>CM035230.1:78404471-79004471 GCA_020226215.1 Sindora glabra
TTATATATATATATATATATATATATATATATATATATATGGTAATTAGAGGCTAGTAATAGCAAATCTATTTTCCTGGGTTCCTATAACACATGAAACCAAAACTCAAGTTAAGTTTTCACTTACACATAACTTAAATCTCATACCTCACATCACAAATTATAGCAATTTTAACTATTCATTACTATGTAACATTGTTATTATATCACATACTACCTATTTTGGGTAGATATTACAAGCACAGATAGCCATTAAAGTTTAAACACAAATAAATCATCTCAATCACTCTAATAATAATATCAAATCACAGGCAAATTCTCAATATCAGATCATATCACATATCTAGTTATGGTAACCTTTATGTAGCTTTTTTTTTTATTTCTAGGTTAAGCCTAGATCTTTTTTAACTATTTGTTGAAAATTTTCTATTCGACTTTTAGAGCATCACTCCATTATAGTTCACAAATTTTTATGCCATCTATGACAGGATTTGTAGATAATATATACATGAGAATTCAACTCTCATATCATAATTATTTCTAAAGCTTCAATGCAAAATAACTAATTCAATATTGGGCAACACCAAGCACATTACAGTATATGTATGAGTATACAACAATGCCGTCATGTTATCTTATACGAACATAATATACGAATATCATTAAACTTAATGGTCATTCATTATTAGATAGAAACATCATCATCTTGTTTTCATTATGCACTTTGGTTAATTTTCATTCTCTTAAACAATTATTTGTACTTATGCTATAGAATTGAATTTACACATGATTATATATATATATATATATATATATATATATATATATATATATATATAATCTATACTATTAATAAAAAATTATAATTCATAACTTTTAAGCCATCTTTTATTAAGATATTAATCCAAAGTGAGATATATATTCACTTGAAATTGCTCAATAGCTTCAAAGATTCTTTTTTTTTTTTGGCTTTCACTTCTATCTCCTCCTATATACCAATTTATGATAATACATTATAATTATATGTATATTTCTTATTTTCTTTCTAACTATTACAAATCCATATTCCAATCATAATTTAAGAGCATCCTATATTACTTACTTCTTATATTTACTAACATAGACTTATGTAATTACACACCACATTTTAAAAATTTACTTCAATCAACTTTAAATACTAAAATATTGACTTTTATGATATAAACATGCTCTAAGTGTTCAAATTATATGATAAAACAAGGTTTTCTGAATCAAGTTCTATATTTCAAAATATTAAAAATATAATATTTTGCAATTACTTTAATCATAATATTTTAACAATATATATCATAAAAATTATATTTTTCATAAGCCTTATTTAATATTTCAAACTATACAATATAAAGTCTTCTAAATCATTTAAAATTATAAGAAATCATAAGAAATACTATTTCAAAAATGCTACAAGTAGGATAATTTATCATTTTACAGCATAAAATATCAAATTTCCAAACCCACATCATATTTTTAAAACTTTGCAGAAATGAGTTTTCTAGAGTATATAATTACTATAAAACATATTATTATATCATATTTTAAATTAATGTTTTATAGCATATAAATAATTTTTTTTTATGTTATCTTTACCCATTTCACATATCCACAAAATGAGTTTCTTTGATTCTTACATAAATCTAAAACAAGATACTCTGTTTATATTTTAATTGTTCTATTTTAACATTTTGTAATATGAAAATTATATTTTTCTCATACTTCATCGCATATTTCAAATATATATAAAAATAGATTTCTTGGATTAAACATCAATTCATCTTAAATATTAAAATCTTATGATATTGATATGTTCGCTTAAAGTGCATGGTCAGAGTTGGTCAGTAACAGAAAGATGTTGAAACTCTAGCAAGAAAAAAGGAAGGCCGAACCCCTATTCTGGTTACAGTTCCACCATGACCAACAGCTTTTGCCGCTGAGTTCGCTCTGTTTCTGGTCGTGAGCGATGTGCATGGAGGAAGCATAGCTAATGGTGGCGGCGTAGTAATCAGAAACGGCCAGCTCCTACAGTTGCTCCAACAGCCATGGCTCCATTCCCATGCTTGAGTTCAACCAAAGAGGCAATGCAGAAGTAGTAAACAGCTACTGAGCTGGTGACACCAGTACTAGTGACAATATACATTGGAATGGCAAGGTGGCTATTCGACAGAGAGAGAGAGAGAGAGAGAGAGAGAGAAAGTGTGCAGGAAAGAGCGAGGGAGGATATAGCGGCGGAGGTGTGAGGGGAGAGAGAAACCTGGTAAAAATAAAAGGAAGAGTGCCAACTAAGTTAAAAAGGAAGGAAAAAATAAAAAGGGGAGAGAGAGAAAAATGCAAATAGGAGTTAAGGGTTATTATCCAATACTTCCCTAGATAAACTCATCCTCCCTAAATTATATCCATACATCTTTAAAAAAAAATTCAATTTTATAAATTTCTTATTTAAAATTCCTAGAAATAAATATTTGAACTCCATTATTTCTAATCTCCCTTTTATATATATATATATATATATATATATATATATATATATATATATATATATATATTTGTAATAACTTAATAAATTTAAAAGTCCTAAAATAAATAGTTTAATCTCTCTCAATTTTCAAAAATAATTTATCAAACAAGTAAATTATTTCATAATTCCTTACATCCATGTTCACTAAAATATTTTCAATTTGTAAAAAATTCCTTATAAAAATTATTTCAAACTAATCTTGAATCAATAATGGTCATAAAAAAATAATTTTATTGCAAATATTATTAATATTATTTTAATATTTCAAAACTTTAAAAAAAATAAATTTAAAATCAAATATTAACTGAATAAATAAAATAAATATTCATAATTATTAAAATTTATAAAGCTTTAATTATTAACTTAGGATATTACATTTTTATTTAAAGATTAAATTATATTAATGCAATTAATATATTTAAAATAAAAATATAATACGTATTTAATTAATTATATTTTATAAACTCATACATTTATTTACTTATATAATTTTTATTATTTATAACAAAATTATAATTACCTAAAATATAAGGATATATTTATATTAATATTGTAAAGAACATGAGTTGTAAATTAATAAAAAAAAAGAATACACTTAAAAAAATATTGAAGAGACAATAGTTTATAAGATATAAGTTATTTAAAATAATTTATTAAATTAGAATTTATTTTTTTCAATAAACTAGTATGCGAAATGCTTTTAAAAGTTAACTTATAACTTATTAAGTATGTGAAAAAAATATAAATTAAATTATTTATTATGTAAAATGAAGCCTTTACCTTTTTTTCATCTTGAATTCATTTTGAGATTTTATATATGAAAATTTAGTAATTTTGTCACTTTTACTACTATAATAAAAAATATTGTCAATGATCAATATAAATAAATAATAATTTATTGATATAATTTTATAATTATTAGTTATTGATATGGAATTTGTAAATATTTTTAATTTTTTTATACATGATTTGAACTTTTAATTTAGAATTTTTATGATACACTAATAGTATCAGTGCATTATTAAATTCAAAAGTTTAAATTTATTAATTTGCATAGTATTATATAAGTTAAATTTTCTATTTTAATGAGGCACCATAAAAGTTTTCTTTTTAGTATGTTTCATAGTTTTTCATTACTGAGCTACTACCGAGTGACTTTAATTTTAATTATATTTAAATAAAAATGAATAATACCATAAAAGTAAATTTTTTTCATAAAATTAGTTATTTTTTCAAGGAACAGTAATATATTACATATTTATCACTTTATCTCTATTAAAATACCTTAAAAATTATTATTTAATGGACATTACTGAGAAATTAAAAAAATGTAAGAATTTCAAAAATTTTAATTTATATGTGCATAACTAGAAATGTTGATATTAGAAGGATAATTTAAACATATTCTCACACAGTATGAAGAATTATCATTGTGAAACGTGAGGTCCAATTCTACTCCCGGGTCTTTAATTCTTTCCCCTTCAGCAGCATATGAGAATTATTTTGTTAATTTAACCCAATAATTGCATTCCTACTCAGACTGATCCACAATGGGACCACTAATACAGCAATGGCGGAAATTACAAATACTCCAACGTTTCGTGTGACGCTTGAATTTGAGGTCACTATTTGTCGTTGTCCATAGTTGTTGCATTGTCAAATAGAACCCAGCTTTAGTTCGGCTTTGGAGAACTCGAAGAGGGGCAAAGGTGTGGGAATGCCGGGACTCACAGCACCCTCAGATTATTCGAGAGAACCTCCTCGTCACCCATGTCTTCTAATCAACTCCAAGGCAAGTTGTTTCTTTTTTTTTTTGGTTGGGGGGTGCAATGATTTCGCCCATAATATTGTTGTATTGCTGGTTGAACGTTTTCATTTTCGGGGTATCAATTCCAAATTATGTGGAAGATGATTTCCATGTGTGTCTCCAACTTCTTTGCGGAAACGAATTGGGCATAGAAAATATAGGCGCTGTAGATTTTAGCTATGAAGAGTTGTTCTTTTTTTATTTAGTGAATTGAACTTTGATCCCAGCTTCATGGCACGATGAGACTCTTTTCACAAGTCTCGTAGTATGTCTTGGAGTTAAGAGGGGAAGAGAACGAAACAAGAAGGAATGGAGGAAAAGGAAGGGAGGAGAGTGGATTGTTTAGTCTAGAATTTTGCTCTCCTTGTTTGGATGATTAGAAACCCCACCTCCAAGATCCTCCAAATTGCAATGAGAGTATTGGAAGACTTTGGAGGATTAATCATAAACCTCCATTCTCTTTTCCTTAATCAAACTTTCCAAACAAATTCCCTCTCCTTCCCCTATCTCCTTTATCCAAGCATAGCATTATAGTCTGGTTGAATATGATTCAATTTAGGTTGAGTTGTTTGCTCCAAGATGCGCCTGCAATCATATTTTTTATTCATTAGTTTTCTGGCTAACCATTTTTGCTTTCAAGCTGAGTTCTTATGTGATGATAACTTGGTCATCTTCTCGCATGTGAACAAGGTTGATACTTCTGATGAAAATATTATCCTCGTCAGGATTATATTGCAATGCTTCATATTGAAATATGGAAGTTGTTTCAGGATCTTAACAGGACCTAATTCAATAATAGGGTGACTTGTATCTATGTGCTCCTCATAAATTCTATTCTATGACTTGAATTAAATCTTTTGTGACTTCTATTTTTTGCTTAACTGAAAAAGTTGTACGTATCTGCTTCTCATATCTAATCTACTGTATTGTTCAGGAACCATTCAATGCTGAGCCACCACGTTCTGCCTTGATTGCCTCATATGTGACCCCTGCAGATTTCTTTTACAAGAGAAATCATGGTCCTATTCCTATAGTTGATGACATAGAAAGGTCATATGATGATCTTACTCAATCCCTCTTCTAGGGTTGTCAAGGTTGTCCACTTGGAAGAAATTTAACTTATTTCATTACCTGTTTGGCGGAGCAGATACTTCATAACTATATCGGGTTTAGGAGAATGCCCCAAGCAGCTTTTCATGAAAGATATCAGGTAAGTGCTGGATAGGAAATCTCGTCTTGTATGAACTGTGAACAAAAGGCATCATACTTATTACATAGTTGGGGCTTTGGGATGCTGTTATTGGTTCATTTGCTAAGTGCATCTCCATTACATTGTCTCTCAAACAAAGCACTGAACTTGTTATTTGATAACAGGAAGCTTCCGAAGTGTGATGTCACTGCTACATTACAGGTTGGTTTAATAAAAGTTCATACTCTATAATTTGGATGATATTACTTGCTAGACCTGCAGTGAAGCACCATATTAGGTCTTGGTCTTCTGTTAACTGTATTTTACAATTCATTGATTTTACTTCTATCAATTTCTTAGTGTGCAGGTAATAGAAGGACTGCTATGAGCAAGACTAAGAAAGTGAAAGGAGTTGGCTGGGATGTTTCTGCTATTGGAAATGGTTAGTGTTATTATGGTTTTTTGGACTGCTGATGTCATGTAATTCTTAGCTGGTGAATGTGGTCATGACTCATGAAGTATCCAATTTCTTTTGTTTTCGCTCAAAATGTTCAAAAACAGTTTTTTCCAAAGAGATTACAATGTTATAATATTTTAACATCTGTTATATGTGTGTGTGTGTGTGTTCTTGGGAAGTATGTTTGTGGTTGTTATGTGTGAATAAGAGAACATGGTTGTAGAGATTCACTTCTGCCATACTAGAAAATGAAGTTTTAGTTTGCCCCATCTATGACATACAATCCTTTTTTTTTATATGACCTTAAATAGTACTTTTCATGCCTGCCTTTTATATAGGGTTAACAATGATTTTTGGCTAAACACTATCATGTACATCTTTTTATAGTTACACATTGTCCTTGAAGCACAACTATCCTTTCTTTTGGTGTGAAAGGATTTTTAGAGGGATTCTCATATTTCTTACTTTGTCATTGAAATGCCTAAGGGTGAGAGTAGCTTCTATTATTTTCTCCTAAGGTCTGTGTAGAAGTATATTCTATTTAAGAAAATTGTGGGGTGCCTGCATTTTGCCCCCACTTACTTTGGAAACTTCCAAATCAAACCTTTGGGCCCTTAAGCATAAAAAACTTGAAATTAGCACTCATCATCTATTTAATTAACCATTCGGTTGAATTACATGATTTTTGCAATAATTTTTTGAACAAGAATCACAATATCATTGTATGTTAGTTTATGACATTATTTTTTCACACATTATTTCTATGTTATATAATTAATAGAAATTAAATTAGACATGTATAGAATTTTAATTCAATACTTAAAAATGAGTTGTGAAATTATGTGCAAAAAATAATGTGATAAATCTATATACAATAATATTGTGATTTTTGTCTAAAAAGTTAAGGAAATAATTGCATAATTTAATAAAAGGTTTAGTCAAGTAAATAATGAGTGTAAATTCCTAGTTATAGTTAAAGGGTTTAATTTGCAAGTTTCCAAAGTTAGTGGGGACAAAATGCAACCACTGTAAAATTGAATGGGGTATTATCCATTTTTCCTTTCTATTAATATTCCTTCTCTTTTATGCATCTTGTTATGTTTTGTATATTATGCTTTAAGTTCTAATCTTTCTGTTAACTTTTTTTTTTTAATTTTTAATTCTAGCTGTTTGGGGTGGTGCCAAATTAGCTGATGTTCTTGAACTTGTTGGAATACCAAAGTCGACAAATGCCACAAGGTTTGGTGGAAAACATGTTGAATTTGTAAGCATTGATAAGTGTAAGGTAAAATGATGACTTGTAAACTTACTCCAATGATTCTGATTCGCTTCTGGTCATAGAGGCATTCATGTACATTATTCTGTTGTTTTATGAAAATATAAAAACACTATAGGAGGAAAATGGTGGCCCTTACAAAGCATCAATTCCACTCAGTCAAGCCACAAATCCTGAAGCTGATGTTCTACTTGCTTATGAGATGAATGGAGAAGTAAGTGAAATCGGGTATCTATTACTATTTACTATCCAAATATTACACTCGTTTTAAGATTTTCATCATGGCTTATGTTACTGTCTATGAAAGAAGAACAATTATAGAAAATTTTCATTTCTTTTAAAAGACAGGCTGCAGTTATAGTTGGTAAAAGGATTTCAGAGAAATGTTGTGCATATTTGTTGGAAACATAATTGATGCATTGGACTGTGTTTCTTCATTTTATTTCTTTTACTGATTATAATTATTGATATTATATTAATATTGTTGCACTGGTTGGTGTTAGAGAGTAGTATTAATAACTAGATTAGATTTATGTTATTACTCTGAGCTTGCTTGTCTTGCACCCAAAGTTAAAGGATATTAGAGTCTCTATGGTTTTTTTTGTAGCACTATATAAACAGAGCATTAGGATTATATTTCATGTAACAATTTTCAGCCCTTTTTATTTGTTCAATAATATATATTTTCTCTCTTTATCACTTTCTAGCCTCTCTTTACTTCTTCCACTCTAAACCTTAACCGTATTTCTTAATGGTTGGAATATAATTGAATAAATGTGTCCTTGTTCATGATCTACCCATTACGTGATCAATCAGAAACTCCATTCTAAAGCATCATGCCTGGACTATCACCTAACCACACCAGATAATAGGGTAGACACCTTATTCGATATATGAATGCAGTTCTAACTTCTAATTCAGCATCTGTAGAACAGTTTTAATGCAGCATAGTATTCCAGATATTTGAAGACACTTGAACTGCCTTCTTATAAAAAAGAGGCTTGTATAATGTATCTTTGAATTCAAGTCCCTTCGAATTTGAGTCCCTCTGTTTCTTTACTTTGCATCATCTGCTGTGTGTGTTTTATTCCCATCTTGGTTTAATAACTTGCTTTCTTCTTTAGCCTCTTAACAGGGATCATGGTTATCCCTTACGTGTAGTTGTTCCTGGTGTAATTGGAGCCCGATCTGTTAAATGGCTGGATTCAATCAATATCATTGCAGAAGAATGCCAGGTCCGATATATGCTGTGGAAAGATTATGAAATTACTAAAATTTTCATCCAGATGTCCTGAACTTCTCATTATCATGCTGCAGGGTTTCTTCATGCAAAAGGATTACAAAATGTTTCCCCCGTCAGTGAATTGGGAAAACATTAATTGGTCAACCCGGAGACCCCAAATGGATTTCCCTGTTCAGGTATTGTGATGATTTTACTCTTTCCTCTTTACACTTCTAAAAATTTTATGCAAATGTCAAGAGACCTATTTGATTTGTTACTTGCCTAGTGAGGGTGAATTTTAGATGACTGCATTGGTCACTAGTCATCCCTTGATGAGGTAGACTTAAAAAATATTGATATGAATTATGAAATAAGGCTATTCTAGTTTTAGCCATTACAAAGGATTAAAATAAGGCTACTTTAGTCTAGATCTGTTAAGATTTCTTTTTCCATGTTTACACCCTTTCTGCACATATATATAGAATAAAGTTGCTCTGTCCCAAATTAGGTCTAAGGCCTTAGCAATCTTATTCTCTTTCCAGTTCACTAGTATTTTATTCAGAAATATTTTTTGCAACCAATACTTATGAATTCATTGTGGCAGTGTGTCATTTGTACTCTTGAAGATGTGAGCACAATAAAGCCTGGGAAGGTTAGTTTTTTTTTGCAACTACAGCTTTAATGATCTACTCCATGAATGATTGTGTTTTTCTTATTCCCAGGAAAAATCACAAATATCTTCACCATTTTTTTTCCAATATTTTTCTTAATCTTATTTTATTTGGCATGCACATTTGAAATTATGACCATTGTTTTCACACTTGTTATCATAATTTGCTTTCCCATATGATATGAGACAAATACAATCAATTTCTATTTTTAAGAAAAGAAGGGAGAAATTCAAAGTTTTCCTTCAACCTAAGGGTGGTTGGATTTTTTCCTGATCAACTTTAAAAACCTGTGTTAGTGAATTAAGTTTAAGAACTAAGGGGTTTGTTTGTTTTCTATTTTTAAAAATATTTTTTTTTTTTTTTTTTTAAATAAAGGAATCTGTTTGTTAACCTATTTTTAAAATTTGTTTTTAAAAATTGTTCTTTAAATGTGTAACTTAAAAATAAAAAAATAGAAACAAGTTTTAATTATTTTTTGAATTTATTTTTTTGCTCTAAATATCAGTTTTGTAATTAAACGAAATATTTTCTTATTTATAATATCAATCACTTTCTAATCTTAATTTTCTTGCAATTCAAAAATAGTTTTTGAGAATAAGAAAACAATTTTTTATAACAGTTTTTAAAAATATAAAAATAGAAACATATCCAAACACACCTAAGTTTATTAGTTTCTTATTTGTTAAGATATATGGGCTATTGGCTTATTTCTTGTAACTCTATATTATAAGTAGATGTGTTAGCCTCAAAGTATAGTTTCAAGAATTATTCTCTCTTAGCATGGTATCTAGAGCCTTTAGGTATTTTTCTCATATTTAAAAAAAAAATAAGAGAGAGAAACCTAGCTTCTTCCTCCTTCCCCTCACTTTTTTTTTCTTCAATTTTTTGATGCATAACTAAGTCATGGAGGAGCTAACAACAAGAATCTAGATCTAGCTACGGAGTGCGTAATGTTGCAGAACAGCGGAGCTGTTGTGTAGAGCAATAGACGGTGATTCAATTTGTTTTTCAAAGATCTAGATTAATGATGGAGTAGATTGACAACAATCTTATCTAACTAGCACAAGCAGCATGCGTAGCTTTCTAGGAAGTATGTGAGCACCACACTAAAGTGTATTTTCGAAGCATGGCAGTGCATGGGCCACCATCCGACGGCGGGCTTCTAATTGGCGAAATCTTGGCTTCTTCTGCATTCACTTGTGTGGTTATTCTTGCAATCCAACAACTCTAGTGTGATTTTTTTAATTTTGGCTATTTTTTGGATTTTTTTAATTCTTTCTGCAAGTTTATTCCCATGGTTGGTGAAATTTTTGATTTTGATGCACGCAGCACACTTAAAAATAGTAATGGTGAAGGAAAACTAGAGCTAAAGTTAGGTTTCTTTGATTTGCTTCCAGTTGGTGGCCGAATAATTGAATAGAAGTTAGATTTAGAAGGTCGACAATATATAGGATGGAAGAGGGCTATCCAGTGTTATCTTGATGAGGTTTGTATGATTGATTACCTCACCAAAGAACCACCCATAGACGATATGATGGAAAAGTAGGTTGTGAAAAATTGACGATTGCTTAAATTAATGTGCAATACTTTAATTGTTGAAATTGATGATATTACTAAGCATTGTGAAATTGTCAAAAAATTATAGGAAACTCTTGGGTCAATTTATTCTGTAAAGGATAACATGTACCAAATCTATGATTTAACTCAATCCTTAATTTATTTTGATGTAAATGATGAGATCCCATCTTAAATTTATACTAATCTTCATTGAGCCTTTCAATAATGGTTTTTTCTTTTAATTATTATTACTGACGTTGATGCAATGAGTTCTCAACGAGAACAATTTGGAGCTGTGTTTTCTCATAACATTGCCCTCTAAACTTAGTACTACCTATTAGCAAATTTTATAAAGATCTAGTTCTCTCATTATGAAGTTTGTTTTTTATCATGTTCAATGAGCATATAGTGAATCATCTTCATCTCCTACACATAAATAAGTCATTTGCCTTGGTTGGTTCTAGTAATCATAATGATACTAAAGGTGGCAAGGGGAGACGAGGTAGAGGATTAAGTGATTTTGGTGAGCATGGTGATTTAAGTGGAAGTGGTATTGTTTTTTGCTATCACTGCAGAGAGCATAGACATATCAAGACCACAAGTTACTTTAAAAAAAAATGTACACCACCATCTCTATTTGTGCATGTCACTTCAAATGATTAGGTACAAGATATTAATGATAGTGGTATTATAAGTTTGCTAAAAAGTGAGTATGCCGAATATTTATAATTCCAAGTATTCTGATAGTAACCACCCATTCGTTCCAAACATCCTATCAGTAACCACCCATTCATTCTGCTAATATATTAACACAGACAAGTAATCCCGTTACATACCTTTCTTATACTAATTCTAGATGGATCATTGATTTTGGTGTTACTGATCATATTACGAATCAAACCTGTGTTATATATTCTTTTTGACCCTCTTTTTCTTTTCATATTACTTTAACCAATGGGTCTAAAATATTTGTTATTGGTTGTCGTATAGTGGATATTACCTTTAATATATTCTTATCTAATATGTTATATCTTCAAACTTTTCATTAAATCTACTTTTGGTTAGTCAAATAACACATGCCTATAACTGTTGTCTCTTCTTTTTTTCTAACTATTGTGTCCTTTAAGATTTTTGGATGAAAAAGATTTTTGGTAGGGGTACAAATATAATGGTCTATATGTTCTTGAAAAGAAAGTTTCTTAGCCAATTGCCATTACTGCTACTATCATTTTATACTAGTTTTATTGTTGCTTGGGTCATTTGTCCTTGTTAGTTTTACAAAAATTATTTCTTAGTTTCAATTTTTTGTCTAGTTTGGATTATGAGTCATGTCAATTTGTTAAATAGTATCGTCAGTTTTATGTTTCTAGAGTCAGTAAGTGGGTTGCATTCTTATTTGAATTGGTACGTTCAAATGTTTAGGGTCTTTGCCTTGTAGTCTCTAAGTCCAGTTTTCGATATTTTGTTACTTTTGTGGATGACTATTCAAGAGTTACCTGATTTTATTTAATGAAAAATCAATCAGAGTTATTTGAGATCTTTCATACTTTTCATGCTGAAATTTTGAATCACTTTAACATATCTATTCATTATTTTTGTAATGATGATGTTAAAGAATATTTTTTTTGCTCCATTTGCATCTCATTTGTCCTAATATAAAATAATTCATTAATCTTCTTATGTAGTTACTTCATAGTAAAATAGAATAGCTGAATGAAAAAATTGTCACTTAATAGAAGTCGTGCTTTTTATTGTTTTATATGAAAATGCCTAAGATTTTTTGAATAGATGTCATTTGCACATCTTGTTTCTTGATTAATTGAATGCCTTATTTAATTCTTGATGGTCAAGTACTCTACTCCATTTTATTTCTTTCTCGGTATTTGTTTCTTCTCTCTCCATGTATTTTTGGATGTACTTGCTTTATTCAAGATCATTAACCTCAAATATCTAAACTTAATCCACGGTCTTTAAAATGCACGTTTATTGGTTATTTTCATACACAAAAGGTATCGATGTTATTCTTCTAATTTGCATTGTTATATTATCTCATCTAATGTTACATTTTTCGAGTCCATTCCCTTTTTTTTGGTTTCTCTCACTCTTTTTCCTCCATATTTGAGTCTAATTTTCTTGATGAATACTTTCTTATGTATTCTACTCCTCAAGAACTTGAGGCCCCCCCCCTAAAAAAAAAAAACAATTGAGTTCATCCTTTTATTAAATATATTTATTCTCGCAAGAAATAGGTATTAGCAATAATATCTCCCTCACCCAACACTACTAACAAACCTAAAGCTGCATCAATCATTGATGTACCACTAGCTTTGTTTCTTTTGGCGGTCGTCAGATCCTCCTCCCTTGCCATTTAATCTTGACATTGCTATTGCCCATTGGAAAGGTACACGTAATTGCACTTAGTGAAGTAACACTAATCACCCTTACTCCATTTCTAACTATGTATCTTACACTTCCATACTTGTGTTCTCTCGATCATATATTGCCTCGTTTGATTTCATTACTATTCCTAAGTCTGATATAGAAGTATTCTCTCATTTTGGGTGGTGTACTATTATGGAGAAAGAAATGTAGGTTCTTGCTACAAATCAAATATGGGGTATTGTCTCATTGCCATAAGAAAAATCATCAATTGAGTGTATACTATGAAAGTTAATCCTGATAGTACTATTGCTTAACTAAAGGCCCATCTAGTGGTAAAAAGATATGTGCAAACTTATGATGTTAATTATTCAAAAACTTTCTCTCCTGTTATCAAAATTACCTTTGTTCGGTCGATTATCTCTTTTGTTGCCTCTCATAGGTAGCCTTTCTATATCATCTTGATATTAAAAATGTCTTCTTGTATGGTAGTCTACTTGAAGAGGTATATATAGAGTAACTACCTCGATTTGTTGCTCAAGGAGTGTAACAAGGTTTGTCGATTAAAAAAATTTTTATATGGCTTGAAGCAATTTCTTTGAGTTTGATTTGGGAGATTTATTGAGATAATGACAAATTTTGGAATGAAGAAAAATGATTATGATTTCTCAGTGTTTTACAAACAAAGAAATTCTAGTTGCATTTTTTCTTGTTGTGTATGTGGATTATATTGTGATCACAGATAGTGATAAATTGAGTATTTCAAAGTTTAAAGATTTTCTCCAAACCACATTTCAAACCAAAGATCTTGGAACACTATGATATTTCTCGGGGATTGAAATAGCTCGAGGAATGAAGGAAATTTTTTTTATCTTAGAGGAAATATATTCTTGATGTATTAAGTGAAATAGGAATACTTGGATCTAAACCTTGTAGTACTCTTATGATTTCAAATGTTAAGTTTGGCTTGGAAGATGGAGAGTTGCTAGATGATCCAGAGTAGCATAGACGGCTAATATGAAAATTGAATTATCTTATCATAACCAAACTAGATATTGACTTTTCGGAAAGTGTAGTAAGTTAGTTTATGAATTCTCCTTCAACATTATATTGAGATGTAGTTCTGCACATCTTAAAATATGTCAAGAAAGCTCTTGGACATGGGGTCTTGTCATTGTAGAATTGAAAGTTTTTCTAATGCAAATTGGGTAGGATGTTCTATAAATAGAAGATTCACCTTTGAGTACTAAGCATTTGTTGGTGAGAATCTTGTATTTTGAGAAAATAAGAAACAAGTGGCAGTATTACATTCAGGCACAAAGTTTGAGTATTGAGCCATGACTCATGTTACATTTGAACTTGTGTGGATTTTTTACCTTCTTTATCAATTTAGAGTTAAGACTTCTAAAACAATGCAATTGTGGTGTGATAATCGGGCTGTTACTTTTATTATTACAAATTCAGTTTTTCATAACAAATAAAATATGTAAAAGTTGATTATCATTTTGTTAGAGAAAAATTTCAAGAAGGGATTATTGATCTTAGACGTGTTAAAACTAGAAAACAATTGACTGACTTATTTACTAAAGCTTTATCAAGAAAATGAATTAATGATATTTGTAACAAGTTAGGCATATTTGATATCTATGTTCCAACTTAAGGGGGGAGTACTAGTGAATTAAGTTTAAGGAATAACTTTATTAATTTCTTGTTTGCTAAGATACACGGGCCATAGGCCTATATCTTGTAACTCTATTATAAATAAGTGTACTAGTAGTTGGAGTATGGCTTTAAGAATTATTCTCTCTTAATAACTTAGAATTAAAGTTATTAATTATTTTGTATCAGTATATTGCAAACAGTCTAATTTTATGAAACTTCTTTTAGCATATGACAGTCACATGGTTCCCTCCCCTTTTTTTTTCTTTCTCCTAATGTCCATTTCTTGTTATTTGAGGTGAATTTGTTTCTACGTTAGAATATTTGTCTCCATTATGCCACAGTGGAATGAACATCCCTCTCTTAATAGAAATATATTCTTAGTATCTCCTTCTCTGAAGTAGAGCCTTCATGGAAACCGTCTGAAAGAGAATGATGAAAGTGGCTCTATATGATATCATCTTGTTCTCACTCTTCAGAGGTGAACTCTTGCTCTGCCCACGCTACATGTGGCAGTTTTACTTTTGATAAAGCATTCTTAAAGACAAACCGGAACATATATCCATTTGCAGGTAGCTTGCATTTGGGTTTTTTTCCATTTCTTTCTCCCTTTTTAAGAAATGACGTTCAGCTGCCTTATCCTCTTTTAAATCTTGAAAGTTTTTTTTTTTTTTCTTCTTTCTCCCTTTAAATCTTCTCAAACATAGAGAACAGGAGACACTTACTGCATCACCTTCAATTTCTTTTCTTTGAATGTTCTTTGAAGATCATCCATGGCAGCAGCAGATTTCTGGCAACCCCATTCTCCACTGAGAATTTAGTTTGCCTCCTCTGCCTGAGTCTAACATGTGTATTTGACTTGATTTTACTCACTCCTTCACCTGTCACTAATCCGGAGGGCATGCTTCTGGGGGCATCGCGGAAGAGAAAATTCAAATAATATTTTCCGAGTTCTTTTTGATATGTAATGATGGTAGTCATTCTTTTTTGCTGCAATGATATTTCGAGAGGAAAAGACAACTACCTTTGCTGCTCTACTTTTAGGATATTTCTTAGCATGCAATGGCTGCCACTTGTTTATTCTTTTTGTCTTTATACAACTAAGCATTAGTATATAGGTTTTACTTCCAGGTCTGCTTATACAGTGAAGTAAGCATGATGGCTTAAACTACTAAGATGAAGCAAGCAGGACTACCTTAAATGCTTACCGTATTTGGCGGTTTACTGAAATGAATCCTAACTTCCACTTATCTTATCTAGATAAAAATTAGTGGGTATGCAGTATCAGGAGGTGGCAGGGGCATCGAGAGAGTAGATGTGTCTGTTGATGGAGGGAAAACATGGCTGGAGGCTGCAAGATTCCAGAAAAGTGGTGCTCCCTACATATCAGATGATGCTAACAGTGACAAATGGGCATGGGTGCTTTTTGAGATAACAGTCGATATTCTTCATAGCACTGAAATTATAGCAAAAGCGGTACGTCATGACTGTTCTGAGGGCAAATGTTGATCATGATAGCATAATCTTATCTTATGAAGACACATGATATTTTCATAGAGAAAATCACTTTTGATGACCAACATGAATAGCATCTCTACATGACAGCAAAGGTCATTCAAATCCTAAGTGGTTAGAAGAATGGAATTTGAACTAAACATCTCATCATTGGAATTTGATGTTAGCTTATCAGCATCGTAGCATCTGATTCTAGTGAGCCTCTTAAATAATTCATTGTTTTCAGAAAGATAGTAGTAAATCAATTGGTTGCCTCTTAAACAATACTTCAGTTTTTTTTCATATGAAAAAAAGCTAACGTAGTTTACTCATATGGAAGCATAAAATTCCTTTAGGGGAATATAATATTACATCAAACTCGAACATAATTGTTACTATTGTCGGGAGCCAGATGCCTAAACTGAATCCACATGAACTGTGGAAATTTGAAACAATAAAACGCTAGTAATATTAGATGGCACTGTTGGTCATGGTCTTCTCAGCTCAATTTACATGGGATGAATTATGTTATTTGGATCAATTCTCCTTTTACTCCCTTAAAATTTTCAAAACAATTGTCAAATTCGGTCTAGTCTTCTATTCCTTCCAATTTTAATGTATAGTTAACAGATTGTCTTTACATGTGTTGACTAACAAACTGGTTCACAACATTCTTGGTTGAGTTGGGAGTTTGTATATATAGCATCGATTATTACATTTGGCTCATTTGCAGGTTGATTCAGCAGCAAATGTCCAACCTGAAAAGGTAGAAGACATTTGGAACTTGAGAGGAATATTGAACACTTCATGGCATCGGATACAAGCCCGGGTGGGTTGCTCAAACATGTAAAAGCATCCACAGCTACAGTGTATTGCGGCGGACCACGATGTCAACCTAGTTTTTGCTACAGATCCTCTTCCCCGTGCTGCTTTTTTTTTTTTGGGGGGGGGGGGTGTGGAGTGGGCCGCAACTTTGACTGAGTGACTTGTCTTTGTTTGGTTGGTTCTTGGAGTTTCCTACTGTAAATCATCATCATAAGCTCTGTAATATTATTTCTTTTTCATGGACCATGCTACAATAGCAAGTCTTCTGTTCAGTTGGTTCTCGAAGTTTCTTTCTGCAATCATCATCATAAGCTATGTGTAATATTATTTCTTTTTCATGGAGCGTGCTGCAATAAAAATTTGGGGTTTTGAATTTCCACAATGAACCATAGATTACAGGGAGAGGGAATTATTTGTTGGACTTGGTTCAAGTTCAAAAGGATAAGACTGTTTGTTCAAGTGCCTCTCTTTTTCACACAGTATTGCTAACCACTCTTGCTTTACCTTTTGAAAAGATAATTAGCAATGTCCATGGGCTTAGTATCTATCTTCACTTAGCTGCAATTAATCATTGTTTCAAGTGGACAATTTCTCTATGACTTTGCCTTCTTCTGACATCTTCGTTTCTAATGGACATTCTTTTGACGTGAGAAGAAGGAAGAATAATTGACGCTAGGCTCTGTCTCGGTGGAAGATTTTTTTTAAAGTCTCAAATGTAAGATTAAAGAATTTTATGTCATATAATAGAACATTGTTCTAAAGAAGTGAACGTTGTTTTTTGTTCCATTTCTCCAATATTACATTGAATAAATTGAATATTTTGTGATTATAATTAAAGATTTTGTTACCACAATACAAACGAGTCTTGATAGAGCAATGTGATTAGCCCATTTACAACGAATATAGGCGGATGCGAAGATGAATAAACCTGATCCCGTACGGCATTGCATTTATTTTTTTTAATGATGTAATGTTCCATATAGAAATCTCTGCCCTGTTAGTCGAGTACGAAAATGTTAAATTATAGAAAGTGGCAGTTATTTCTTAAATAAAAAACACATGGCCAATCAGTAGTTTGCTTATTGGCTAATATCTAATTCGATAACATAGTTCAATAATGGACCCTCGAGTTCTTTCTTCTTTTCTGTTAAAAGAAAATTGCAATTTGAAGTTTGGCAAACAGGCCTCAAGATTTGTAAGAAATATTGTTTGCATTGTCATATTATTTAGATATAGATTACACAATTTCAATTTTTCTAAAAAGAAATTAGTGAATTTACAATTTGTTGTGCAAAGAATTTGTAAATTTTCTACAAGAAAATGCTAAAAAAAACAGCTCCATATATATATTTTTTATACAATTTTATAGTTGTTATTTCTGAAATACTTAAGAAATGATACTTATATTAAAAGCACAGTCGTTAAGTACATGAACTTTCTTGCAATTTTGAAAGAACTTGGATTACATGAACCTTATATGCATTAAATATATAAATATGCATTCCTCCGTTGACTTCGCTTTTACAACATTAAAAGGTTCAAAGTACATACTTTTTTCTGAAAATTAAAATGAATTATACTTCTTATAAAGGAAAGTGCACCGGTAGGAAAATAGCATTTACTCCAGATTAGAAAAAATATGATATGTCTCGGTACACACTTTAAAATTTTACGAATTCCTGTAAAAATTTAGTGTAATAATAATAAAATTTTTAATTTTTTTATCAAATTTTACAATTCTTTTAAAAAAGTTAATTATGTATATAGATCATGCATGCAATAAATATATAAAAACTCGTAATTTTGTCTTTCAAAATTGCATAAAAAATTTCTTCAAAAAGTTTCTCACTTTTCTGTGCTGGTTACCTCTTTCAATGAAAATTGTAAAAGAATTTCACAAAATTTATAAAAATGCAAATCGATACTTCATCTTAAATTAATAATAATAATAATAATAATAATAATAATAAAGAAGAAGAAGAATTAAATCACGTTTTTTATTGTTTTGTGAGCCTGTGGGGCATGTAGGATCATCCACCATCCCTAAGTGACAGGCTGTCAGAGCAGAAAAATAATTCTAATAATGTAGCAAAATTGAAGTACTAATCATAATTTTTTAAGGTTTGAAATTTTGAAATAATATAATAAATTTTAAAATAATTAAAATAAAATTATTTAATTATAATTATTAATTTTTAATAAATATAGTTTAATAATTTTAAAAATTTATATATCACCGAATTTCGAAATCCTTGTGTACCGTATAATTCACCAACTTGGAGACATGTATGCATTAATGCAGCTGTCTTCTTACGCCATCTCATTTCATTGCGCTGATACGTGGGATTTGAACCAACAAACAGAGTTAAAGGCCCCGCTCAACTCAAAAACAATAGGCCTTAATTTGCTTATATATTATCATTAATTATATTTGTTATTTTTAAAAGTTTTATACTTTCTTTTTATTATATATATATTTATTAATTTAACTATTCTTAGTACTAATTAAAAATATTAACAATTCAAACTATAGAATATTAATAAAATAATTTGTAATTTATATAAAATTTTATTTTTTAAATAATAATTTATATATACAATTTTATTTTTATAAAAAATTTCATACTTAAATAATAATACTTAAAAATAAAATTATACATAACTATTGAAAGATGAAATTACAATTTTACATAATTTAAGAATATTTTATCAACGTTTAACAATTCCAAGCACTGTATAAATGGTGTCTCATATATTTTTTATTCTTAATTGTATTTGAACTATCTTTTAAAAAATTAAATATTTTTATTATTAGATTTTATTTAATATATTAAATTTTATATTTTTAATTTTAATTTATTTATTTGAAAATTTAAAAAAGACAACCAGATGATTAACTACCTAACCTCTAAGAATGTGGAATGGATTACTCATTATATTTACTGCGATCGGAAGTGTTGTTTCGAAGTTTGAACCAACCCTGTGATTGATTACTTTTTGTGAGTCCCTTGACTCGGGAAATGAGGTTTGGTTTGATTTGAGATTTTTCCTTTCTTTGCAATCCATCTTTTCTTTTTAAATTCTATAATCCGTTTGGTTGGACTTAATTTAGTATGACTCCAATTAAAGAAGCGATATATAATTTTTTATTATATTAATATATTTCTATTATTTAATAATGCACTTATTTTAAAATTAATTTAATACGTATTTTTATAAGAAAAATTTATCCTAAATCCCATTGTATCATTGGAGCCTTGTTGACAATTGTTTTTCTGTTTTGTTGCATATTTATTCTGGTATTTCTATTGTTTCTCAGTTGTCCTAATCTTTAGGAATAGTTGTTCTAATTTTTAGGAGCCGGTGGAATAATGAATAGATACATTATTCCACCAACTCCTAAAAATTAGATGTAGATCATGGTTATTATGGGTTCTATTTTAATAGTAATTTCAATTGTGTACTTACCTATATAAAAGTTTCAGTAGTTTTGAATGAATATAGAAAAGTTTCTTAACTATATCTTTCCTCTTATTTACATTTCTTCTATATTTTATTGTTGTTCTTTAACACTGGTATTAGAGCTAAGATCCTAAGAGTGAAATACACATGACATAGCCATAAATTTCCCCTTTTTATTTTTCATTAACCCAATGCCACAACTTATAATTTTGTGCAAGTAGCTATCTCACATTTTGATGGTCACTATGACCATTGAAGCATGCTAATGTAGACCTTCTTACGATCAAACGAGTATTGGTCAGTCATCGAATCTGGAATTTAAAAGCCATTTTTTGATAGAACCAAAAAATTATCTCTTTTAGGCTATTAAATGTCCCATCTTGAAAATTATTCTTTGCAAAGATACTTAGGGTTCTATGAAGAAGAAATATCAAGGCTCCGTCAGGATGAAGCGTGCATAAATTCAAGCATTAAGAAAGGATTTTGAGACACTAACAATAAGGATAGAGAATCTATCACTGGCTATTTTGCAAGAACAATAGAGAAATGCAGCAAGATGCGATTCCATGCTGAGAAGATGATTGACGTCACTATAATGGAAAAGATTCTATGTTCTATGATGTAGGATTTTAACTATGTTACTTGCTTAATTAAAAAGTTAAAAGAGCACTTTATTGGTCCATGAACAAAAGATGAATAGAAGTTCAACCATAGAGGAGAAAGCATTGAAGGCTTCTACCAATACTCATTCCAACAATTCTAGAGGAAAGGGTAAAGGTAGAGGACGGGAAGATCAAGGAAACAAAGATTCTAGCAGCAATTTCAAAAGCAATAATGACCAATCTTAAGGCAAAGGCAAAGAGAGGGATCATAACAAATCCAAGGTAGAGTGCTTTAGATGTCATAAGTTTGGTTATTATGCTTTTGAATGCTACACTAGATTGCTTAATGATAAAGAAAACAAGTGAAAGTTTAAATTTTGTCGAGAAAAAGGAAGTGGAAACTTTGTTGATGGCTATTCAAGATAGAAAGAACACCAAGCTAGATATTTGATATTTAGATATTGGCTGCAACAACCATATGAATGGAAGTAAGTCTTCTTTCTTGTATATAAATGAAAATTTTCATTCTATTATGACTTTTAGCAATTGTTTTATTATGAAAGTGATAGGAAAAGGTGATATTAAGATAAAAACCAAGATTAATTTTCTGGAAACAATCTCTAATGTGCTCTATGTTCCTAACCCAAAGAATAACTTATTGAATGCTGGTCAATTACAAGAAAAAGGTTATATTATCACTATTAGAAAAGGTGTTTGTGAAATTTATAATCCTATTAGAGGTGCTATTGCAATTATGCAAATTAGTTCAAATAGGTTGTTTCTATTAAAGATTGAAAGTATTCAATCTAGTTTGATAGCTAAAGTGAAGGATTCTTCATAATTGTGGCTTCATCCCTATAGCCACTTGAGTTTTAGTGAATTAAAGACCCTATAATAGAAAAACATAGTGGTAGGCCTCTCATAAATTACTGCTCTTTCCCAAGTCTGTGAAGAATGTGTTGTTGGCAATCAACATCATTCTCAATTTCCCTAAGGGAAGTCATGGAAAGCAAAGGATATTTTGGAGGTGGTGTACTCTGATATTTATGGTTTAATAAAACCATCTTCTAATAAAGGTAAAAGATATGTAGTTAATTTCATTGATGATCTTTCTGAAAAAACTTAGGTTTATTTTCTACAAGAAAAATTAAAAACTTTCTCTGCATTTAAAAGCTTTAAGGTTTGTGTGGAAAATGAATTAGGAAAGAGTATTAAGCCTTATGAATAAATCGTGGTGGTGAATATTGCTTAAATAAGTTTAAAGTTTTTCTATGAAGAGCATAAGATCCAAAGAGAGCTAATAGTTGCGTATACATCACAAGAAAATGGTGTATCGAAAAGGAAAAATAAAACCATTCTTAATATGGTGAGAAGCTTATTAGCAAAAGGAAGGGCTCCTAAGACCTTCTGGCCAAAAGTAGTAAATTGGAGTATTCATATTTTAATTAGAAGTCTAACTTTTGCTATTCAAAACATGATTCCAAAAAAGGCTTAAAGTGGAAGAAGACTAATCATGAATCACTTTAGAATCTTTGGATACACTCATGTCTCAAATATGAGAAGGAAGAAAATTGATGATAAGGCTAAAAGGTGTGTGTTCTTGGTGTAAGTGAAGCATCCAAAGCATATAAATTATTCAATCCATTGATAGAGAAAATTATGACTAGCAAGGATGTTATTTTTTATGAAGAGAAAACTTAGGATTAGAATAGGCAGCAACCTACCCTCTGTGACAATGATGATAAATATCAATAATTGGCAGCACCATGTATGCCCGAGAATTCATTAAATATAACTTTAGCAATCATTGACACTTCACTAATAGTTGCCACAATCAATTAAGAAGAAGTTTAATCTCTTCATCATGTTAGAAAAAGGCTTAATTAGATGAAAGATTATGAGGTAACCAAAATTGAAGATCTAATTGCTCACTTTGCTTTGTTCACAAATTATGACCATAGAACTTTTAAAAGTGTTGTCAAGGAAGAAAAATGGCAGAAAGTAATGGATGATGAAATTGATGCCAATAAAAGGAATGATACTTGGAAGTTGTATGATCTTCTAGATAAGCACAAAACCATTAGTGTAACATGGGTCTTCAAAACAAAGCAGAAAGAAAATGGTAAAGTTGACAAGTATAAGTCATGCTTGGTGGCCAAAGGATATAAGCAATAATATGGGGTCAATTATATAGAAGTCATTTCACTGGTTGCAGGACATGACACAATCAGGTTAGTGGTTACATTGGTAGCATAGAATTCTTGGCCTATTTTCCAACTAGATGTCAAATCGGCATTCTTGCATCAATACTTGGCAGAATAGGTATTTATCGAATAACCCCTTGGCTAAGTCAAGATTGGAAATAAGCATAAATTTTATAGATTGAAGAAAGCATTTTAGGGCTAAAACAAGCCCTTTAAGCTTGGTATAGTCATGTTGAGACTTATTTTCTGAAACTTAATTTTTCAAAATGTCCTTATGAGCATACATTATTTGTTAACATTGGAGATAAAAGAAAAGTGCTCATAGTTTGCTTATATGTTGATGATCTTATATTTACTAAAAATTATGCTGCTATGTTTGAAGAACTTAAAAAGTTTATGATGGATGAGTTAGAAATGTCTAATTTTGGTGATGAATTACTTTCTTAGCTTAGAAGTGGTGTAATTGGATGATGGGTTCTTTCTCTCTCAAAAGAAATATGTGGGAGAAATTCTAGATAGGTTTTAGATGAAGGATTGTAATCTTGCAAGTACTCCAATTGAGTGTGACTTGAAGTTACATAAAAATCATGAAAGGAAGAAAGTTAACAGCACACTTTACAAACAAATTATGGGCAGTATGATGTATCTAACTACAATGAGACCAAACATAATATATGTTGTGAGCTTGATCAATAGGTAAATGGAGAATCTTACAAAAATGTGTTTGTTAGCTACCAAGAGAATCCTTTGTTACTTACAAGGAACTAAAGACTTTGCAATATTCTATAAGAAAGGTGAAAAATCTAATTTGCTAAGGTTTACTAATAGTGATTATGCAGGAGATCAAGATAATAGAAGGAGCACTTCTAGTTATGTTTCTATGCTTAGGACAGGTGCTATTTTGTGATCATCTGAAAAGTAACCTACTGTCATTTTGTCAAGTACAGAAGCTGAACTTGTTGTAGAAGTAACTCGTGCTTGTCAAGCTATTTGGCTAAGGAGAGTTCTTGAAGAGTTGCAATTCAAGAAATTCGAAACTACTAAAATTTCCTATGACACCAATTTAGCAATCAAACTCTTAAAGAATCCAATGCTACATAGAAGGAGCAAGCACATTAATGTGAAATTTTATTTCTTAAGAGATCTTAGCAACGACAGAGAAAATAATCTAATTTATTGCAAGAATAAAGATCAAGTTGCTAATATATTCACTAAAGCTCTCAAGAGGGAATCATTTGTGAAGCTCAAAAGATTACTCGGTGTTTGCACATTGAACACAATCAAAGCTTTAAACTAAATGTTAGCAAACATCTATTTAAAGGAGGGATTGTTGACAGTTGTTTTCTTTTTGTTACACATTTATTTTTCTATTTCTATTATTTCTCAGTTGTCCTAATCTATAAGAGTAGTTGTTTTGATTTTTAGGAGTTAGTGGAGTAATAGATTTATGTTGATCATGGTTATCATGGATTCTATTTTGATGGTAATCTTAGTCGTGTACTTGTCTATATAAAGATTTCAATAGTTCTAAATGAATGTAAAAAGTTTCTCAATTATATCTTTTCTCTTCTTTACATTTCTTCCATGTTTTGCTACTATTCTTTGATGGTCCTTGGATTATTCATTAGTAAGTTAGTGAGATTTTGTGCCTTCCAATTAACTAAATAACTCAAATCAAGAATTGCAATTTTCAACTGAAATCAATCAAATGCAATACATTAACCCTTGAGGGAGAAAAAATTTATTTAAATGATTTTTCTATAATAATAACTTTAAGTAAATATGAATTTTATTTTGTTCATAATTTTTATCGTAATTATATCTACACCATTACAAAATTTATCAAATTTAGTAAGAATTTTACTAAAATCCATTTCATCTCTCTTAAAATATATATCATATGAAAAATTTACTATCGTTCTAATATTATATTAATTATGACACTATTAAAATTTATTTTTAATTAAATTTTATATATTTTTTAATATTTTTAAATAATAAAATTTATTTATAAATAAATTAAAATTATTTTTATCAAAATAAAATAAAATTAACTTCAAAAAAATTTGATAGCAATGAAGTTACTTGATCAAAGTTTGCGGTTTTCGTTACCTGAAAAAGGGAAGTTTACAGTTTGGCACGGTCAATGACTCCAAACTGTTTTCTAGGAAGAGACTGGAAAGGATAGCATGCATGTTCTATCTTTTCAAGGATAATATGATAGCGTGTTAGATTTCCTAAAAAATGGAATGCGTTAATTATTGAATTGTATTTAATAAATTAAAATTTGTATTTTTAATTTCAATTCATTTATATTGATATTCCAAAAAATAATTTAACAACAAAATATTCAATATATTAAAAGGTCAAATTCCTTATAATATTATTTCAAATATAATTAAATTAAGTTTCAATTATTTAAAAGTAAAGATGGTGACTATTATATCCATAAATTTTATAATTAATACTTTTAATCACTTATTTTTATTTTATTATACTTATTTATCCATTTATTCACTTACAAATTGCAATATTAAAATAAATAAAAAATATTAAAGTTAGTTATTAAATCTCACGTCAATAATGTTAAGTACATAGTTATTTTTTATTGTATTATTTTTTACTATTTATTTTAGTTTTATATATGAAAGAAAAGAAGAATAATTATAATAAATAAAAATAAGAGATTAACAATGATAGTTAAGAAATTTGAAGAATATAATAATCATTACATTTATAAATAAAAAACTATATATAATGTTTACTCTTTAATAAAAATATTTATTTTCAATTATATCCTAATTGCATTAAATATTCAAATCCATTGCTAATTTATTTAAGAAGAAAACTTACTCACAAACTGAGTGAATTCTTAAAAGAAATTAGAAAAAATCATGAGTGTTGCATATATCTTTTTCTATATTTTAACTAAAATTTATAATATTTTCAATTTTTAAAATTTTTTAGGAAATTTATTCATAGGTTTTAAAAGTTTAAATAAATTATGTCATACAAGCCTTACTTGAAAGAGTCATTTGTATGTGAATTTTTCCTGTTTGGTTTTGGCTTTGAAAGTTTTGCCCACCCAAATTGTACAAGTGAAAGTACGGACATAAATATGGCTTGCTCATTTAATAATAGGCTCCATCGGTGGCGGACAAGGGAGCTAGGGTGGGGTGATTTGACCGAAATACTGTTCGTACGAAAACTAATTCTCAATAGCCTGCACCGTAAAAACTATTTACCAAAACACTTAAAAAATTTTTTTATATAAAATGTGAGTCACGGCTTGGTGCAGGCTGTGATCAGGCTGACGGGACAGCAGCCTGATCACAGCCTGCTGCAGGCCATGATCAAAGGCGCCACTATTTCTCCAGTGAAAGGCGCCACTATTTCTCCAGTGAACTTCTCCTATATAGCACGGGCGACGGTGTGCCGAGGAAGGAGCTGTGAGGTGAGCTGAGAGTTATGCGAGGAAGAAATCTTGAGGTGCGAGCTGTCTTGGAGAAAGAAGGAGAATTTTAGGTAAATTTTTCATTTAATTTATTATTTTTATTCTGTTTAATTAAATTAAATTTATTTATCTCTTTAGTTTTATATTTTTAATTTATATATTAATTAAATTAAATTTATGTATTTCTGAAATTATCTGATTTAATATTTTTAATTTATTTAATTTAATTTAATTAATTAAATTAATTTAATTTAGTTAGTTTTATTCATTTAATTTAATTTAGTTAATTTATTTGTTTAATTTAATTTAGTTGATTTATTTATTTAATTAATATATTAATTTATTTATTTGATTTAATTTATTTAATTAGTTTACTTGAGTTAATATTTTTAATTTAACTTTTATTTAATTACTTATAATTTAGTTAATTAATTTTTGATTTAACTAAGTTGATTTTATTTATTTAATTTATTTAATTTATTTATTTAATTTAATATATTTAATTTATTTATTTGATTTAATTTAGTTAGTTTTATTTAATTGATTTGATTTAGTTAATTTATTTGTTTGATTTGATTTAGTTAGTTAATTTACTTGATTTAATTTAGTTGAATTATTTATTTGTCTTAATGTATTTAATTTATTTATTTGATTTAATTTATCCAAATTATTTATTTGAGTTAGTGTTTTTAGTTTACTTGTTTGATTTAATTTAGTTAATTAATTTATTTGATTTAATCTAGTTTAATTAATTTATCTGATTTAATGTAGTTAATTTTTTATGATTTAATTTAGTTAATTAATTATTGATGTAGTTGATTTTCTTTTTTTTTTGTTTATTTGATTTAATTTAATTTAATTTATTATTAATTTTATGTATTAATTTATTTATGATATAATTTATTTAATTTATTTATTGAGTTAATATTTTTAATTTACTTATTGTTTAATTAGTTAATTAATTTATTTAATTTAATTTAGTTAATTAATTATTTGATTTAATTTAGTTAGTTTTGTTTATTTGATTTGATTTAGTAATTTATTTGTTTGATTTGATTTAGTTATTTAATTCATTGATTTTTTATCTAATTTAATGTATTTAATTTATTTATTTGATTTAATTTATCTATTTATTTAATTGAGTTAATATTTTTAATTTACTCATTGATTTAATTTAGTTAGTTATTTATGATTTAATCTAACTGATTAATTATCTAATTTAATATAGTTAATTTTTTGTTTGATTTAATTTTGTTAATTAATTTATTGATGTAGTTAATTTGTTTATTTGATTTAATTTAATTTAATTTAATTTATTGATTTAATGTATTTAATTTATTTGTTTGATATAATTTCTTTAATTTATTTATTTGGATAATATTTTTATTTTACTTATTGATTTAATTTAGTTGATTTATTTATTTTATTTAATTTAGTTAATTTATTTTTTGATTTAATATATTTAATTTATTTATTTGATTTAATTTATTTAAAAAATTATTTGAGTTAATATTTTTTATTTTCGTATTTGATTTAATTTATTTAATTAATTAATTTAATTTAGTTTATTTATTTATTTGATTTAATTTAGTTGATTTGTTTATTTAATTTAATTTAGTTAATTTATATTTATATTTAATTTAGTTAAATAATTTATTGATTTATTTGATTTAGTTATTGGATAATTTTGTTAATTTATTTTAATTTATTTATTTGCGTTAATATTTTTATTTACTTGTTGATTTAATTTAGTTAATTTTATTTAATTGTTTTAATTTAGTTTAATTTATTTTGTTTGATTTAATTTAGTTAATTAATTTGTTTGATTTAATTTAGTTAATTAATTTGTTTTACGTTAATATTTTAATTTACTTGTTTGATTTAATTTAGTTAATAATTAATTTATTTTAATTTAGTTAATTATTTATTTGATTTAATTTAGTTGATTTATTTGTTTGAAATCAATTTATTAATTTATTTATTTGATTTAATTTAGTTAATTAATTTGTTGGATTAAATCTATTTAATATATTTAGTAAAGCTAATTTATTTGTTGAAATTAATTTATTTAATACCTTTAATCTATTAAGATAATGATATTTAATATGTGTAAGAAGTTGTTATTGAAAACAATAATATTATTGTTATTCGTTTAAATTTATTTAATTTACTTTAATTAAAATACTATTGAATTTATTCTTTAATCTATTTATCCATAGACTATAAGTTTTTATTGTATTTTAGTTGAAAGAAACTTAATTTTGAGCTGTATTTATTTTTAATTAGAATTCTGTATTATTCTACTTGATTAGATATTTTATTTCTGTACATCATATTTGCTATTGTACATATCATAATTTGCGTATATTATTCTAATTTCTTTGTATTATTGTAATAATTGAGTATATATTTTGCTTATGAAGTCTATGCAGTCTAACTTGCTAGTGCAGATAAAATCTGTCCCTCCAGGTAAGACTTTTAGTTATAATATTAGATGACATGAAAATAAATCTGAGTGTTATTTATTTTTTATAAGTATGTTTTAATTCCTGAAGTTACTTTAACACCCCGAATATGGTAGGAATCACCATGAGTACCGAGGAAGAAAATGTATGTATCTATGCGAACGGAGAAATTTATGAAACGGATGAGGGCGATACATTTAAGTGTCGAAGAGTCAAAGTTATGAGAATTAAATTGGATATCACATTGGATGCATTGAAAATTGCAATTGGCCGAAAGTTAAGACTTGCAGAGAATCAAGCTGTGACTGAGTTGGAGTATAGGCATCCACTTTCACTGAACCCGACGCGATACAAAGCTTGTCCATTAGAGGATGATGATCACATTCAACGAATGTGGGAGATGAATGACAGATTCCCCACTCAATTGTCTTGCCCAGAATTGTATGCACACATCGAAGCAAGGGATTTGATCTGAACATTGGTAGTCAACCAGTTGACGAGAGTGGGCCATGCACACAACCGTCCACCAACCTATTTCCTAACTTTGGTGAAGGGCCATCAAATTATAACCCGTACCATGGTAGTCTGGAACCAGTAGGTGGACATGTGGGTCTTGGATAACAGTTTCAATCTCTCGTTGTTGATTACACTGCAGAGCCATGTTCTTCCCAGCCCGACTATGGTCTCCTTCCATCCCCCTCTATCCCGGAGGAATCAGACGACATAATGGATGATTTTGAAGAGAATGATGCACATGACGACATTCTCGAAGGATTTAATTGGGATAATGACAGTTGTGATGATGATGAAGCTGATGGTGGTGAAGATGTGACCCTAGCGATCCCTGCAACACCCATGAACCAATATGTGGAATCGGCAGCTACCTTTTTTGGAAGAATAAATATAGATGCGATCGACAGCAATGATTTTCTCGGTATGAGAGGTGCCATGAATGTGCTCAATGACCAAGAGCCAGATATGGGTTGGCTGTATATGGACAAAAAATCGTTCCGTCGTGCGATGAAAATATATTCAATTCGAACCCACCACACATTTTACTCACATTACTCTTCGGCTAAGTATAAGGAGTATCGATGCCCTCACTACGGTGGACAATACAATTGGAGGGTTAGAGCCTGCCATAAGCCGAGAGAGAACCACTGACAAATAACTAGATATAATGGACCTCATTCATGTGTGTCTGCTTCTCTTTCGAGTGATGATTCGAAATTGGACACAGATGTCATTTCATCTTACATTGTGGGGTTGGTGACTGAGAACTCCAGCGTCTCCATTCGAGGGGTTATTGAGCGCATCCACGGTATATTTGGGTATTCAGTTTCATATAAGAAGGCGTGGAAGGGTAAACACCGAGCTCTTGTACTCGCTTTTGAAAATTGGAAAAAATCATATGCTTTACTACCGAGGTAGTTGGCTGCTGTACGACATCATAATCCTGGGTCGTACTTCGAGATTGTTAGCAGAGAATGCCCGTCAAGCAGCGGTGAGAGTGCTACCTATTCCATCGGGTGTTTTGGACATTCAAGTCATGCATTGATGCGTTCGATCATTTAAAACCTATGGTCCAAGTTAATGGCACATTTTTATATGGAAAGTATAAGGGGGTGTTACTGATCGCAACTTCACAAGATGGGGATAGAAAAATTATTCCCCTTACATTTGCTGTAGTAGAAAGCGAAACATACGAGACATGAGCTTGGTTCCTATCAAACGTCCGACGACATGTTGTCAAGGATAAGCAGGGTGTTTGCTTGATATCAGATAGACATCTTGGGATAGTTGCTGCTGTTGTAAACCCACGCGTAGGGTGGTAACCACCCCGTGGTTATCATGTGTTCTACCTACGACACATCGCCAGTAATATGAACTCAACCTTTAAAACCAAATGGCTAAAAAAGTTGTTCATTAGCATTGGTATGTAATACTCCTGAAAAACTTCTCTAATTATCATGACACCTTATTATCTTTGTTAATTATATCACAATGTTGGGTTGTACAGGTTACCAATACGAGCGACATGTAGTGGAGTTAAAGTTAGCGGAACTACAATCGTTGCACCCAAGAGCTGCCGATTGGATTGCGAATATCCCAAAATATCAGTGGAGCCGTGCGTATGACGAAGGAGGCAAACGATGGGGCCATATGACAACTAACTTGGCGGAGTGTGTCAACAGCGTCTTCAAGGGGATTAGATTTTTGCCTATCATGGGGTTGGTCAAGGCAACAATGTATCGATTAAATGCATATTTTGTTGATAGATCAGAGACAATTGCAGCACAGTTACAAGCAGGAGAGGTATTTTTCGAGGACGTCCAAAAAAAGATTCAAGATTGCATTTGGAAAGCGTCAACCTGCCACATGTGCCGTTTTGACCGCCAAGGGTTCTTATTTGAGGTTGAGGAGTCATATGACTTGACGTGGAAGCAGTTCGGTCGATCCTGCAAGGTTAGCCTTTGCAATCGTACATGTGATTGTGGCGAGTTTCAAGTCGAGCACTGGCCCTGCCAACATGTATTTGCTGCATGTTCGAAAGTTTCATTAGATTCCCTACAGTTTGTCGATCGTGTTTTCCGATTGGAGACAATGCTCAGTGCATATAGTAGTGAGTTCTGACCAATAGGCGGTGTGGAGCATTGGCCAGTGGTCGATGGATCAGAACTCATTCCAGATCCCTCGGCGATACGTACCAGCGGTCGACCACGATCTAGGTGTATAAGGAACGAAATGGACTGGCAGGAGGGTCCATCCGATCCTCAGAGGTGTAGGCTATGCAGGTAGATAGGGCACAACCGCGCAACCTGTCCAGCCCATTAAAGGAACTTTTGAATGCACACCCCATTGGTTATTGGTATTGAGGTCATAAATAGCAATAAATTAATGAACACACTGGCAAGTATAATACGTCAGCATTAGTATCCCCTGATGCCTTATTAGGTCACTTACTTTGAATAATAGCTGTGTTTAAATGCATACTTTTGTGCAATTAACTGAATTATTCCAATGTGACAGATATCATACCCCTCGACTGTAATGGCCGTTCAGCGCCGTGTTGTCACACCTGGTCCCGATGAAGAGTCCCTTTTGTACTTACAGTCTAGACATATCTCACAGGCCATTTAGCTAGCCATGTAAGTTTAGTAATGTATGGTTATGCATTTTGTGATTTTTAAACTCTTACCACATTATGATTTGGTATTTTTATTTTCAAGCGGATCAACTCCTCAGGTTACGACGTGTCGCATGTGTGGGTCGTCTCTTTGATCTACCAGTTGCCATTGTCCCATATCTTCAGCAGGCTGGTTTCCACTGTGTCAGTCATCTTGGCCATGTTGAGTTGAATGCAGCGCTCGTTTTTGCACTGGTGGAGTGATGGCGGCCAGAGACATACACTTTCCACACCACCTATGGGGAGTGCACAATTACACTATAAGATGTCGCCATCTAGCTGGGTTTACCGTGCGAGGGCGTTTCTGTCTTCGGGTACACCGAATATGACTGGCGGGTGATGTGCAAGAATCTTCTTGGGGTTATACCGTCCGATGAGTGTTTACAAGGGCAGCGCCTGAGCATCCCTTGGCTAGCAGCGAATTTTAGACACTTGCCAGCAGATGCAGATGACGAACAAATACAACGCTTCACGCGTGCCTACATTTTGAGACTCATCGGTGGATATCTCATGCCTGACACTTCAGGCCATAGAGTGTTGTTGATGTATCTACCTCTACTAGCAAACTTCGCTGACACTGGACGGTTCAGTTAGGGATCAGCAGTTCTTGCATGCTTGTATAAAGAATTGTGCATGGCCACCAATCCTGATGAGATAAACATCAGTGGATGTTTGCATCTTCTACATCTATGGGCGTGGGATCGATTTCCCACTCTAGCACCAATGGCACCTCTGTATCCAGATCTCCGTCTAGACATTTACCCTGTGCTACCACCATTAGGCTTCAGGTGTGGGCTATTTTTGATATTTTCATTTAATGTATTTCCTCTATTAGTATTAAATTACGCATAGAAAATAATATACATTTTGCAACTCTCGCAGGTGGAAGAATACCGGATTGCCTCAGTGGCCTCCAACAAATTCCATACGGCAATTCAAAATATTGCTTGATCAGATGAAGGCTGAAGAGGTTAATTATGGCTTGCTTTGTTGTATCTAAATTGACTGTCTCATATGTAGTTACATGCTTATTTATCTTTCACTTGCTTAGTGCAGATTATTTGGCGGCCTTATGATATGGATAGTGTCCAGCAGCTTGTGTTTGAGTATTGCCTCATCTCACCTGATATATGGTTGGCTTCAGTCCTGATCATATGCTTCCACATCGTGGAATGACACCATGCAGATCGTGTTCTTCGCCAGTTTGGTAAGCGGCAACCAATCCCATAGGAGCCATTCAATCTTGGTTCTTGTCATACTTTACAACTTCGAGGAAAAACATCGAAGGATTGGGGCAAGAACACATGGTCTACATTAGTGCTTGGGATGCATGGCGAGCCACACTTTCACTGACTGAGATGGAGACTGATGCTCTTCATCGTGGCTCGGGCTACATGTCATGGTATTGGACACACACGAGACGATGGATTCATCCAGCTAGCGGTGGTCCAGGATTTGTGGTAATCATTCGTCCTTCATAATATGATTTATAACTTCTTCAAAATATTATAATATAAATTAACACACTGTAATTATTTTTACTTATCATGTAGGCCGATGTTGCTGAGAGACTACGCACGTTGAGCGTCGAGGATCCTCCAACTCTCGAGTACAACCAATTCAGGGAGACAGTGGATCGGGATTGTGATCGCATCCTGCGTGCATTGGGTGAGCATCGAGACATGATAGCTTCTCAGCCAGCTCTTCCTGCAGACGAATTATCGAGACCACCCATCCCTGAGCCTAGGCGTGGTAGGAGGGCCCATGGCTTTATGTCTTTTAGGGATCCCATTTTGCTTGGACCTGATGATGACGATGATAGAGCACATTATGGTCATCGATCGATGCCATCGGCGGATGTCCCCTCCGACTACGCCCCTCGCTGGATGCAGCCCGATGCAGGAGGTCCAGGTCCATCTACATACATGCCCTCGTCACATTTTATGGCAGGTGGAGATGCTGGCCCATCATCGTTCTTCACGCCATCGCCATCACCCCCACACCAGCGAGTCCCGAGTTCTCTAACGGCGTTTTTATCTGAGCCGCTTGCATTTACATATAAGTACGCCAGTGGATCCACATCGCATTAGCAACAAGGATTTTTTACCCCACAAAACCCTATTCCACTTATCACGGGTCATGCCAACCCAACTCAAACAGACTCCGATGAGGGTGATGATAGAGATGAACAACAACAATCCCTTGTTCAGTGACCGCGACGAGCGAGGCGACGCTCTCGATGTGGGACTCGAAGTCATTACTTTGATAGCTGATTATTTTATTAATGTACAAAATTTTTGTAGCTAATTTAATAATTTAATTCATTCATTCATTCTTCTATCCAGAATTAATTCTGTCTCATTTTTCATTTATCATAATGTTCAAATTTGTAAATAAACTACACAAACCAAATATTGTCTCCACACTTATCCATTAACTCAAACCAATCTAATAATTATTATTACACATCAATAGTAATACTTATATTTATTTAATAAATAAATAATGTTCTTACATATTAAATAAATAATAAATATTATAATATATTAACTAATATTGATAATGTTGGAATATTTTTAATAGCTACCATTTTTAATATTAAAATTTTTCTAAGTTACTAATAATTAATAATATTAGTACAATATTACTAAACAATAAATAACTGCCATTTTAATAGTAAGTATAATGCCGTTAAAAACTTTTTAACATAACAAAAAATTAATATTATTCTGCTACTAAATTATATTAATAACATGATAATATTTTACTCGATTATTCTTTTGATCTGATTCTATAAATAAACTTTTAAAACAGATTAACATTCGTAGAGTAATGATAAATACTTCGACTAGAAAATTGTTAATTTTTAATTATTAAAGAAGTAATAACCTTATTTTCTTAAAATAATTATTATGTAATCAATTAGTATTTAAATAATAATAGTATTATTAGATATTAAATAAATAATAACTATTATACTATTTTTACTTTTATTAATGATATCATAATATTATTATTAAATATTGATTACATTATTTCAGTATTTTGAAGTTAATAAAAATTATTTATATGTTAAAAAAATATTACAACATAACCACGAAAAAATTAAGAAAGGAAAAAAAGTCACAGGGTAAAAAATTAAAAAGAAAATAAAAAAGGGTCACGGACCACTTTGGTCTTGGAACCCCCCTTCCGTAACTAACAAAAATATTTTAATAAAAAAATTATTAAGCATTTATGGAACATGTTTTAGCGGCGCAGTGTGTGGGGAAAATGATTTTCTGCGTTATGTATATTGGTCAAAATTTGTTAAAAATTTGTTAATGAATATATACATCACCCATTGATAAAATATTTTTCAAGGATTTAATTTTACAATTTAAATCTTCCCCAGAATAAAACTATGAAAGAATCAGCTAAAATTTATATTTATTGAGATTTTAATTGTTCCATTCATTTTTTGGTAGTTATCAATTTTATTATGTTATGTATATTATACAATATTTAGATAGTAAATTAAATTATTAATTATTAATTAAAATCTTCAATAGAAACTATCACACTAAAATTCAAAATGTCAATAATTAGATTTTTATTAGACTATCACACCTGCGGGGAATACTTAGATATTTTATATAAGTATTCTAAGTGAATTAAAATTTTAATATTAAAATTATTGATAAAATCAATTAATTGTGTATTTTATTCTTAACACTAACAAGTAACATTAAATTAAATTTTATTTATTCAAATTTTATTCCTTTTTATTGTTAATATTTTTTAAATATTATTTTAAAATAAAAATATCTCAATTAGGATTTTTTCAAGAATTTTCAATCCACATATTATTTTTTCTCATTTCATCTAATCTATTATATATATATATATATATATATATATATATATATATATATATATATATATATATATATATATATATATATTATTCATTTCTATTTTTTGAAGTTCAAAGTCACAATATATTGAATAATATAATTTTAATACAATTTATTTTCTTGTTATTATACAATTGAATTAATTTATCATATATTTCATAATTAAATATTTTATTTAATGATGTGATTTTTTATCTAAATTTAACATACATTAATTTTTATAATTAATTAAATATTTTATTTAATGATGCAATTCTTTTTATCACTTTAACATACATTAATTTTCATAATTAATTAAATATTTTATCTAATGATGTAATTTTTTTATTTTTAAACAAGAATTAAAACATTGTAAAATATAAAATTTTAATCATTTTTTATTATAGTTTAGAGCATTAGTTAATTAGTATAAAAAATCTAAAATATAAAAAATTAAATCAAGTACAAATTATCAAAATTAAAGGTCACAAAATATAAATAATTAAAAAATATAAAGTAATTCCAAATTGAAAAAATAACTGAAAAAAAATCAATCACGGCTGGCTGTGATTCAGTAAAAAATTAACTGAATCACGGGATGCCAACGTCCGTGATTAAAAAAAAATAAAAAATAAATAAACCTGAATCACGGCCTGCCAAATGCCGTGATTCAAAAAGTATTTAAAAAAAAATTAAGTGTTTCGCTAATTAGTTTTTACAGCGCAGCAAATGAAGAAATACTTTTCGTACGTTAAGGGTTTCGGTTAAATCGCCGCTTGGTGGAAGTAACCTACTGCACTGCACGTGCCTCAGATAGGTACGACATACCTTCCCATGCTAAAAAATAATAAAAACCTAAATAATAGGGCTAGTCTTGATCTTCTGCACCACATGTGGACAAGAATTTTGTTAGAAGCTCTATGTTATCCATATACTCTTGTCATTGCTCTTATGGTTTTGGTCATGAAATTAGGACCTTTCTTCACGATGGAATAACTCTTGATCCTAAAATTTAAACAATATTTAGATCCAAGATAGCCTTGTTTACACAACTTTTACTAGATAATTATCATTTTCATGAATGTGTTATTGTGCAAATGAATGATTTGATCTTTCCATCATTTATAGATAATATTAATGTCAAATTATGAATGATTTGTTTATGCAAGTTGGAATAAATTGTCCAAGATATTCAACCAAACTCGGAAGTGACAAGAGCTGAAAGGATGATAGAATTTTAGAATCAAAGAACATTTTTATTATTACTGAATGAATGGATAAAAAAACTAACTTCTATTATCCCTTATATATATGGAAACTCTTGAAACTAATTTCTAACTGACTTTGTAACTAACTAATTTGACTTTATGACTCTTGAAACTAATTCCTAACTTAACTTAATTGATAAATACAAAATGCAAAATACTAACTAATTTGACTTTGTAACTTGTGATGAAAAGTATTTTTCTAAGAATATAACATTTCTAGAAATGGAGATTTGGTGGGTTGAAAGATTATATAATATACTCTATAACCTTTTCTTCAAATGGAAAACCAATGAAAATGCACTTGGTAGCTCTGGCATCAAACTTATGTCTATTATGTTTCAAGGTTGACACATAACAAAGACAAGCAAAAACTTTAAGATGTGAGTAAGATGGAATGACCTTGAACAATTTTTCAAAAAGAGTTTTATTATGTAAAATGGGAGGTGGTAGTTTATTGATGAGATAAACAACATGTACAACATGGTCTGCCTAAGACTTTGGAGGTAAATGTGCTTGAAATCTTAATGTTAATGCTCATGCTACATTTAAAATATATTGATGCTTTCTGTCAACTATATATAAATGCATAAAATTTGATGTTGAATACCTTTTGATGCATAATAAGATTGTAGATTGAATTCTAAGACACTATCAATTCTTGTAGTTTTTATTTTGGTTGAAAATTAGGTTTTAATATATTAATGAAAGTCTTAGATGGTACTTCTTATTTTAGACTTTGATTTCATTAAAAAAATCCATGTGTATTTGCTATAATCATCCATAATTGTCTAGAATTAATGATGACCATAGATGAATGCAGAAGCAAAAGGATCCTAAATGTCCTTATGTATAAGATCAAAACAATTTTGTATAATAGAAGTACTGATGGGAAAAAACAACTTACTTTATTTTGAAAATTGACAAATATCACAGAGATCTTTGTATTGAAACTGAATATTACAATCTATATTTTGTAGTAATTTCATTCCATAAGTAGAAGCATGACTTAATCCATAATGCTAGATATCACCAAGAGTATTTGTAGTTGTAGAATTGAAACATGTAATGGAAGATATATAGTGATTTAGAAGCTTGAGTGAAGGCAATAGAAGCTAATAGAGTCTATTATGTTGTTCAACTAACCTACTTATCTTCAAATCCTTGGTGTCTTGAAAGAAACAAAGGTTTGAATGAAACAAGATAGAAGAAGAAGTCTGTTTAGTTAGTTTACTGATAGAAAGAATATTAAATGAGAATTTAGGCACCTGTAGAACATTGACAGAACCCATGTTGAGCTCAATTTAACATTACTAATATGAGAGATATGAACCTGACTACTATTTGGTAACTTGACTATAGAATTTTGTATAAGCATGTATACCTTAAATAGTTCAAGGGAACACACAATGTGGTTAGTAGCACCAGAGTTTAAAATCTACAATGTAGCATCTTTGGCAAATGACAACTAGACATGGAGTAGAAATGTATAACTTGCTCTTGCTATGAATCAAACTATGTAGTAAAAGTATTAGTTTGAGTTGCATTGGTAGTAGCTTGTGAATTGGAAGACTAAATTAAAGCCAAAAGCTTCGTGTATTGATCTTAAGTAAATGAAAATTGTTGTTGACACTATGGAGAGTTATTTATATTGAGAGTTTCATTATGTTGTAGATCAGTTGAGTAGATTGATGTAGATTATGGAGGAAGATTGCTTACAAGTTTAGGGTTAACCATTTCAACATGATTAGAAGAACTAACTACTTGCTTTCCTTTGGATTTGTACCTAGGTGGAAAGCCATGTTTTTTATAGCATTTATCAATGGTATGTCATTCAATTCCACAATGTGTGCAAGTAGGCCTCTTCCTAGAATAATAAGGTCGTCCTTGGTAGTTGAAATTGGGAGAACTTTTCATGTTACTATAGCTCGTGACTAGTTTAGGAGTAACCGATGAAGAAGATCTAACATTATTGTAAAAAACAATAGGTTTAGAATGCAAAGGTATAGCTAAATCAAATAGCCTCTCTTGCTGAATTACAAGAGCAAAAACTTTGTTAATGGATGGTAACAAATCTATCATGAGAATTGAGGGTTTGATATAAGTAAAAGTATCATTCAACCTTGTTAAAAACTTGATAAGATAATTATTTTCTTAATAAGTCTTGATTGTTGTAAGAGTTCCACAATTACTTTTGACAGTGCAAGTGTAAATTAAAATTGGTTTAAGATTGAGTAGTTCATCCTATAAAGTTTTTAAGGGAGTGAAATAAGTACTAACAGTATTAACACTGAGAAAACCTTATTTAAGAGAAAATATCTCTTGTTAGAGATATGAAATTTGTACTACATCACCATGAGAAAATCTATCCTTCAAATCTTTCCAAATGTCAAGAGCAATGTCAAACGATATAATAGATTGAGCAATGGAGGGAGACAAAGATCGGATTAATCAAGTTAACAACATTGTATTGCATCTTTGCCATGCTAGAAAAATAGCATCATCTCTGCTTGGAACACATATGGTTCCATTTACGAATTGGAATTTATTCTTTGAGAGAAGACCCATCTTCATACCTCTTGACCATAAATAGTAATTGGTATCATCTAGTGTTGGAGATATTAGAACTAACATTGGATTTTCATTGGGATGTACGAAGAATGGGCTTGAAGGAAAATCCTCTGGTCTCTAAAGATTCATCATTATTGGAAGCTGAGAAACTTCTGTTGTTTGATTACTAAAGAAAGGAAGACGAAGGAACAAAGAAGAACTAGAAGCCTGTTGTTTGATTACTAAAGAAAGGAAGACAAAGGAACAAAGAAGAACTAGAAAAGGTTGCTTCCACCGTTTGTTTGTTGAAAAAATCAGGAAGAAGTCGAGAAAGAAAGGAAGAAAGCTTTGATACGATAATAGAATTTTTTAGTCAAAGAACATTTTTATTATTACTAAATGAATGGATACAAAACTAACTTTTATTATAAACTCCTGAAATTAATTCCTTACTGACTTTGTAAGTAATTAGCTTAACTGATAAATACGAATTATAAAATATTAACTAATCTGACTTTATGATTGTGATAAAGCTGCTTTAAGAACCCTACTTTAATTCACCCATATATCTACATAGAGAAGAAACACCAAAACAAATAAAACTCTGAAGAACGAAAGAGTTAACAAACTAAAAAATACCTTAAGTAGATTCTGAAGTCATTCACAGATGAAGTACATTAATCCTTCCATAAACAAATTTACACTCGATCATTTCATAGGGCACAGAAGGAAAACTTCGAAAAAAAAATTGCTTAATCCTAAAGCTCAAGGGTCAAAATCAAGCTACTTGGTGGCATCATGATTAGACTTCAAACTTACAAAATATCCACTTATTTCTTTGTTTTCTGCAGAATCGTTTGTCTTTTTTATTTCAAACCTTCCTACACTGAATCGCAAGGAAATCCTCCTATTATATTTCTTTGAAAATTTCCCAGCTTTAATTCCCGGTTGCTGATCAATAATAGGTCTTGTCCAACCATCTGAGCATCCAAGTCCATTAGATGGCTTCTGTATCAACGAGAGAGCTTGAATTCCTAAAGGTTTATTAGTATAAGCACCGTCGAGGCCGAATGACCGCATACTTGTATCCTTATTCTTGTTATGATTATGCAGAAAAGGACTGGCAAAGGCTGCTGCTGAGGCCGTAATCCTTTGTTCTCTTTTCCCTATTGACCTCTCCCTCTTATGGGCATTTTGATGTCCTCCAAGCGCTTGCAAACTATAGTAACTTTTTCTGACAGTAGTTGCAAGAAAAAACTCTTGGCTCTACTTCACAACCAAAAGGGTTTTGAGTTTGGTTTGATGAAGTTTTGGATGAATCTATGTCCACACTGTTGATGAGATTTTCTTCTGTGCTGCATCTAAGAGCAGAACAATCGTCAGAGAAGTTCGGATCCAATAAAGTATTTAGCTTTGACTCTTTTTCTTCTTCGTCTTCATCAAAAACTGATTTCAGTGGATTCTGCAACGGCGTGCTTAATTGAACCTCTCCAACAAGAGGTATATATGACTCCGGTAGGAGAGCGATAAATTCATCATAAAAATGCAAGTACTTCATATTTATAAAACTTACGTTCTTTTATTTTTTAAATTATTTTTACCTTTCTCTTTTTAAAATAAGGAAAAACTTTTGCCTTGGGAGTTAGGATTGAATTTCACCCCTCGTCAAACAGAGGGGATGCTGGGATTATCAATAGGATGTGGCTCGATGCTTTCTCTTTCCATGGCAGAAGTAATAAGCTCGCCCGCTACAGCTAGCATGTTCGTAGGTTAACCAAGGGTGCAGGAAAAATTCTTCGGTACCCTACTTATAATGCATATTTTTATTTTTAAATATAAAAGATAAATGCTAACAATAGTTTGGTACTATTAAGTATTAATTAATAATCTTGGATTAATTACATTTAATATTTTTATTTTTATTTTTAATAATATAATAAATAAAAGATATTTATTTTAATAATAATATATTATTAAAATAAAATTTTAACATTTAATGTGACTCTAATATTATAAATTATATTATTATTTATTATAAATTTTATAAAATTTACATGCATTAAAAAACAAAATTAATTTTTCTCTGAAAATATTATTTGAAAATAAGGATATATATTATAACTGATAATTTTCTTTACATAGAGGATGAAAAAAGATAACATTTTATTAAAAATATTATATGTAAAAAAATGAAATTCAAAATTAAAATTAAAATATTTTAAATTTATTAAATTAAATTTTATAAATATATTATATTCTTTAATTTATATTAAAAATTAAAAATTAAAAATTATTTTTATTATATATAATGATATATTTTATTCCTAAGAATGAAGCATATGAAATTGAAGACAGATTCTTCGCTCGGCCCTGTCACCATCCCTGTGGATGAATACATAAAGCTGAGCGTGTGTTTTCCATGCATGATGATCATTTGTAATCTCTGTTTGAGCGGCAAGCATTCGAGCAAAACAAAGTGAATATGCAATCGAAATGAGACATTGCCCCTTTGACCTTGACTTTAACCAAACGACAATGACATTCGTGGAAACGACAGGTCTACATCCTTAAAACTATTGAGATGAAAGGGGCAGATTTCTGTTTATACTATTCGCAATTTCGTCAGTCTTAGTCGGTGTAAGTGCACGCGCTCTATATAAATCATGTCCCAGTCTCATTTGATGGAATATAAAATATTTTAAAAAAATTGAAATCCTTCCTCAGATTATGCTTCGTTTTAGTTTTGTTAAGAGTTTGGTGAAATCTTATGTAATGTAAGCCACTTCTTTAAACTATATATATATATTGTAACTGTATGTATTTTAAATATTATAATTCATTATTTATCAAATAAAAATATTATGATTCGCCCGATAACTATATATTATATTATAGATGGATCCAAAACTCTCTCATCATAAGGAATTCAATCAAAACCATGTCATTTTGCTCCATTTGTACCATTATACCAAAAACCAATTCAATCTAAACTTCAATTTTTTTTTTTTAAGAAGAGCCATTCTTAACTAGTGGAGTAAAATGAGATGGGCAAACTTATCCCCATAAATTTGCAAAAAAAAAATGAGAAAAAAATTATTAAATCCGTTGGTATCTACGGGTAATTTGTATTAATAACTTTTTTTACTAGGAGAATTAAATTATTAAATACGTGTATGTAAAAATTAAAAATTAAACTTTGGATATAAAAGAAAGAAGATACCTTTAAGGTGTATTAAATTAAGTTAGATAATTTTTTTTATAATTTATAAATAGGTAATTAGATTTTTTTTAATTTGTATAATGAGTTAGTTAAATAAGATGAAAAAAATTATATTAAATCATTGTACATTAAATTAAAAATTAGAGTGGATTAAAAAACTACCCAAATGCTTGTAAGATTATAAAAAATTTTAATGTAAAAAAAAAAAAAAATAAACTCATGGGCAAGCCCACACAGGCAAGATTGCATGGATTTGAGTTTGTGGGAACTTGCCCACATAAATCTGTAAAAAAAAAAAAAGAATTTCAAATAAAAAAATTCAATCCATAGCATAATTGTAAGCTGCCTGCATTGTTTGCGGCTTCTAGCTCCTGTTGTTAAGGAATTTGTTGCTTACATGTTTTGGGCAGAAATGCCAATCTTTACGTGCGGTTTAATATGGGTAATTTAAATAATATGGTAAAAGTTTTAAATTTGAACATTTCATTGTTAATATAAAAAGGCAAAATTAATTCAGCATGAAATAAAGTAATTAATTTAATTAACAATGGCCTGAAAGCTTAGAGTAATTATTGAAAAAATCGTTATATTTTTAGCGATTACCTTTAATTTTGAAAGGGTATAATTCATATCCGCCTACTATATCATCTTTCAAAATTTTTGTCAACGCTCAATTCCAAATATATATATATATATTGAGAATTAGAAATATGGATTTTGTCAACTTCTAGAAATGAATGATTAGATATACTGTTTTCATATGGATTTTGTCAACTTCTAAAAATGGATGATTAGATATACTGTTTTTCCTTTTTATTTTTTTAAATAATAATAATAGTTAAATTATTGAATATATATATGTAAGAATTGAACATTAAACTTTGAATATGAAAAATAATATAAATTTTTTAAAAAATATTAAATATTATTTAAATCAAAAGCTATTCACAGTTATACTTTTTTATCCTTTTGTGTTCAAACATAATCACAAACGCCCAAAATCTATAGTCATCAATGTGTAAATTATAGACCTTTTTTTTTCCCCAAAAATCATATCAGAATTGGTATATCAACCAATAATCTAAGGTCAATTTTTTTTTTTTAATATTCTGCATCTAAAAGCCGTAAGAATATTCAACGAAGAACATTCAAATCCTAGTACCTTAGCAATTAGGAGTCAACGACCAACACAAAAGCATTAGTTATCGACGCCCTGGCTATTGGATATAAATCAGAAAAGTCTGCTACAAGTTGTACAAACGTGAAATACGCAATTAAGAGTTGACTTTCTTCTCGTCCTATACATACGACACGAATGAAAATTTATGACAAAAAAAAATGAAAAATGAAAAAGATAGACACAAATTCTTATATAGTGCTCACGAATATTTTATATGTGCATGGGTTGTGAAATCTCTGCACAAGAATCATAGTTCCATTTTCACGTATAAATTACGTCTTTCTCAGAATAGCATTAACATGATATAATTGCGAACACTAAAAATAAAATAAAATTCAGAAAATTATATATATAATGCCGAACGCATAGGACCCAGAGGTCCACAATAGCATTAAGCAAAATGATAAAGTGGGTGACAGCAAGTTGATTGTAGGGTCATCTAAACTGATTTCATTCAATTGCTTACACAATTTAATGGGAGAACCAAGTTTCGAAATCATTTTCATCCTTTCATTTATTAAATATCTTAAAGATAGTGCTTGTATAATGACTAGCTACATCTGTGGTCTCACAGCGATTGCACTAACTTCAGTTGCACTTGAAAAACATATGCATTCTTGTTCACGCACTAATTGTTCCAAATCCAGTCAAAAAGGGGGTTTGGCCTTTTCACAACCATTCTTAGCGGTGCAAAAAATCATATAATGCATGTGAACTTTACTTTGCTGCAATTTCATTTCAATATTTGGATTTAAACTTGGCAACCTCGTGAAACAGCAATCTTGTTCTAGACGTTTTGACTTGTATTTTGGCGCTTACATTGTCCAATTTTGTTTCTATATGTTTGATTTGTTCCTCTTATTATATTTGCATCCAGGGAAGAAGGTTCAAAACCACTCCCACAAGAGTTTCAACATTACCCTCCAATCACAAAGGACAAACCGTACCTCTATATATATTTGCATAAAACTTTGTTCCATTCACCAAAGTTGGCAGCTTCTTCTCTTCTCAACCCTAAAAATGGCCACTTTTACCAAGTTCATGCCCATTTTTGTTCTCATCACGTTCCACTTGAACAGTGCTTCATCATCTAGTTATTTTCCGGGGCCATATTCAGGAGTTCGAGCTGCGTATTGGCCTTCGGATGACGAATTCCAGCCCTCAGCCACTAACACCAACTACTTCACCCATATCATCTATGCATTCCTCGTACCCGACCCGGTCACTTACAAACTCAACGTTACACAAGCCGACCAAAAAAACCTACCCAAGTTCATAGCCGGACTCAAAACCCGATACCCGCCGGTGAAGACTCTGTTGTCTATCGGAGGTGGCAGTAGCAATGCCACCGTGTTCGCGACCATGGTTAGTAGCAACCAAACCCGCCAGAGTTTCATAGTCTCCACTATTCAGGTGGCTCGAAAATACGGGTTCGACGGCGTTGACTTGGACTGGGAGTTTCCAGATACTGTGAAAGACATGGCTAACCTCGGTCTGTTATACAAGGAATGGCATGAAGCCATAACTGCGGAGGCAAAGACTCGCAGAAAGCCACGCTTATTGTTAACATCTGCAGTATACTACGCTTCGAGTATTGTCCTGTGGGGCACCGACAGGCCAAGATCTTACCCGGCTGAAGCGATCCGGAACTATTTGGATTGGGTTAGTCCAATGTGCTTTGATTATCACGGTACATGGGACAACTTCACCGGGGTTAACACTGCGCTGTATGATCCCAGCAGTAATATCAGCACGTACTATGGAATCGGGTCGTGGATCAAAGCGGGTGTTCCACCCGGTAAGCTGGTGATGGGTTTGGCGTTGTACGGGCGGGCATGGAAGCTGGAAGATCCGAATGTTCATGGGCTTGGGGCGGCAGCTGTTGGGCCTGCTGCCGATACTGATGGGACAATGGACTATGATGAGATTCTGAAATTTAATGAAGAGAATAATGCTAGTATTGTGTTTGATGACGTGAGCGTGTCGTATTACTCTTATGCGGGGAGTACTTGGATCACCTATGATGATGTCCGGTCCACAAAAAAGAAGGTCCAGTTTGCCCGGTCATTGGGCCTACATGGGTATTTCTTTTGGGCCCTGGGAAAGGATAAGGACTGGGCCCTCTCACTACAAGGTACACTTCCTAGTCCCAATACTACACAAAAAGTTTAGTTAAAAAGGTTATTCTACAAATTATATTTCTTTCCATTTTATCTGATGTATAGTATTATTGTTTTTCTTGTAGCTTCAAAAGCATGGGGACATTGACAGGATCTAAAGATATACTTATATAATTTATTTTATTTTAATTTCATGTCAGTGCTTAAGATATTTGTAACTTAAATGAGAAATAGTGAGTAACCCAAAAAGTCAAAAATAAGACGGTTGGAAATGGAATAGTACAAATTGCAGCCTCCGAATGAAGGTTGAATGTTTGGTGCGTATGTAATATGTATAAGCAGCTAAACACCACAAATGCAGCAAGAATCCAATGCTACGGAAACAAGAGAAATTCTTATTTAACCGGTGAATATATAATTTATTTACCTACTATCAATAAAAATAAAAATAAATATGAGGAATGATTATTAAAAAATTAATTATCAAAAAATTTATATATTTATCTCGATCACTCTTATATTTATTTTCATTCTTATTAATAATAGATACACAGATTATGTCAAATCTCTCAAACAAGAAATGCACAATACAACGATACGTGATTTATTAGTTTGCTTGGAGAGCCTCCTCAAATTCTCAATAATGTTAAAAGCTATGATTTTTATCAATATATATAATTTTTTTTTCCTTTTTAAAACTACTTCCAATTTAGCGGCGGAGCCAAGGGGCTAACAGCAGTTCTTACTTCTTACCCCCAAAATTCTTTATTTTTTTATATATAATAATTTTATGCTGAATCAAATTTTTTTAAAATCATAAATGTTAGTTTTGATATTTGACTCGTTTGTGTGAAAAATTCTAACTCTATCGTTGTTCCAATTGTTGTTGATTTGTAATATTGATAAATACTCGCACATGCCTAAAAAATTTGTAACAAATTCATAATGGATTATATATGTTCGGTTGAAAAAAAAATTATACATTATAATTAGTAATAGTGAAGGCATGCATTAGTTGGAGGAAATATTAACATCAAAGCACAACGCATTCTATGTGATTCAAAAACTAATTACAAAAAAAGAAAAAAAGCTGATAACTCAACTCTTAACTTAAGAAGTATATAATGTTGTTTAAAAATTTTATATCTTCTTTTATAACCAAAATTCTATTCTTAATATATATATATATATATTAGTAGTTTAATCATTTTTATTGTTAAAAAAAATAGAAAGATTTTCAACCTGTTATTTTTTCTTGCTTGAGTTTAACCTAATAGTTTCAAATTTTAAATATTAGGAAAAAATAGTAGAAAAAGTAAAAAGAGTTGACCTAATTTTAAAGAAGAAAAACTCCTCCTATGTTAACACCAATATTCTCTAACCTAAACGAATGACTTACTGCTTTCGATTTTCTTTTCATCCCGTGAAAAATGCATTTGATAATAACTTGAAGTTGGAATCCTAGAAGAGACCTACAAAAATACCCTACCCCTCGATAAATATTATTTTATTTTTGAAGTTAGAAAAAATCATCATTTCAAGTGAAGAGGTGGGTAGAAACAAGGGGTGAAATTTATAGGGCTCATCTTGTTGTGTGACCCATCCCATTGTTTCTATCTCTCTTCTTTGAAGTAATAATTTTTCTTTATTCATGAAGTCAGGTACAATCTCTCTTGTCCCTCACACAAATTATCTAATCTTACTCAGATCCATTATCAAATCTCAACAGTACAAAACCCTAAAATTTACCTCTACTTCCCATTATCATATATATTTAGGAAAGTGCCGCCATTTGATAATATTATCTTAATCTTTTGTACTTCTCTTTTAGATTGTTATTAATCTAACCAATGCAAAGTTATGATAGATTTTTATCCACCCCCCTTTAGTGATATTTTTATATCTTGCATGACCCTAATACTACTTCCATAGGAAGAAGAGTTCATAAAAAACGAAAATAAATATTGAAATGATAAAAAAAATGCAAGTATATAGATTAATTAAGGGTTGCTATAACTGCATATCCACATGATCCAATGTGAAGGTATTTTGTATTGTCAACATGACCACATGTATGCATTATAAAACGCGGCAGACAGCGTTAACTCAAATCAACCGAAGCATGCGTGAACATTTAAGCAAAGAAGAACAAAAAATAAAGGTAAAGAGGAAGTCATTGGGCATAAAAAAGCAAGGAATCTGAAGATTTTGTGCCGATAATGAATCTTAAAAATAATGTTAAGATATGATGCAAAATGGACAGCCATTTGAATATTAGTGGACGCTCAATCATGGTGGTTTGGATAATCACATCTTAGCTCGTTGGGATCTTGTTTAATGCAATAGGATCTTCCAACATGTGATTTCTGGATTGGCATATAAAGTGGGGCGGGGTGGGCTATGCAGGTTAGTTTCACGCGAGTTTGCCTACATAAAAAATAAGCATTTTTTAGTAGGATTGCGGGGGTTGCGATTGGCTTGGGGCCCGTATTTTTTTCTTTTTTTATAATTAAATTATTAAAAAATACATACACAAAAATTAAAAATCAAACTTTAAATATCAAGAAAGGTATGTTTAAGAAAATATTAGCTAATTTAGATAAAAAAATTTAATTTTCTTTTATAAATTATAATTGTTTAAATAATTTTTTTTATTTTGTGCAATTAATTAGTCAAATAAGCTTACAAAAATTATATTAGATTGTTGTATATTAAATTAAGAATTGGATTACATTAAAAAAGTTCCTAAATACTTAAAAGATTATTAAAAAATAAAAAAATAAAAAAGCTCGCATAGTCCCATATAGTCCCACAGCCAAGGCCTGTACACAGATTTTAGCCCGTGCTGTGCTGATTTGCTCGCATGAGCCTGCAATAAAAACGAACCAAGAGGAAGGAAGATCAAATTGTGTTGCATCCACGAGTTACCTGCAAAGCATTTCTATTTCCAAACCCAACTTCTTTCTTATATGTAAATTTTTGTCTTGATTTCTTTAACATGTTTGCTAGTTCCAACTGTATAACCTTAACATTTTTGGGATAGGGTATCCATAAAGCAAAATGGGATTTAATAATATCTCTCCAACATAATTTTATTTCATTTTCTTAAGCCTGTAAATGTTACTCCCCCTAAAAAAAATTATGAGAGTGTTAGGTTAACTTGTGTGGTTTTGACTAATTTATTTTTTAAATAAATAAAAGCAGATAATTTATACTCGAATAATATAGGTCATAAAGAAGTTTCTTATAATATGATCTCCAAAAAAAACCTTTAGCTTTTTTGAGAATTGAATCTAAAACATGCTTTTAATTATGCACTGACAAAATGTTAAAATTTGTTTACCATTCATATTAGGACACTTGTAAGTAATTATGAGATTAATAGATAGGCTAAGATTATACCTAAATATTTTCAAGGGTATAGATACTCTGAACAACTGATTATATTGTAAACTATTAAATTTCAAAATTAAAATATTAAAAAAGTTTAAGTTGTACATCTTTACTTCTATTTGAAACTTTTTTATTTGACAATCAATTTAATGATTCTAAGAATATATACACCTCCCAAAAAATGCATTCAAATGCTGGAGGAAACAAAATTTCTTCAATTCTTAACTTCTTTCTTGAGCATTATATACTTTAAAAAAGTATCAAGATATGAAAGTCTGGTACAGCTAATTATTATAATTATTATATTGTTATTACCTATAATAATTAACATATGTGTTATAGAAATTTACGATAATCATCCAAAAGAATTATATGTAAAGTTTGTCCAAATAGTAAACATATCAATTGTATAGCCTACTTGCTAAGAGTGTATCCTTAATTAATGAAAGTTCAATATTTTATATCAACGTCACCTTTAAGATTAAACATGCTTAGTTGGCATTAGGGAAAAATTGGATCAACGGTTTAATAATAGCCACCAAGCTAGTTTTCCTTTTTTTTTCTTTAAATGATTAGAATAATTAAACTACTAGATACATATAAATAAAAATCAGAAATCAAATTTTAATATAACAGAAGGAACAAAATATATCAAATACTACTTAAATTAAATTTTAGGCATTAAGCTAGTTTTTTGTCTTTAATCATTTAATTTAAGATCTCGAAAAAGATGTTGGAGATGATGAAAAATTTTAATATTTACACAAATTTCCTAAATCATTAATTATGTGTCATAGCATAATTTATTAAACAATAAGACAGAAATTTCTTAGAAATAAGGTAGAAGAGATAAATAAAGGTTAGATTAATAATTTGATTCATGTGCATCCATTTTCTATATTTGATGGTAACTACTTCAAATCTCCAAAATTTATTGTATTTTATTAATCCATGAACAATTCCACTTTTTCATTTCTTACTATTCCTATTATCCAAAACATCCTCTAAATGATAGTTAGTTAAGGATTCAAAAATAGTTTAAGTTTCAATAGATTTAACAAAACTTGAGTAAAAAACTAATATAATCCATTAAATAATGTACCAAGAAACAAACACATATTAATCATAAATCAAAATGAATTTTATTCATTAAAATGATAAAATATTCGTTAAAACAAAACTTAGCAGCAAAAAATAAGTTTTCTTAATGAGAGATAGAATATTTTTGTTTTTTTTCATTTTTGGTAAAAAGTAAATCATAAATGTAAAATAATTATTTCTAACTCTAATATTCTTCAATGATTCTCCATTATGCAATTTCCTTAGGTTTCTTGGCATCTTTCTTCTTTTTTCTTTACTCATCTTTTGTACTTGAAGCAATTTTCTTTCTTTTGCTCATATTTTTTGCAAAACTTACAATTTCCTTTAAACTATGGCTTCTTAGGCTTAAGGTGGCTATCTTTCATTTGATCCTTTTTTCCATCATATGTAGATCTCCCATAATTTTTTCTGAAATGCCTTTTTATTCCCTATTCAAAAGTTAAATTATAAGAAATGAGACTGACTATTTAAACAATTTTCTTTCTTATGTTTTCCTCTGCATGATTGATTATGGATATTAGCTCATTAATAGTCCATTCATATTTTTATGTGTTATATTACATATTTAAAATATCAAATTGTAGAGATAGTGACTCTATTGCATGCCAAATTAGAAAATTATCTCCCAAATCAATATTCATGCTTTTCAATTTATTGTAATGGTTGTTCAATTTCAAAATATGTTCTTACACTCCATTAACTCCATCATAAGTCATTTTTATGAATAGTAAGAGATAGTGACTTTTCTCTACTTTATCGAATTTCACAAACTTTTCAATAATGAAATTGAAAAAAACTCTTGGCATTCTCAAAATTAAGGATGTTTTGTCTAATAATTCTATCCATTGTGTATTTCATGACTACTAGACAAACTCAATTTTAATGTGTCTATTTTTCATATTTCTTCTTTTGCTTAACATTTAAGTTCATATTAATAATGAGTTCCTTTTCTCTGATGGTCGTGTCTATGTTCATGATTGCCATATATAACTTCAATGATTTGACTTATTCATTATAGTTTTTCTTGTTTAGTATTTTCACTTGTCAAGACTCATTTTTAGTCATGATCAACACACATCCTAATACCTAATTCCCACTAACCTTTCCTTTAGGTTTGTTTATTCTTATAATTAGATTATAAATCACTAATGTTACATATAGTGTAATAAAGTAAAGAAAGTAATCATTACATCTTAAAAGAGATAATTTCTCCTTATTACATTTGATGCGACCATTGCATCATTACTTAATCTAAGTGTTACTGCTTATCCATATTGTAGGGCTTTGGAAAGATAAGACCTTGAGTGGTGGCAAGCCTTTTTTAAGAAAACTCGTAGAGTAAAGCACAAATAAGAGTAAGTTACAAACTTAGTAAATGAATACACTAACACAATAAACACATAACATTTAAAGCATATCTTATCACGTGGAAGGGTATTTTCACCTTCTTACTAGGTTAAGAAACCAAATATCATATCATTTGAATGCTAATGAATCACCTTAGTGCTTATAAATGTTAGAGCTATTCTGTCTTTGAAGCATTTGTAGTATACATATGCTAAAGCTTTATAGATTCAAAAGTTAACACAAATATGCATCAACAACCAATTATTGCAAGAAAAGATCAATATCATAAGTAACATAATCATAAGAAAGCAAGAAATCTTTTTATGACTCTCAATCAATCTTATGCCCTTACAAGCTATTACCAAATTTGAATTTCGAATAATTAACATGCCTCGTCACATATTCTCACAAGCATATCAATCTTAATAATAATCATCCCCATGCCTCTTTGCATAGTCATATTATTGTTCATAGTATAATTATGTCCTAACTAATCACAATCACATTCATAGTACATAACAATCCTATCATGCCTTCAATATAAAGCTATTCAAACTGCAATAATATTATCTAAATCATATACTAATATATCATTAAATAAGATCTATTGATTAAGAAATGTACAAAAATTCATTTTTTTTCACTTGCTAAAAGTTTGCATGATGCCTCTTGGTGATTAATTAAACTATTCTTAATGATTCTTATGATTATCATTGACTTTTTACTTATAAATTTATCTTTATCTTGACATCATTTCATTTAAAGCAATCTTATTACATTTCTATCAAGAATAAAGGAGCAATGGTTAATCACTTTGATCCAAACAATTAATTTTTTGTTACTAGAAAGGAATCTTAGTGCATGCCTAATGGTTGACTATTTTGCTGGGTTTTTACAAAACTTCAATCACGAAACTATTGTTCATAAATGGGTTTTCACCCCTTGTAACTTAACTATTCCCCACTTTACACTTACCAAATTTCACTTTAAACATTATTAGACTTAAGATTCTTTAAGATACAAAGATTTATCATATTTTCTAGAAAAGCCTAAACTTTTTGATAATTAAAGATTAAGCTAAAATATTCATTCATCTTTCATAGAAGAAGATTAAAAAGGTTGAATCCATTGTTATTCCACCTTAATTATCCAAAATTTCAAAAGTTCTTGATTAAAGTTTCATTTCTTCCTCCTAGCTTAAGATGAGCTCCTTCTTCCTTTAAACTTAGAATTAGTAATGGATTAGGATACTTTACCTTACTTATATGACAAATCGAGCTTAATCCTTAACTTTCCCTCTTATAGTTTATAAAGGTGTATAAGGAAGTGGGGAGGAAGAAAAGGAAGAAAAGAAGAGAGAGAGAAAGGGGGCTTTCAAAGGAAAAGGAAAAAATATGAGTGCTATCAGTTGTTTTGGTATTTTACAGATATAAGTGGCATTTTTGTTCATGATTTATGCTTTCTTCTACCCCTGTTTACAATTTTCACTCACCTATGGCTACTATCCATTTGTAATTCTATCATTACACTTAATCATTATATTTCCCATATTCCCTTGAATCCCTTTCCTTTTTTTTAAGATTAAATACAATAGCATAAAATAAGTAAATATTTAAAACTCATAAATTTTTTTCAAGAGGTGTAACATTACTGCTACCAATTGTATAGGCAAAGTAGTTGAGGAAAATACATTAATTCGTTAATGCATGTAATTACTCTAACTATACTTCATTTTTCTCATAAAATTAATAGTATCATATTATAAAACCTAATATCAAATGAGCATTTAAGACATTACAATATAATATAAGAATTAAAATTACATTTTTAAAACCTAACACTAATAAAGTGTTTAAAAATTCTTAGAAATATAATATTTAATTTTACACTCATATTACTACTAAAAAATAATATTAATAATATAATATCAAAAATGTATTTGATACTATTAATGTAACACTTTACTTAATACATTTTAAAATAATTTTTCCAATTTTTGTTTGCAAAATTTTATGCAATTAATCCTATAATAGATAGATGCACAATTATATAAAATTTATAATTCCTATATTAATACATAATAATTTAAAAATTATTATATTATTAAAATAAAGTTCAAAATTGTTACAAAAATTATATATAGTAGCTTAGAGCATAGGAGTTATACAATTAATTTTTTAACTTAAAACAAATTCAAATACATGTTTAAATAAAATGGGCAATAATTAATATAATTAAATTAAATTCAAAGAAATTTTGAAAAATGTTCATAATTATATTTTTAGATAGTGGAGTATAATAATGTAATTACTACCTCAAAATGCCACTAAAAAGTGGCACATGGGCCCCACGTATTGTATATGTGCATAAGCTTTGTGCGATGAGCACTATAACTTATTTTCTAGTTGTTGGAGGTTTGCAATTTAGGTCACCTAACTCGGTTGCAAATTCGGATTATATCTAGGCTAATTTTGCTTGATTTTTGACATAATTTTCCTTCAATTTTTGGTCCAACATTCCAAAAATCCTATTTTTTAACTAATTTAACCAAAATCTAACTCAAAACAAATAAAAAATTTAGTTTTCAGTTATCCAAAAATCAAAATTTGAGTCCAATGATTCCAGGAAAATCTTTAGTGGTTTCTTTACATTCCTTTAGTTTCAAACAATTCCATCTTCTACAAAATATGTTTCTATACCAACCTGATAAACATTTTGAAAAAAGAAGATAAAATTTTCAAATTTAAAATTACCAACTATATAGGCAATGTATAGCATTTCTGGAAAACTTAGCCTTTTAAACAATTTCCTATCCAAATATCACCTAAAAGTTTGATTTTGCAACAAGTAATTTTCTTGATTTAAAAAGGAATTTATATGACAAAATTTTTCCTCCAAAGTTTTTGTACCTTCTATTATGTTTATGATGCATCTTCACATTTCCAAAAATCGATTCAAAGTTTACATAAGTGTAGCAACATCATCTAACCTTATGTTATAGAAAAATTACAAGTTACTAATTTTGTAATGCCCCAAGCCTAATTGGATTAAGATAACCATTAGTCATTATTTACTAGCCTGAAAGACTAGTTTAGGTTTTTTAAGTAGTCAAGTTTGGTGCTTTATGTACCATACTTAAGTTGCAAGTTTAATAGATATGAGATTTTATAATCTCTCCCATTCAAATGGTTTAATGCCATCATTAAGCCCATCAAATCATGGCCTAAAATTTGCATAAGCTAAGATATACAATTAGGGGATACTTTGATATCATTTGTAATGCTCCAAGCTTGATTGATCCAAAACATCCGCTAGAGCTGATCCAATAGCCTAAAAAATTAGTTTGAGTTATCTAAATAATCAAATTTAGTATCTTATATACCACACTTAAATTTCAAATCTACTAGATGTGAGATTATACGAATTTTGCACAACAATCCATAGTAACAAGTAAAAAAATAGTTTAAACAATTTTTACTAAATCCTAATACAGGTAAAGCAAATCAAGCAATCTGACCCATGTAGAAACAAAAGACATGCAAAAAGAAACCTAAATACCCATCCATCATTAATATACAATGCAACTCCAGCATAAATAAAATTACAAAGCAAGCAATTATGTTAATGCAATATATGTCGGAACTAGACAAAAAAGAAAAGTAAAAAGACATATAAGACAATAGCAATTTGAAATGCCTAGTTTGCTTAAAGATGCAATGCACTAATTCGTGTACAAGAATTCATGTGTTAAGTCAAAACAATTACTTTAGCCAATTGATGGCAATGAAGTGGCCAATAATAAAATGGTAAGGCAATCTTCTTAGTTTACTTGTGTTGCATATTAGATAGTTTGCATATAACCTCACAACAAATATTGGATTGCAACATAATACAAAGGTATGGATGTAGAATATACAAAAATTTTACTCAGCTACTTTAGTAAATCACTATGACACATAATTAGTTAGGACTCTGGTACCAATAAAAAAAAATTAATGTTCATGTAAATTTTTTTAAATCGTCAATTATGTATCATAGTATAATTTATTGAATAGTAAAAAGGAATTTTATGCAAATGAGATAAAGGAGATAAATTAGAGTTAAATTAATAATATGATTCATGTATATCCATTTTCTATGTTTAATATCAGCTGCTTCATATCTTCAAAATTTGCTAAATTTTATTGATTCACAAACAGTTCTTTTCTACAAAGCATTCCGACGACAATACAATCAAACAAAGGTGTAAAAAGAATATTTGCTCTTGCAAAATCCTCACACATGTATTTTTGGATAGGGATTAGGGACAAAAAAATTTCACACATGTTTCTCTAACAAGGAAATACTAATGATACAGATGCAATTTTATAAGAGTTAAAGTGGTAGAATTTTTTTTAATTAAATCGATTGAACTATAGATTATACCCATCATATAAAATTCATACCCTTTATTTGATATTAGACCAAAGTACTACACTAATGTCCATAACTTTAATAATTATTTAATTTGGACCTAACTAGGTTTATTCACATTAAAATTTATCTATAAATTATGTAATGGTTCAAATTAGAAAATATACAACAAGAGATGCTATGTAAACAATGCTGGTTAGAAAATACTTGATGGATAATGATATAAAATTTTCTAATCAAATAATTTATGTGAAATTTTTTTCATATAATTATATATTATTAATATATAATATGTAGTTTTAGAAGTTTTGAGGAGTTAAACTCTTTATATCTTTTAGGAGTTTTTATAATTTATTGCAAAGGAAATGTGATTAGTGGCCAAAGTTAGGCCACTAAGATTAATGTCCTTATCCTTAGGGATCTGATGCAGTTCTTTTTTTGTTTAATTAATTAGGATAAATTTGAGACTATGGGTTTATAGTGAGATTGAGGCTCATGCAACTAATCAAGTTCCATGCCACGCGTTTAAAAATTTTTCCTTTTGAGAAATTTTTAGGAAAAATTTTTAGATAGATGATATATATATATATACACACACACTGTAAGAAGCAATTTAAAATAATTTTTAGATATTAAATTATTTTTAAATTTTAATTTGGTATGACAATTATGTTTGTAATTAATGCATATGGCTGTCCAAGTGAGTTGACTTCTTGAATTTTTTTATGACTCTTATATTAATAAAAGATTTGATGAAAAGTTTGTGATAAAGAAGTTCAGTATGGAATTCAGCCAGATACAAGAGTCCGTTCATTTAAATGATTATATGCACAATTTGCAACTATAATTATTATATTATATCAAAATTTATAACTACTTTACAATATTAAAAATTATTTAAAATTATTTTATGTAATAGATGCGTTATACCTAAAAATTTCGCCTTCTTAGGTGCCAGAATGTGATAGAAACCCTTAAACAAACAATGTGAAACACCAACATCGCCAAATTATATAAAAAAACAAAAAAAAAAAAATCTGAGAACCAAAATGGTAAAGATTAGAACGCACAAACATGGAAAGCAGGAGACAACAATCAACGTAGTGGAAATTCAGAATTCATTGAACTAAGACATGATTTGTTAGCGTTAGCATTAGCCAGCCTAACATTATATTTCTTTTGCCTCGACCAACCCCTCTTCCCACAGTGGCTGCTTACGTTTCCCTGTTTCATAGGTCTTCTGTTTTGCTTTGCCCTCCACAATAATCCCCCCAAAGTGTTTTTCACGTGAAAATAAATTGCAAGAGCCACTCATTGCGTAACTTCAGTTAGAGCCATCAACGATTTTCTCATTTTCTCACAAACTACTGCTTATTTTATATTTATCAAACCATACTTATTGATTAGTTCATTTATTTAAATTCTAAAAAAAAAAATAGTTTTAAGCTATTTTATTTTATTTTATTTACGCTCAGGTGTGTCTCCATATTTTCATACTAGATATGAAATTAATTTTGTTCAAATGGGTGTAATAGATTATAAATCACTGCTAATAAAAATATATGTAAAAATCAAATTTAGAACTATTTGTTGGATCTAAAGCACCTTAAGACCTTTTATTAAATTTGAAATGTCTTGAGATTTGTGAGTAACAAGTTTTGGAATTGGGTGTGCAACATATTAGAATTTGGTTGGCTGAAACACGTCAGAAATGGTCTATTTATGGATCCAAACATACTAGTTGCTTTGAAGGCTCTGTTATTGCATGTTGGGGCATGTGCGCTTGCAAACGACGTATGGAAGAGGTTGCCGGCAAATGTTAAAAAAGAGAATGAAGCCAAAAAGAGGAAGAAATTGGTTGGACCAAAAGCAAGCAACAAGTTTCGTTTGTAGAACTAAGCAGCTTCGACGCTTTCTCAACTTCTGCTGTTCTATATTCAGCTTTCATCCTATTCTTCTTGCCGTGAAGCACGCTATTCTGCCCTGCCCGCTTTTTCCACTACTCTCAACCAAAACCCCTTTTCCCTTTGGTGGTCCCCTCTGCCCTCCGCAGCCAATTCCAATTCCCACCCTGCAAGCCTCTTGCAATCAAATGAATCCAAAATTTATGTTTTCTCTGTCTTCCAGCAAATAATGATACTGGGAAAACTTCATCTGCGGAAATTCATGAGTTTTAACGGTGCTTGCTCTTCAATTTACAAGGACGACATCATGATTCATTTACATGACATTATTTTTAAACCCTCCGTTGCTCCACGAAAGTTTTAAAATTGAAGTAATAAGTTCAAGTTAAGAATTTTTTTACTGCATTTAAGATTTGATTCACGATTTATATATATATATATATATAGTGGTTTAATAATTTTTCTATTTACCAAAAAAATAGAAATTCAAAATTAAATTTTAAAGACAAATTAAGAATCGTTAATAATAAGATAAATTTTTAAAATTCAATTCAATGAATATAATAAATATAAAAGTTTGAAATTTAATTTTAAATCTCATTTTTATTATTTATAATATTTTTTAAATTCAAAATAAGTAGTAAATTTCAACTTCACAATTTTTTATTATAAAAATGACTAATCCACGTTAACAATTGTTAACTCAATAAAAATAGCCTAAGTCATAATACATTTTATTAAAAGTGATTTGCTGTCTACTACTTCTTTCTAATTAGGAATTAATCTTGTATTTAATAAAAAAATATACCACTTAAATTAAATACTTTAAATTTTTATTATGTATATATACATATTTAAACAGTTACAATGAGTGATAGTGAGGATTAGGAGAATTGAAGGTACGTTTGCAAATTCAACTCTAAATTGTAAAGTGCACTAATGACAAAGATATCAAATAAAACATTTCCACGTAATTTTTGTCATGTCATTATTAATTTCTAAAATTTTTCAATGGGAAATAAATTCTCGAATGAACAATAAGATACGGAAATTGATATTTAGCTTAGTAACCGTAAAATAATCTAATCCTGACCTGGAAAGAAATATAATTAACTTGATGACTGAAAAGGCAAATTAACTGTAAAGAGAGGTTTTAGAAGTCAACATTTTAACCCACAGTACATCCTTAATCGCTAAAACCAAGCTAGGATGAAAGTTGCACTTGCTCCTTTTAGCGCGTAATGAGGACGCGCCATTTTTCCCTGCCAAATTTAAAAAATTCCATCTTTTGATTCCTGGTATCCAATTAAGGTCACTGTCTTCTGTCAACTCTTCATTATTCAATCAGCTTTCACAGTCCAGTGATAGTTGTTGATTCCATTTCTTTCTCCTTCTACAGTTACAGAGACACATAAATGGGTAAAAAGACGGAAACTTTTCCCTTTAAATTTTATGGTATTTTATTCCTCTACATCACATTCTCGTCATCACTCCTTTTCTATGAATGAGATATAAGATTTATTCGTTTAGACTTTGCAAATCCTTTATTTTCCCCTGTATCCCTTCTGTTTCACAGATTCTGGGTTTTGTTTTCAGACCATTAAAACAGAGACTACAGCAGTGTAAAGTTAAACCCTTTTAGCTCTCTTCCGTAGCTATTTGCTTGAGTTTTGTTCTAATTTTTGTGGCGAAGATGACAGTTGAGACTGGAACGGACGATCCCAGAGACCAGTTTCCTGTAGGAATGCGTGTTCTTGCAGTTGATGATGACCCAACTTGCCTCATGGTGTTGGAAACTCTGCTTCGAAGATGCCAATATCACGGTTTGTCTCTACTACTTCTGGTTTCTCCTTCCTTATTTTGTGAGATTGCGGATTTGGGGTTTAGGATATGTGATTTATTTATTCATTTGATTTTGAGATTCGGTTGGCGTTTCAAAGTTTCTATGAAGAATATGTCCTGGTTGGGTCATTTAATATTCAAACACGAAAGCTTCTAATCAATTAATTGCCTGCTACGTTCTTTACAGTCCCTATTTACTTTCCTTCACCTTGTGCAATTTCCATTTCCGCCTATGTTTTTTGTTTCTGAGTTCAATTGTAATTCTCTCTGTTAATTAGCATCTTTTTCTTAGTTTAATTTCTTTGTCTACCCTGCTTCTTCCTCTTTGTCTCTGTCTTTAATCCTTACACTTCCCTTCCTTTTGGTGGCTTTCTGTTCTCTTATTTTGGTTTCAAAGAATAAGTTATCTCTCAATGATTTGCTTTATTGAATCCAGGATTGAATTCTTTGTCTAAGCCGGATTTTTGGGACTCTGAAATTTAGAAATGTATCATTGAAAATGGTATTTTGCAGTGACGACGACCAGTCAGGCAATAACGGCATTGAAGATGTTGAGAGAAAACAAAAACAAGTTTGACCTGGTTATCAGCGATGTTCATATGCCAGACATGGATGGATTTAAGCTGCTTGAACTTGTAGGACTGGAGATGGATCTACCTGTCATAAGTAAGCAAGAACATTACAAGCAGTCTTTTTCAGATCATCCTTTACTATTTTTGCGTGTATTATTCCAATTTTTGTTAGTGAGTTGGGATTTTTAGATTTCAAATAGTTGAGGTTTCGGGTTCCTTACATTGTTTGCATATATTGAATTACTTCATAATAGTGCTATACAGAAAGAAATGTAATATACTTGAATTTGTTTTTGAGAGCAAAGTCCAGAATTGTTTGATGACCTGAGTAAAAAAATGCAAGTTTTGGAGTTTATTGGACTTCTCAAAATACTAAAACGTTGATGTGCATCTTTTTAATTGTCTCATGCACCATATTTCATTTGTCTGTTTGACGCAAGTCTGATGTTACCAAATGTCTGTCTTCAGTGCTGTCTGCAAATGGTGACACAAAACTGGTGATGAAGGGAATCACTCACGGAGCTTGTGATTATCTGCTCAAACCTGTCCGAATTGAGGAACTAAAGAACATTTGGCAGCATGTGATCAGAAGGAAGAAGTTAGACTCAAAAGAGCGGAACAATGCTAGCAACCAAGACAAGACTCAAGCTGGACTTGGAGGGTCAGCAGGAATAGGAAAATCTGATCAGAATGGAAAGCTGACCAAGAAAAGGAAGGACCAGGATGAAGAAGAAGATGAGGAGCATGATAATGGTCATGACAGTGATGACCCGTCAACCCAGAAGAAGCCTCGGGTTGTCTGGTCTGTGGAGCTGCACCGAAAGTTTGTTGCTGCTGTTAATCAGTTAGGCATTGACAGTATGTTCTTTGCCCTTTGCTTATGATCGAAATCTAACTACTCTATTATAATTTGAGTTCATCAAGATGTGTTCTTATATGCTTTGAGCAAGCTTTATGTGTTTCCATTACTTAATGTAAGAGTGACTCTGTTAGACTCACCATCTGTTGTTCTTTTTGAGGCAGAAGCGGTGCCTAAAAAAATTCTTGATTTGATGAATGTTGAGAAGCTAACGAGGGAGAATGTGGCAAGCCATCTGCAGGCATTCTTCTAATCGTTTATGCCTTATTTTTACAATATGAAAAACATTTTTATTCAGGAAGCTTACTGGTATATCTTATTTCTGCAGAAATATAGGCTTTATCTGAAAAGAATTAGCTGTGTGGCAAATCAACAGGCTAATATGGTGGCTGCCTTAGGTAGTGCAGATCCGTCTTATTTAAGAATGAGTTCTGTGGGCGGTCTTGGACATTTGCAGGCATTGAGTGGTGCTGGACAGTTTCAGAACAGTTCTTTCAGATCCATCCCGCCTAGCGGGATGATTGGTAGGTTGAATACTCCAGCTGGTCTGGGAATGCACGGGCTGCCATCTTCAGGAGTTCTTCAGATAGGCCATGCACAAAACCCAAACAACTCTCTGAATGATTCGCTAAGGATACAGTCAGCCATGCTTCGCAGTAATCAGAATGGCGGTTCAATTCAAGGAATGCCGGTGTCTGTGGGGCTTGATCAACTGCGACAAAATAGGGCTATTAGTGTTGAAGACCTGACTGCTGGTATTGACGACAAATCAGTTTTGCCCACAACTAACAAACTGGTGGATCCAAGATTAAACACCAGTTGCTCGCGCAATCCTCTTCCAGTTGTTGCAAACAATGCCTTGGTGTTAGAAGCACGTCCTCAAGATGCGCAAGGTGGCGGAGTGTATGAGATATGTTCAGTAGCCTCTCAAAATTCAGATTTTTCTCTGCCTTCACTGGATCATGGCAGGTGTAGTGATAATTGGCCAAGCGCTGTGCAGTCATCTGGGATTCAGACAAATTCTTACCCATCAAATGAATGTTTTAGACATACTGCTGTAACTCCTTCAGATAACATAAATGTGGGGAATCCATGTGCTTCATCATCTATCACTTCATTATCTTCTCAATCCCGTGATTCAGTGATAGATTTGCATTCTCAGGAAACCATTTTCACTAATGCTCCTGGGAAAATAAGCAGCAGCATGCCATTTCACGGGTGGGATGACCATAATCAGGATGGTACTTATCATTCAAATGCCATTTGTAGTTCAATAAACTCCATGGATCCTGTCAATGGTGCTGTTGGTCCTTTAGGCCATACTATGCCAAACTCAGCCTTCGACAGAAATTCGGACTTCAATTTTGGCCATCATTTACAAATTAAGCAGGATGCTGTTGCAATATCAACTAAGGAGGCCTCGAAACCAAATCAGGGCTATATTATGGACCAACAGAAGGGACAACTGGGTCGAATCCCCAACAACCTTGGTTCATTGGAAGACTTGGTCGATGCAATGATGAGACAGGTAATGATACTTTATCCATTGGTCTTTTTTTTCTCTTCCTTTTTTTTTTTCCAGGTTTTCTCGGGCATATTTCTATATGATTCTTCTTTTTTCACGTATTGGCTGCCCCTGAAATAGCATGGCAGTTGTAGTACAATATTATTTATCTTACTTCTCTCAGGATTTAACAGAATTCATGTTCTACAGTTTTCTCATGACGCGTTCGATCACATAAACATATTACATTTTTGTCTAATTTGATTGATTTAATGAGAAACTTTCTTGACGACCTTTTTTTTTGTGTCATGGATTTGTAAAATGACATTGTTTAGAGTTTGTTGTTTTGGCTTATAGTTTGTGGGTCATCATCTTTAATTTCTCTTGTTTACTGATGCTTAAACTGTTGTATTTAGCCTATGTTCTTACAATATCTTCATTTGCCTGTGTGTCTAATGCCGTAGTTACGTGATACAGGGGGATGCTAAGATGAAGCTGATGGAAGGAGACTTCATGTGCAATAATTACTCCGGCGGCGCATCCATGTGAAGGATCATATTTACCACAAAGTGGTCTTATTTACACTTTCTCTGTTCACTACTTCTCTCACATCTATAGTACATAGTATAATCTAAATTAAATTGACCCACTAATTTAGTTCAGATTGTACTGTGTTGGCAGTTGTGAGGATAGTTGTGAATTTAGAAAAGTTGAAATATCATTTTTCTTAATAGTATTTGCATCATGCACGCTTGTCCATGAGTTTTGTGGTCTGTTTACTATCTGCCTTCCTAGACTGTAGAGGTATAGCTTCTCCGGATTACTTCCCTGTAATTGTAAGGGGCCTTTTTTTCCTCTTCTCATTTGATGAGAATGCATTATTGAGAATGGGCCCGACAATGCATTATGGAGCGATCATGTCGTTTGTGCAGACATGATTTTTCCAGCAACGTTGTCAAGGGATCAATAAATAAGATGATTATATATGCTGACAGTAAAACACGGGATTCCCCGGTTAAAATGAGAATGTTTGCCCTCTAAAAAGTGCTTTCCTTTATTATCATCATTATTAATAGCAATAATGCGTTCTTATACTAACATTTGCGCACCCAAAGATCGCTTTTTCTAGCAACCCTGCTGAACAAAAGCAACAATACTGTATATTATACTATCTTTCTGAGCAAGTTGTGTTTTCATACAGTAACCGAAACACTAGCACCAGTGAAGAAGAGCTTTTATTGCCCTCGGATAAGAAAGTTGTCCACAAAAGCAGTTACGATTTCTGCTTCCAAACCAATCCTCAAGTCAACGCCTCCAATGTCAGTAGGATTCTGCATGAAGTAAGCAACCTGAGGAATCGGAGAGGCCAGAGGAGAGGCATAAGCTGCTTTTCCATGGAAGAAATCGATATTATGGAATGGCATCCTGGTCCAGTCAGAAACTAAGGTCAGTTCCTTGAGAGGAGGAAGAGAAGACTGAGGTCCTTCCAGTGCCTCAACGTACGCTTTGACGTAGTCGTGATTAACGGCATTCTTGGCTTCTCGTATTTTATGAACGATAGCTTCATATGTTGCATCCTCTAATTCACGTACTGACATCATGACAGAGGCAAGAACATAGGCGTTTCCGCTGAAACCTTTGGGCAATGGAGGTACCATCTTGTTCCTCGTATCCACTGCGAATTGCAAGCATACCATCTTCTCTTTCCTCAGTCCAAAAGCTTTGGTCCTTGCCTGTTTATGTTCATAATGAACACCCGGTTTTGTCTTTCGGGTTAATTAATAAGAACTTGTATAAGGATAAAAATAAAATGAAGGAGAAAAGGAATTATTAGAAGAAATGAAATGAGAATGAGAGAGCTTTGCTTCTTTCTTATTGTTTAATTTCTACAAGTGGGAAAAACTTTTAACACTGAAAATTCAGCGATACTCTCACATGAATATTATTATCTATTTTTGGCAAGAATTCAACTATTTTTAAGGAAATCAGATTAATGAGTTGAAAAGGTAATACATCTCTTAACATTTCTATAGAAATAGCATTATATCTTTAATGTACTAATATAGTACTAGAAGTCCTTTCCTACAAGTGAATACTGAAATTGAAGAAAAATTGTAAAATTATAGTATATTCACCGATTAACACATGTGACAATAAAAAAATATTGTTGTTTCAAAGTAGGAAATTAACTGCCCGTGATGTCAACCAGAAAGTATACTTTATACTATTATTTGCTTTTTATAAAATAAATTGTCACAAAATTTACTTTCGGAGTCAATATAGTTATCATGTAGATTATATTTATAAATTTTTGCATCAAATTAAAATTAGCTACTATTCTATCAATAAACTTTCAAATTATCATAAATATGCCTTTAAAATATAAGTAAATTTCAACATGGTTATTGTTTACTTATTGTTATCCAAATAGTTTTAAATTATATATGCAAAATGACTATGATAATTAATTATTTATAAATCAATGGTTGAATATTAAAGGAAATTATATTCTATAAAAAGTTATTAATTTGTATAATTGTAATAACTCTTGCATCATCCATATGTGTGTGTGTGTATATATATATAACTTTTACTTAGAGGATTATTATTAAGGATAATTATGTGAATAAAAACATTAAATATATTTTGAATTTTCTTTTTTCGTTTCTCGGTTAAGATGGAGATATTTGTTTTGTTGGTATTAAATGGGTAAACATTTATATAATATCTGTCCCTCTCATGCATTCCACAGTGTCTCAAACAAGATAACATAATTTCCTAATTTTTATTCTTGGTTTTTGTTCCAATTATAATCTTTTCCTTTTATTGCCACCCAAATTTATCTAATTTTTGTTCCTCTTGTGCCCTCGACGGTGTCTCAAACAGGACAATAAGATTCATTAATCATCTTTCATCTTTCTTTATTTATGAGTAGTTTTATTATGCTCCAATGAGTTCTTAATCATAATTAATAAATAAAAAATTATTAATTTTATATTAATTTTGAAAATTTTATGCATATTAAAATTTTAATTTTTATAATTTTTAAAAATTATAAAAATTAATAATTATTATTTATTTATTATAATTAAAATATATAAAAATTTCTCAAAACCAATGAGAAGAAACTTTGCATAATATGCCGGTTTCATTTTTTGATTTATATAATCCATCTAATCTACTGGATAAATTGTAGATGACAAGGACAACTCATGAATTCTGTGCAGAAGAATACTGCACTAGAGTACTTCACTGGCTACTAGTAACTTTGAAGACTTATCACGTGTCAATTTATGTTGTTTTGTAAAATCTGGTGGTATTTATCGGATTTATTAGCATTCTTTCAAGTGACTGGTTATCTGAATTAGCAATTCATCTGTCGATTCTTTCGAATTAAGTTGCAAGAACCATAAAAGAAAAATTTAAGGAAAATCAAAATTACCTTCCAAAGATGAGCCGCAAGAACCTCAAAAGTTGAGAAGGAAAGAGAAGCTGATCTCATGGAAAAGTGCTTCCTCTTCAAATGATCCATCATTGCACCACTTACATGATATGTCTTGAGGTCACACTTCTTTTGAAAATGATCAAAGCGTCCAATTTGAAGTGGAAACCCTTTGTGTTCAGTAGCTGCTTGCATGATCAGCTGATAAAGATGATCTATGGCAGAAGCCCTTGTCTGTTGATTTAAACTTGAATTTGCTGCAAAATTCGTAAGCCCTTGACGATGATTATAAGCACTTAGAAGTATGCCTCTCTCATGCACTGGTCTTGGCAGCTCATCAACACCAAGTCCCCTCCGTTTCATGATTGCAGAATTGGTAGCCCATGCACCCAAGAAATCGTAGGTTGCTGGTCCATCGAATAACGAGTGGCTCGTTCCAATTCCAATAGAATACCCTCCACAACCAAATTTTGTCACCTGTGTTTACACAACACATCCAATTTAAAAACTGACTGGTTTAATATTTTAAATTTAAAGGGTCTAATCTATTGTTGGTATGATGTTTTTCTCTAATTTGGTTTGGCTAGCTATTTGAATCAGTTTGCATATATACACTTTGACGACTAATCTCTGTCTCGATAAATTTCAGATTGTTGAAATTTCATGATTAAGAAATCGTTCTGGAAATTTTTTGAAAAGAATATATATCGGTATTAAGTTAGAGAAATTTGGAAGAATTTGTGACCATCCTTATTGTCCGGTGTGAAGGGGACATTTTCCCAGGCCTAGCTGTAAAAATAATCAAAGGATAACCCTAACTTTTGCAATTTCTATGTAGTACAAACACGCTACTATTTCTTAAATTCTGGGGAAACGAGTTATATATTTACTAGAACGTAGGAGGATGCATGTGAAATTAGAAATTAAAAGCTATAATCAATAAACCCTAACAAAGAAAGGGCAAAAAAAACCCTAAGACCCCGTTATGATCATTTCGCCCTGATTTCATCGACTATTTGTCTTCTGTATGTCTGCAACGTCTTATGTTACTTTGTTTTGTTTCTATTTTCTCTCTCATCGTCACAACTTCTCAGAGGTTCTAAATATATCTCACCTGAGCGACAACCAGTGGCATGTTTGAGAAATTCCCGTCAAAAGCGGGCTTATAAACAAGCTTTTCGAAGAAATTATTGTACTGAGAAAGATCTCCGAGTTCGGAAATCTTAACCGGGGTTTCTGCCTCCGCCAGAATTGCACCTTCGTTGTTGCACCAAAGGTTGAGCTTGCCATCACTTTGGGTAGGCCTCAGCCTGCCAGCAGCTGGGTACCAAACAGTCAAGGTCTCTTCCAAGCCATATTTCAAGCCATCAAAAACAGAATTGAGGGACAAGTCCTTGAAAGCTTGAGAAGAAGGGTTGTAAAAGAAGACCACGTACATCAGAGTTGGACACTGCCTATCTAAATTGGAGAGGTTTAAAACCCTGTGAGGCTGCAGCAGCTTATTGGGATGCACATCAACAATTCTTGAAATGAAAACAGTGTAATAATTGGTAGGAACATTTTGGCGACGAGTGGCCATGTTTTGAAATTTAGGTTATTGGGGAAATCTAATTATTGAAGAGTAACTCTTTGTTGGGTTTGAGATGGATGAATGATGAGATAGATATGGAAAGTGAATAAGGCTTAGTGCAAAGATATAAAGAGAAAGAAGGGATTAGATTCCTGAACAGGAGCCAACCAATAGATACCTTGTTAATTTCTTTGTGATCTTAATAAGATGTTTATATAATGAGTTTTGTTTCTGCTTTACTAGTTAATAACTTAATATTAATTCTGCATGGTACTGTAGAAAAGAAAAGGAGTTCCGGTGAGCCGCCGACTGCATCATCTGGCTTGCGCTGCAGATAGAAAACGACCTACTACCAGTCCCTCTATAGTTTTAACTCAGAGATGATTATTGTTGTGGCTCCACACGTCAGTAGTTTGTGGGGCCTTTCATTCATTCACATCCAATTGGCATTGCCCTACCCTAGTAGTCGGTCAAACATTTGCAACCTGAACGGTAAATTCATGTCCGGTAATGCTTTACAGGTAAGTACAACCTAGGTTCATGGAAAATACTTTTTACTCTAGGTGAGTGGTCTTTCCTGTATAGTTCTAAGATGTTCGCTATTATATCTTTAAAGTTTGAAAATTTAGAATGATACAATTAGTTCAGTGATTATTAAATTAAAACTATTTATTATTGAAAAAAATATAATTAAATAATTTTAATTTATTAAATTTTAAGACCATCATATTATTTTAAATTTTAAAATTCATGAGATACTATTATTGCAGTTCACCTAATTTTAGAAGGGAAAGATAAACATAATAATGACTCTAATAATAGTATGATTTTAAATTCTGCACTCGAGTCTATTTCTTTCTTCGTAAGGTTAAAATTCTTTTAATCTAAAAATAAAATAAAATTGTCTTTAAATGTCAAAATAGCATCTAACGAATGATTGGAAAAATCAATGCACTCGAAGTTTTCTCTAACTTTACGAGAGATGAAACTCATGTTAGAATCTCGGAAATGATAGTTTGTCCTTGCATGAACTCCATCTTAATGATATAAAAAGATGCAATTTTGGAATGATAAAAACCCTGATGTTGTCTCATTGGTTTTACTAGGTTACATATAATGTTCCTTCTCGAAATTACTTTTGAACCAAAGATCATTCTGACCGAGTAAGGCAAGCATGTATATTATCGATATCGGCACAGGTAGTTAGCATTTAATTAACAAGATGTAAGTCAGTATAAGCTGGCATTTACCATATGAATGATCTTAACTACATATATGCAGCAGCAGCTGCAGCTGCAGCAGGAGGATTACTGTGGAATTAAAGATGCATATTATGCTGGTAAAGAACAAAAGCGGAAAGAAGGGCCACAGTGCTTGCTTATTTAGCTTTGGGTATTGATTTGGTTGCAAGATTATAATGAGATTCTGTGTAATCTTTTTAAAGGTCGCAGAAAACAAGAACAAAGGGCAACACAAATTGAAGCTTTTCTTTTTGTTTTCTTTGAGAATGAAAAAGAAGCAAAGGAGAGGGAGGAAGTGGGGCTGAAGCTTAATTGTTGGAAAAACAGGTTGGCATGTCTGATAAGGGAGGGTGGGTTTGGGGGAGGTGGGTGAGGAAGTTGCTGCTAGCAGGCAAAGCATGCGTGCATTTGAAGCCCAGGCTTGTCTCTTTCTTGTCCCTAACTTTACCGGCATTTGCCTCATTTCCTGGTTTCTACCTTTTTGCTTTCTTTTTTCCTCATCTTCTCTGCCGTCCACCCTTTTCTTATGGCTTTGTGTATATATTCTTATTAAACTCAGTCACAAATTCCATACCTTCTTTTTTTTTTTTAATTTTTTGGTTTGCATTCAGTGTATATAATTTGTATACACTTTATGAGTTATAAAAACATATAATTACTGCATTTTTTTTCATTGACATAATAAAATGATTCTTTGATAATTAAATATTTAATCGAGTATATTGAATGTATAATTTTTGACAGTATTTATAGTTTGTTATATATATATATATAGAGAGAGAGAGAGAATGAATAGTATATTATATATAGCCATTATTGAGCTTCAAGGGGAATGTATTCCTTTACACTACTTACTTTTGTAATGCTTGCTGCTTTTGAAATGTTTTGAATATGTATATTTATTTACATCATTTCACACTTGACAAGCTAACATGCATGTCTATGTAAAAAGTACATTTGCATGCATAAGTACAAGGAAGTGATTCTATCTATCATGCATGATTGCACATGCATGGCGAAACCCCATTTCATAATTTTTGGAAAATTTGTATGAGAGTAGGAGCAGAGAATAGACATATATCTGATTTTAAGGAATCGATAATTTATTCATTCATTTTAACATATATTTATAGAAATATAAAAAATATAATGAAAGGTGTAAAATCAAAGGTTATAATAAAAATAATTTTTTATGGTTATAAATCTAGTTAAGCTAATTTATTGAATTTGACAACTTGCAATAAGATAACTAAAAATTCATTAGCTGTCACTCCTCTTTGATTCTTTTGCTACAAACCCTAATCTCTCCTCTTAAGCCTTCAAAACCTCCACTTGGGTAAAGCTTTTGTCACAAGTTGGTCTTTAAATCTGCAATGAACAAGAACAACTTCCTTGTTCCTTTGAACATCTCTAATAAAATGAAACTTGATTTTAAAAAATTTTGTTCTTTCATGAAATACAAGAATTTTTGTAATGGCAATCGTGGACTGATTATCACATCTAAATTTATTTGCCTCATTTTGAGTTAAATTCAGATCTATCAATAATTTTGCTTAACCAATTTTCTTGATTAGTAGTAGTGGGATCAACAACAATGTATTCAGCTCTTATAATTAATTGAGCAACACTTTTCGGTATCTTTAAATTTTATGCAAATGCTCTAGAACCAAGAGTAAAGAAATACCCTGAAGTACTTTTTATAACATTGCAAGATCAAGCCTAGTCAATATCAACAGATCAATCAATAAGCTTTAATTCTTCAGACTTTTGAAACCAAATATCACAGTCACTTGTGCCTTGGACATCCGTCAACACTCTTTTTGCTGACTTGAAATGAACTTCACTTGTGTAATGCATAAATTGTAAAAAGTAAACTCGCAAAATACATGATGCCTAGCCTCGATCGATGCTATCAGATATAGTAAACAACCAATAAAGCTTTCATAAATTCTTTCATCAACCTTTTCAAAATCATCATCTTTACTCATTTTCTCGTGTTGACTTAGAAAAGAAATAATAGGCTGTAATACTTAAGCTAATATTTAATTTTTTTATTGTATTTAAATTCTTTTAATTTTAAATTTTAAAGTGTTTATTTTAAATAATTGTACTATATAAAAAATTTTCAATTTAATCAAATTTTGAACAAATAAATGAACTGATTGTATGTATACATTATTATCATTGTTTAAAACTTATTTATTTTACCTTATGATAAAAATTTAAGAATCTAACATTATCTCTAGTGATATTATAGTTATATCTGACTGACTAAAGTCTTGTTTCAAAAAAATTAATTTCAATGATTTCTATGGTCATTTTCTTACAAGTTAAGAGTAGTTAACAATTGTGAGTATGATAATTTATAAAAAATGTGCATGTATTTTAATAAATTAACTCCCCAAAAATTTATAGAATATCAAAAATATGCATTTTTGAGCTTTTTAATTTATTAGGATATTATAACACTGTTTAAGTGTAAATTTTAAAAGTGTAATTCTGGAAATGGGTGACTAGGAATATGTGAAAATGAGTTGAACAAAAGAAATAAGTAGTTGTGATTTGTTTTGAAAAGTGGACGGTGAGAAGCGTAGGAACAAAATCCTGAGTTATCTTATCTTTTCGTCTCATCTTCACTATTCTTTCTTTCTTCCTCTACTTCGTCAGCCCTCTCTCTTGGTAGTGTTACACCCCTAGAATTTTAGAATTTTTTTTTTATTTTACATGACTAGTAATCCCGTAAATTTACCAATAATTACGAATATTGTGGGAAGGCTTAGATAAAGGTATTTTGACAAGAAAATAAGAAGAATTAAATTAGATATATAATTATGAAAAATTAGAATTGAAATAGGATGTGTGGAAGAAATTTAAGGTTATTTAGTTTTCAAGTTTGCCCTTATGAACTCTAATAACACCTAAAATGTCCTTAATGGCTTGAATGGCAATAAAGCCATTAGGCGCCTCCTTTTCTTATCATTTTTGCTGAAGGTGGTCAATTTCTCCCCCTCTCCACTTGAACCATCTTCTTCTTCAAATTTTCTTGACCATTAGGAAGATTTCAAGCAAATTACTTGCAATAGGCATTTGATTCAAGGTAATTCACCCTACTTTTAATACTAGATGATTCTATTTTCCTAGCTAATGAACTTAATGAAGAAAATTAGGAGTTTTAAGGGAAATGTGATATTTGTGTGTAATAGGGTCAAATTTTCACAAGTTATTCTTCTCATTTCCTCCATTTCTTACTTAAATTAAGGTAAGTAGATAATTTACTTACTTATTTTCCCACGTAATTATAAGTTCTTATGATTTTGCTTAAGGTGTGTCTAAATTAATGATGTATATAAGTAATAGATGCTGAGGAAGGATGTTAGAGAATGTTAAATAGGCGTTTTGACAATTAGACATATAAAATGAGACATGTGACCATAGGTAATGCGGGCAACTCACAGTTATAGGCCAATGCAAGCAACCTAGCATAAAATTTGCATTTAATGCGGACTTATGCAGGTAAGCCCACATGATCACAAGCTTGATCGTGGGTAAAGAATCAACTTTTTTAATTATTTTTTTCTTACACTTAGGCCTAATATATATAGTAAAAATTCAACCTAATTATTTCATAATAAACTCAATCTAATTTTTATATTTTAATCTAATTTTTTACCTAAATAATTTTAAAATTTTTAAAAAATTAAAATAAAATATAATTTATAAATTATAAAATAGAATAATTAATAAAAATATAAAAAAAATACGAGCTACCTGGAGATAAGCCTACACTGGGCACTGCATGTAGGACAATATGAACAGCCTAACATAAAGCTCGCATTTAATATGCTAGCATAAGTCATGCATGCATTTGATGTTGCCTTTGCTAAAAGTATGTTATAGCAAAAATTGTTCTTTGTGTTGTTAATCCTTATTAATTTATGCTCTATGCCTTCTTTTGTAGTTAATTTTTATTTTTGCAAAACTTTTTTATGTGTTTATATTGATTATAAGATTTTCATTTTATACTGAACCAACAAAATTTCTTAGGATGAGGAATTTCTTACATTAAGAGTATGTGGATATTTTTCCTATTTTTCCATCTGTGAAACTTTCTTATTTCTTGGATTTCCTATCTTTGTTATCTTCTTCCTTTTTTTTTTCTTAAAAAAAAAAGAGTAGGAGTAACTAGTATTAACTACCCTCCTTAGGCATTATCATTGGAATATTGACTCATTGCAGAATATCCAGTTTGAACCATAACTATAGCCTAAAAGGTAAGCGCATCACCACAAGCTCACTATAATATCAATGGTCCCAAGAGTCCTACACCACTTTATTGATCATAAATTAATGCACCTTTGCATCAAACTCATAACCTTTAGGATGAAATAATGACTCAATACTACTAGGCCTACTTTGATGGTGTGTTTTATTTCTTTATAGACTAAATTAGTTCTCTCTTTTGCTTAAAGTTCTCCTTTAATTGTATCTTCTTGTCTAAGTGCTCTTCTCTGCTTTTATACTTGTAAGGCATTTATCAACTTTGCAAACATAATTTAAGAAAGGTCTTTGGAGTCTTTAAATAAGAAAATCTTTGATTCAAATCTCTCTAGAAGGCTCATAAGAACTTTCACCACAATTCTTTTGTTAGAAAGCTCTTCTCTAAGCATTTTGATTTTGTTTATAATGCTGATAAGCCTATTAGCATATTCTATCAGTATATTCTTTAACACTTTCAAATTTTTGCATCTTTTATATCTTGAATTCTACTTTGAGACTCAAGACTTGCATTTGAATTGATTGGATAAAACTTCTTCTTGAGCATATCCTAAATCTTTTTTGCTATTTTATAAGTCATAATTCTTATGAAAACATCTTTCAATATTAAAGAATGAAGGCAAGTTTTTGCCTTAAACTTCTTTGCCTTCTCCCCACTATGGTTATTGATTTGATCCACAATAGCATTTTCAAGTAATACAAGTGGATCTCTCTCATATTCCACTACATCCCACAAATCAAAACCTTATAGATAGGACTTCATTTCTACAACCCACATCTGGTAATTTTCTCCTAAGAAAACAAAAGGTGATAATAGGGAAAAGCTGGTGGAAGCCATGGATATGTTTTTGGTTGTGTATTTTGTGTTTTAAAGATAAGAGAATGTGCTAAATTTTTGTTAAGAATTTAAAGTTTTCAATATTTATGTTATGGGAATTTTCTGATTTGGAAGGAGACCACACAAGGATTTTATGAAGCAAAGTTTTCCCATTTTTGTAGGGTTTCCAAAATGTAAATGAGCTTTGATACCAAATGTAAGAAAATACGAACAATGAATAGACATATTTTTTATTTTAAGAATGTGTTACTCATTCATTCTAACATATATTTATAGTAATACAAAAGGTATAATGACAACCGTAAAATCAAATGTTGCAATAGAAACAACATTTTACAATTGCAAATTAGTTAGGCTAATTTTTTGAACTTGATAACTAACAAAAATAAAGACAACTAAACAACTTGCAGCAAAAATAACTAAAGTATTACTACATATAAACTATTGATTTCACATTAGCTTCATTTTATGTAGCACAAAAGTTATGAATTCATAGGAGGAATAAAAATTTTTGTATTAATATGCAGAGCCTCAATTAAAAAAACCTATAAATTGCGGAATTAGGAATTATTGTCTTTCTCTTAAGATTAAACATAGTTAATAAGGAATTCAAATCCTTACTTATGTTATATATTTAAAATACAACTTGTGAAAAAGCAAATATAGTTGTGTTTTCTTTCAAAGGTAACTTGTTACTTTCTATATGCAGAAAGCAATCACATGCTAGAACCCACTGCACAACAAAAGATGTATGTAAGGCGTAAATGACAAAGGGGCCATTTCTATTATCTTAAATAGCTTGCTATATACATCAAAACATGAGAAAATAATTTCTACCGGCCATTCTGTGGAATCAAAGCGTACGGCCACAATGACTAAACTGATTCTATTCTTCGATGCTCAAAGCAGTGGCACTCAAAAACCAACCTTATGTATATTAAATATTTTGCTTTCATATATTCCCAATACATTTGTCATGTTAATAATATCCTAAGCATTCCACAAAGATGCCAAGCCAACAAGAAATGAAATATTTGGCTAATTGGCTCCTGATTTTATCCTACATCTTAATTAATCAAACATATGGTTGAACTGAACATGTTCTCTCTCTATATATATTATAATTATGCAAACAGAAAGTACATTCTTCATGTGATATGCTCACTTATCATGCTAATTAAAGTGTATTTATTTATGTATGTCATTATCTATTTATTTCATCAACATTTGTATTTGTGTTAATTACTATGCCACACATCTTATCTTTATACTTTTAAATAGTAAAGATAACATAAAACTTTATTCTATAAACACATCTATCTCTTCTACCCGTGAATTTCAAACTATGTGTATAAGTTATGAAGATTCTCAGGAAAAAGAATAAAATACTCGATTAGTCAAATAACCTGTAAAATAGCAGAATCAATCATGCAAGGTGAAGGTACCATCAAATATATTTCAATATTTAAGTCAATGAAATTTAGAAAAACTCTTATTTAATATTGAACTTACAGAATTAAAAGTTATTGAAGAATACCTATTTACAGGTATAAGTGTTGTACTAAAAGCCATGATTGGGAAACCTATGGTGATTAAGCTATTATAGAATCATGGGTGGACACACGTGGCTTAAGATAGTAATTTCGTCAACCTTTATAATGAAATCTGTTACATTTGGTAAACGGATCATAAGGTCCGGCCGCCCACGGACCGGCATGTGCAGATAAATTATAAACAAGCCAGATCAGATGAATTTGCAAAAATTGCACACTCCTAAAATTGGAGTTCAATCGTGTCCTAAAGTTTATAGTCTACAAACTTATAGGGTGCAGATGTTTTTTGGAAAAAAAAAAAAGTTATACCTTTTAAAATAAATTTAAACCTTAACACTTGTAAATTGAAAAATCAACTCTTTAATGCATTTTTAATCAAAACTAATAATTTCAAGCTAAAAAATTAATTAATTTTAAAATTATTAATTTAGAAATAATTTATTTATATCAAGTTTGGATTAAAAGATAAACAATTAGATTTGGAAGTAAATATTGAATTATTTGGTTGAAAATTAGTGTAATATATTAATTTAGTTTAAAAGTAAAAAATAAAAAAAAGTCTATTCACAGGACCGTTCAATCCGATCTGTGCTGATTGTAAACTAAATCATTTTAAGTTCACATTTAAACATATTTAATTTTTATTTTTAAATTTATATTATTAATATAATAGTTATTTGGAAGAAATAATATATTTATTTGTATTTATTACATTTAAACAAAATACAAATGTTGAAGTATATTGGTTTGTATTTTTATTATCATTCCACAAACAAGTGACCATCGAGATGTATTTTTTGCTTCAAAAGTTGTCTTGATCTTGGTTTCTCTGGAACTAATGATACTAGATTAAAAGAATTCTGCCAAGTTCAAAAACTGGTAACTCCTATTTGTTTGATCTTGAGTCTATATGTTGTTTTATGTCGCATTTGTATTTGATTTTGATTGATGACCCAACTAAATGGGAGAGTTATGGTTTGTTTGGAATCAAGAAAAAGAAAAGGCGGGCTGGCTTGCTTCTTTTATTAAGCGCTCTCTGCATTTCCACTCCCTTCTTTTTGGCTTTTCCTTGCCACCAAACAGACCATTAAACTTCAATTTCTTTCCTCAGATAAAATGCTACAGCATCTAACTTATATACCATGGGCTTGTCATTTGCTTGCCTTGAGATTAGTTTCAAACAATTGAATCAGAACATGACTCAAAAGTTGCTTATGTGCAGAGCTGAAGGGAGACCATGTCCAGCACAGTAACATTCAACTTTTCAATTGCTATGAATCCTCTCCTCTTTGTCAACCTTGTTCTCATATATTCTTTTGTTACTGAAGAGGGAATACTCCATGACAAGATTGCCAATCCAGTGGATAAGGTTGGCAAGGATTCAGAATGTTCCATGCTGTTATGTTTGTTGCTACAGTAGTATTGATAGCCATTCCAGCCGTCATTTTTGTTGTGATTCCAAAAGGCAGGTCTTGTTGCAGCCCCATTGGTGATGTCTCCTATCTTCCCGGCAATTTGGATCACTCAGTTACGCCTTCTGCATTAAATGGCGAACGGAAAGTCCTAATCTCCGCCCGAGTACTTTTGTTGCGCAGTCGTAATCCGGTGTGATGCAGCAGCAAGTTCCTGTTTTTCTGTTCTCACATCTCTTGCGGGGAAATATTTTTAGTGATCTCGTACTACTCTTTCCATATAGAAGTTTAAAATCATGATAAATAAATTTTAGAATTTGAGAAATAATGTTATGATTTATCAAAATAGAAGAGATAATAATATTAAAAATTTTATTATTAGACCAATAATTAATTGACTAGGAAAACAGACTGAATGTTAAAACGTTTTGAATTTAATAAAAGATTGAGTTTGATTTTGTTAAAATAGATTTATTGTCTATTATTTTTATTTTAAATATTAATTAATCTCATATCTAATAAAAAAATGTGATAATACATGGATTAAAAAAAAACTTCTTTTCCTATGGTAACATTATAAATATTTTTTTTCGTTTTCTCTTTTCCTCATTATACAGAAAAGAGATATATAAAATCCTTTATACATGGTTCTCACTTCATATATATAAGAATGGATTTAAATTTAATTTTATAAATTAATTTTATATTATCATCTATTTATATATAATTATGTTAATAAAATTTATTAAAATTTTTAATTACTGTTTTTTTTAATGACATATCTTAATCTCATTGAGTATTCGGCGTCAATCTTTCTTCCAATAGTATCAATCTCATTAAGATACATCCCTAAAAAATTTTAAACGCCATCCATAAGAATTGGGTTTCAATCTTTCTTCAAACGGGAAGAAAATGAGAAAATAAAATGATAACATCTTTAGATGGAATGAAATGAAAGAGAAAAAATTATATTTATTAAATCCAAATAAAAATATATTATTTGTTTAAATGTGAACTTAAATTAAATTTGTTTATAATATTAAAATGTAATTTAAGTATTTTATTACAATTCCAAATACTTAAATTTAATAATATAATACAAATAAATATATTATTTCTTCCAAATAACTATTATATTAATAATATAAATTTAAAAATAAAAATTACATATATTATTAATGTAATTAAGTATTTTGTTTAAAAATAACTATTTTATTAATAATATAAATATAATTTGAACAAAATTAAAAATAATATCATATACTATATATGATATTATTTTTAATTTTGTATTAAATAATTTTAAATAATTTTGTATTTATGCATTTTTAACATAAATTACATTTATTAATAAAAATGTATTATTGATTAAAAAATTAAAAATACTTAAATTTAATTAAATTTATATTAATTTTTAAACTTTTTATTAATAAAATACTTAAATTACTATATATTTAAAATTATTTAATACAAACCAATATACTTCAATTTTTAACATAAAGCATATTATTTATAAATGTAATAAATATAATTTAAAATTATTTAATACAAAATTATATTTATTACATTTTATATAATTAAGTTCAAATTATATTTATTAATAACTTTGTATTAAATGATTTTAAATAATTTTTAACATAAAAATTATTAAATAATTTTGTATTAAATAAAAAGTTTAAAAATTATTAATAAAATGATTTTAAATTAAAAATAATATCATATACTATATATGATATTATTAATAAAAATTTTAAAAATTAAAAATATTTATAATACAAATAAGTATAATAGTGAACTATTATAATATTTAAATGTGAACTTAAATTAAATTTGTTTATATTAAAAATATATATTAAATTTGGAAGAAATTACAAAATTTTCCGGTCTTTTATATTACAAATATTTTTATTTTATTAAAAGAAAGATAAATTTAAAATTAGCAAACTGATGGAAATAAAGTCAATTTTTCGTTTTGAATTGTAACCACAAGACAAGCGTAATTAATTTGTATGATACAACGTCAGTTTCTGTGGAAGAAAGACGGTGAGATGGTGTTTGTTACGCGGAATATTTTTAATATTTTTAAAAATAGTTTAAAGAAATATTATTATATTTTTATATTTGGATCAAGATTTTAAAAAAATATCTAAAATTATTATATTTTTAATATTTTTAGTCCAATTTTTTTTAAAATATTTCTATGAAGAGGTGGAAATCTAAAATTTTCATCTCATGGAAACGCTGATGCTAGATTAAAAAAATAAAATTATTCTTACATTTAATTTATTTTTAATTTAAATTTTATTAAATAATTTTTAATTTAAATTAAAAAATAATTATTACTTTATTTTTAAAATATTTTTATCATTAAGAAATATAATAACATTAACTTTTTAATTATAATTCCTTTTCTATTATTGTTCCTATTTGAAAGATTATTTTAATACAATTGTATAGCATATAATTTATTTCGTTAAAAAATAATATAACAGGTTTGGAATTTCTTAAAAAAAGTATATTTATATATAAAAATATAAAATAATAATATTTTTATATTACAGAAGAAATTATAATATAAAATTTAATACCAATATGAAATATAATTGTAAAAATAATTTTACTATGAAAATTTATAATTTTATAAAAAGAGAAATATAATTATATTTAATATTATGATAACAACTTAAATAAATCATGCTCACTTTATTTTAAAAATTGATCTAATAATAATAATGAAGTTTAAAATATTAAAATATAATAAAGTATAAAATATTTATATATTTTTTAATAAATTTTTAGATATTAAATATTAAAATTTATTTTATTAGGTGTTAAATTTTTTTAATTATTTATGTAATTTTAAATAAAAATATAATTTACTATATTATATTTTATAATAAAAAAACTTAATAAATATATGTTTGAAACAATCTCAAGATTCTCAAGAATATTAAATATGAACTAAACACAATAATATAGCATATTTAGGAATCTAACAACGTATTCCCATAAAATTTTTTAATAAATTAAATATAGAAATGTTATATTTTTACTGATTAAATTCTCAAGAATCACATTCTCATGAATGTACACTTTCTTAAAAATGTAAGATTCTGCAAATTAAATGTCACTTGATGGTTAGTGATCCTGTGACTCCATGCAAGAAAATACTTGTTCCGTTTGATTTATAAAATTTTATATTTTAAAAAAATATACATTTTTAAAAATGTAATTCCTGAAAATTTAATAAATAAAAATATAATACTTTTATGAGGATATCATTGATCAGTTAATGATAGTTAAGATTATTTTTTAACTTAATTGTTCTTAATCAAAATATATTTTTTTAACCTACTAAACCCGATTGCATAACCTTAATCAAATTTAATCAATAAATTCAGTTTCGATCACTTAATTTCGATTCTGGTCAATTTAAATTTTAAAAAGAAAATTAAAAATGTCTAAACAAATTGATTTAAAGGCTAAAATTAATATATAAACACATGTTAATATCATAATTTCATTAATATAACTATAATAAGAAGCAATCAAGTATTAAATTATAAAATTAATATAAAATTTTAAATATGAATTCTTAAATAAAAATTATTTGATAAAGTGATAAATAAAAAAAAATTAAATGTACGAATAATTTTATCCTTTTATTTTAGTATTAATATTCCCATCTTATAGGAATTTGATATTCCCATTAGCCCCATGAAAACATTTTAAGAAAAAATTAGGCTAAAAATATTTTTAAAAATGTAAAATTTTTAAGTATTTTATTTTTAAACCTTGAACCAAATATGAAAGTGTAATATTTCCCTAAAATATTCTCAGGAAGCATTCTGTAAATCAAACGCGAGGTTATTTCCGTTCATTGCCCTGGCATTGTCTGCACCACATGAATTTCTACTACCTCGTGAGGGAAAACGTTAACCTCTACATCCGATGAATTTCCTAGTCTCTAGGGATGGCATTCATGGCCCGTAAATTTTTTTCACAATTCACTAATCTTTTCGCATAAGGAGATTTTGCTCTCCAATGAGGGATGGCAAAATATCCAACTTTACAATTTGGGAAGAAATTGTTTGGCCAGGGTTTTGAAATGATATGATTTTTTTTACAAAGGTATAAAATAAGTTTTTATCCCAAATAAAATATTTAGATGAATAATAATATCTCATCTTATCTTGTAGAATTCTTCTATTATAAAATTATTATATTTTTATCTTATATATTATTATACATACATACATACACACACATATGTATAATAATTTTTATCATTTTAATAATTTAATCATTTAAAAAATTAAAAATATATTAAAATTTCATTTGAAATGATAGAAATAGAAAATTAATATTTTATTAAATATATATTAACTTGTTATTTTTTTATTTTATAATATTTGAGATTATTTAATAATTGCATATAAAATTATAATTAAAAATGTCAAAATAGGTTTAAATTTAATAGGCTAATTTGGAATTAGTATAATTTTATGTAACTTAGGATTAGGTCTTTTATGAAAAATAATAATAGTAACCTGATCAAATAAAGAATTAAAATTGATAAGTATTAGTTCATTAACCTAGTCTTATTATGTTAGTAGTCAACCTATTAGGTTAGTTTATTAGCTTGGTATCATATAATAAGTTATCATAGAATAAGTAATAAAAGAGTAATTGATTAATGTGTGTGTGTGTGTGTGTGTGTGTGTGTGTGTGTATTAAAGTCATATATATAATGATAAATAAATAAGTTTTAGTGTTAAAATTAATGAATTTATATATTTAATATTATCTATATTGCACAAATCTATTAAAATAAATAATTATATAAAAATTAATAACAATTATGTGAGAAAATTATCATAAAATTTAAAAACTAGTAAAATAATAATATACAAATAATTATTATATATAAATACACATAAAATAATTATTATAATTAAATAAATATATTAATTAAAGTAACAAAATTTCTAATATTGCAACATATGTATGATAAAATATTTTAAATGGCAAGTGTCTATCTATAAGATGTGAAAATTTAGAAATGATTTATTCAAAAGATTGGCATGATACAAAAGATAAATAACAAAATAACTTGAAAAAAGATGGACCATCATCGAGTTGAGAAGATAAACAAAAATGATGATATATTCATATATAAGTTGTAAATTTAATTAATAAAATATATATACTCGTTTTATTTAATGGTAAATTTTTTATTAGGTCCCATAATTTTTTTATCCCCTTAATTGAAGATATTTTTATGAGAAATTGAGGGTTTTAAATGTTAAAAATTATTCTCTTATTTTTTATTTTAATTTTATTTAATTATTATTATTATTATTTCAAGATTTTAAGTAATAACATAATAGGTTATAGAGCTTGGCTTGGAATCGTCGGGAAATATTAACTTGGACTAAGGGGTCGTTTGGTTCATACAGAAAATAACTTCCCATGGGAAATTGAATTTCCTAGGAAGTTACTTACTGTGTACGCTTCCTAGGAAATCCTTAAATGTTATTTGGTTGACATAAAGGAAGTCACATATCCCAAGAAATAAATTCTTATATTTTGTTTGATTCAACTTTGAATTTCCTAGAAAATAATAATGAAATGACTACAATATCCTCAATAATAATTTAATATATATTAATTAATTTTAAAGAGGTGATAGCGCCAGATTTTTTTTTAAATAGGTTCCAATTTTATGATTTATGAATGTTATATACTGAAATTACTCTTTTTTTAATTGTGTGAATGTAGTGGTAAATTAAAAATTTTAAAAAGTCATAAATTCTTTATTAGTTAACCAATGTTTGCATGACCACTCATTTTTAATCTTTTTCATTTGCTCTTTCAATAGAAAATAAGAAAATGTGAGTTTGACGAAGTTTACTTAGTTAAAAATGTATAAATTGAATTCAAAACTTTGAATGATCATAACTTTGTACTTAATTGTCCGTTTTAAGTGAATTTTTTTTATTTCATGTAACTTTTCGAGATCTACGTGCTTGCAAAACACCAAACCTACTCTAATTTGGCAAAAAAGGCCTTTTTTAATATTTTTTTTAATTTTTCTTTAATTTCTTGTTATTTTTTTTAACATTGATCTTATTTTTGTCAATTTAAATTCATTCGAATCCCATATTAAAATTTTTGTTCCTAACTCTTTTGGTGTCTAGTAGTATTATAATAATTTTTTTAATAAATAAAACTACCAAAAAATAATTTATTACTATTTGTAAACTAAATAGTAATATGTTACTATTTCATTCCAAGACAGTAACATGTTACTGTTTCGTTCCAAGACAGTAACATGTTACTGTTTCTTTTCAAAACAGTAACACTAACCAAAAATCTCAAATAAATGAGTAAATCATATCTAATTAATAATTAAATTGTCAAATAATAGTATGTTATTATTTCGTTCTAAGATAGTAACATGTTACTGTTTCGTTCCAAAATAGTAACACCAACTAAAAACCTCAAATAAATGAATAAATCATGTCTAATTAACAACCAAACTGCCAAATAATAGCATATTACTGTTTTGTTCCAAGACAGTAACATAAACAGTAACATGTTACTGTTACCAATTAAAAACTTCAAATAAATGAATAAATCATGTTTAATTAATAACCAAACTGCTAAATAATAGCATGTTACTATTTTGTTTCAAGACAGTAATATGTTACTGTTTCGTTTCAAAACAATAACACCAACTAAAAACTTCAAATAAATGAATAAATTATATATAATTAACAACCAAACTGCTAAATAATAGCATGTTACTGTTTCGTTTCAAGACAGTAATATGTTACTGTTTCTTTTCAAAATAATAACACAAATTAAAAATCTCAAATAAATAAATCATGTCTAATTAACAACCAAACTGCTAAATAATAGCATGTTACTATTTCGTTCCAAAACAGTAACATGTTACTGTTTCTTTCAAAACAGTAACACCAATCAAAAACCTCAAGTAAATAAATAAATCATGTTTAATTAACAACCAAACTGCCAATAATAGCATGTTACTATTTCGTTCCAAGACAGTAACATGTTATTGTTTTGTTCCAAAATAGTAACATCAATTGAAAATCTCAAATAAATGGATAAATCAAGTCTAATTAATAACCAAATTGCTAAACAGTAACATATTACTGTTTCTTCTCTAGACAGTAACATATTACTGTTTCGTTACAAAATAGTAACATCAATTAAAAATTTTAAATAAATAGATAATAACATATTACTGTTTTTTCTCTAGACAGTAACATGTTACTATTTCATTCCAAAACAGTAATATCAATTAAAAACCCCTAAATAAATGGATAAATCAAGTCTAATTAATAAGCAAATTGCTAAATAATAGCATATTACCATTTTTTTCTCTAAATAGTAACATGTTACTGTTTCGTTTCAAAACAGTAACATCAATTAAAAACTCCTAAATAAATGGATAAATTAAGCCTAATTAACAATCAAATTGTTAAATAATAGCATGCTACCATTTTTTCTCTAAATAGTAACATGTTACTGTTTCGTTTTAAAACAGTAACATCAATTAAAAATTTCAAATAAATAGATAAAAATATGTTACTATTTCGTTCCAAAACAGTAACATCAATTAAAAACTCCTAAATAAATGGATAAATCAAGTCTAATTAATAACCAAATTGCTAAATAATAGCATGTTATCATTTTTTTTCTCTAAATAGTAACATGTTACTATTTCATTCCAAAACAGTAACATCAATTAAAAATTCTTAAATAAATGGATAAATCAAGTCTAATTAACAACCAAATTGCTAAATAATAGCATGTTATCATTTTTTTTCTTTAAATAGTAACATGTTACTGTTTCATTCCAAAACAATAACATCAATTAAAAATTTCAAATAAATAGATAATAGCATGTTACCATTTTTTTCTCTAAACAGTAACATATTACTGTTTCGTTCCAAAACAGTAACATTAATTAAAAATCTCAAATAAATAGATAATAGCATATTACTATTTTTTCTCTAGACAGTAACATGTTACTGTTATGTTCCAAGACAATAACATCAATTGAAAACTTCAAATAAATGGATAAATTAAATTTAATTAAAAATTAAATTATCAAATAATAGCATGTTCCTGTTTGTTCTCTAGACAGTAACTAATTAAGAAAATTTTAATTCTAATTTATGTGTGTGTATTTAATTTGAGTTATAGTGCTTGAAATTTGATATCAAAAAATATTTATAAAATTTAAAGAAAATTTGATTTTAATATTCAAATAATTTCAATCAAAAAATAGAATATATAATTATATAATGCAATTAATATAATATATATTAAAATTTTAATTTATTCAAAATATTTATATAATCAAATTAAATATATCATATTATATTTATATTATTTAATAATTATAATCTAACTTTCAAATAATAGCAATAGATGAAATAAAAAAGAAGTAAAAGAAAATTATGCAATAAAATAAATAAAAAAATAAAATAATAAGTGGGTTATAAAATAACGTAGGAATTAAATAAAAGTATGCTATTAATTAATTCACTTAAATTAAATATTTAAATTTTTTTCATAAAATAATAATAATAAAATATGTCATGTAATATATATATATATATATATATATATATATATATATATATATATATATATATATATATCTTAATTAATAAGTAAACTGTAAAATAACAGTAACACTAACTAAAATAGACATTCACAAAGTGAAACCTGATAATCAATTAAAAAGGTAAAATTAATATTAATTAATTTTAGTAAGAATATTTTTATCTATGAATTAGTTAAAAATAGATGAGATAGAACTTTCCTAGGGGGGAGTGGGTATGTAATTTTTCGTATTTTATGGGAAACACAAGTTTCTAGAAAGATTTATCTCCTCTCATTTATGCAACCAAACAACTCTATGTTAGTTTATATCTTGGGAAATATAATTTCCTATATTTTTGTTACAAACCAAACGACCCCTAAGACTAATAATAATGGAATAACTTAACATGGTAAAAAAGTAATCTAATTTGAAAATGATATAATGTAAAATTTTTATCTATTAAATTAATCTAATAAAATAAAATTAACTCATTTTCATAGGACAATTTATAACACAATTTCAAATTTTGTTCATTTCTTCCTAAATATCCTTCGTTCAAACGTCCTCATAGGCCTTGAAAGAGATCTCTCACCATAAGACATAAAATAAAGCAATATTTTATCTCCAACAACATGGCAAATATTCCCATCCCCATTGCCACTTAGGCACAACCATGTTTCAGGACCCGGATGGAAAATTGAATACCACAAAGCGAGTGCACTATAGACCAAAAACTAAAAAATTCCTGTAGACCAAGATTTCTTCTTACAATTCATGTGAACAGTTCTCAGCGATCTCTGCAGCAAGTTATCTTTTAACTACTGCATAAGCTACAAAGGCTATTTTCTTTTTCTTCTATTTCCCATTAATGGGTTAAATTGTTCAGACCATTATACAAAATTTACGGTATTTCCCTCTAACGGGTTTAACATCATGTGACTACTATTTGAGGAGGAACGGCAAAGATTTTTGCTGATTTGGCTTAACATTTAATCATCCAATACGATAACCTCCGAGTCAGATTTCTCCGTGTCTTCCTCTGATGAAGCGTTATTCTTTCTCTCATCTAACTTGTTATTCGAATTCAATGTCGGTAATTCTGCAGCAGAATGATTTTGTTGTGGAGGCACCAGAATTCTACTGATATCTTCACATATGATTTCCAAAGGAACAAGGTTCTTCATCATAATCACGTCCGGTTCTCTTGCTGCCAATGTCTGGAACGATTCAATATTGTTTTCCTCCACAGCCCTGCAAATCTGCCATTGGGGGACAAAAAGTAGTTGATTTAGGTACTCAGATAGACATATTTCCTACTCTTCTCCCTTCTTCCATTTTTATCATATGAAGAGTGCAGCACATGCGAAGTGTAATAGAAAGGTAGCTTTACCTCATTATACAGTTGACCCAATTTCAATCGATCTGAATCATTATCGAGGGCAGCAGCATAAACTTCTGAAACCACAGAATATAGCAGCACTATAATTAGGCAAATGTGATACAAAACATTCAACAGGCAAAGATCATATCATACCTATAGCTTCTAATTGAGGCAGTTGACCAGTAGTTTCAGTTTCCCCTGGTTTACTGATCGCCTCATATGTGGCCTTGGGCTCTCTTTCAAAATCTTTACTTGTCATTCCATTTGCATCCCGGTCAGCCTGCAAATAGAATTCCCAGGGAAAATTTTAGCTCACAAGCAAGTCATGCAAATGTCACTGGCACTAATTGAATCAAGGCCTTCTGGTTGGGTGTCTTACAAGGCAACTATGATTAACTAGCATTTTGCACTTCAATCTTACACATTCTAAAGGGAAGGAATCAGAGTGTGAAAGATAGTTTATGCCCCAAGAAGCATAAGAACTTACAAAGTATTCTTTTTGGTACTCTGCATTTAGCCCTTTTTCCAATAGAAGCACCCTCTTTTTTATAAAATCAACCTGTCTCCTCTGCATGTCTCTAAAACGATTAATTAAGGAGGTTTCTTGATATGCTTGGTTCCTTGCATCACCAGACCCATGCGCACCATCAGCTGCCGAGTAACCTGCACCATTTTGCCTAGATTGGCTGCTGGGTACCTCCGCAGAAACATTTAGCAGCTCTGAGCCAACCTGTCCTGCTACAGGGAAATTTACAAATGGAAGATTCAACTCCTGACAGATGACCTCTAGAATCTTCAGATCCTTGTCATCAACTATAGCTTGCCACCTTCCATAACCATGCCTAACACCAATAATGAACAGAAACACTCGGAGGTTAAACACAGCAAACTAACAATACAAAAAATCGCCAGTTTCAAATCACTGACAAGGGAGCTATAATAAACGCAAACTAAGTACATCCATCTCAAAATATGTAATGCTTATCATAGGCAGAAGATACTGTTCGATGCATCATTCAAGAAGATATAAATTAACCACATTAAGGTAATAAAAACATTGCAATTGCCTAATTTATAATGTAGGACAAAATAATCTGTTAGGAAGAAAGAAGGTATACTTCAACACAGCACGCAGTAACACTAGGTCATGCTGCTCCTTCCATACCTTTCCCCCCTTCAAACCTGGGTATCGTGATAAAATGTCATCTGAAAATAATGGAGCACCAGGATTTTCTGATGCAAACTTCACCTGTCATTCCACATTGAAAGAGAGGGGGGGGGGGAACATTAGCATGAGGATTTCCCTTTTTTTCTGAAAAACACCAATTGTAGAAATTTTAACTACAAGGATACCCCTCCCCCACCCCCCCACCCCAAAAAAAAAAAGGGAAATGTTAAAAAATATAAGGAACCTAAGTTTCATTCTAAAAAAAAATTCTATAGGTGACATTCAGAAGCCATCTAAATATTGCTCTTAAATGTTTCAAGTTGAAGAACAACTACTCATAAAGTGAAACATCTGGCATGAAGAACATTTTCTGAACGTCACAGGGTTGCACCGAGAGAGCATAATTATATATTAACAGATAATTAAACTTATGTGGAGTTTCTTTGAAGAACTTACTTTGTCCCTTATCAAGAGCAGCCCAGCGATCCTGACAAGTACATCTTGTATTCTAAGTCCTTCTTTTGGAACACCATCTAATTTAAACAAATTATCGAACAATGAAAGATTAGAAAAATGAAAGGTACAGAAAGTCAAGGAAAAAAAAAAAAAAGATAATGTTAACAAGGATTTATAACCTGAAAATGCAGGGGAATCAGTTATATCTTCAGCAATATGAGTTAAGAATAGGGTTCCATAACTGAAAAGGAAAGGATTATATGTTAATTTACTCATAAAGAATGAATATAGATATGATCAATGATAGAAGTTAGGAAACATTTAAAAAAAAAAAATCATCATACGAATGTAAGTCAAGACTTATGGATTATGAGACAATTAATAGCAGATTGCCAATTTCAATATATGTTTAGAGCAAGGTCTACCTTATATTTTTAAGATGAAATGGAATTTCAAATGGACATGCATGTGCTCCAGGCATGCATAGATATCCAAGAACAAAGATAAGCTCATTGCTTAAATACATGCACATAAATAAAATATTCAATCAGACAGCGCATGCAGTAAAAAAATTAAGACTATTCTGGCAAAGGCCACATAAAGAAAATACTGTTCTTTCCACAATGATTGTTAATACATATTTGATCTTTGATTTGCAAATACTGATGGTACATATACAAAATATATCCCAAGCAAAAGAGAGCACAAAATCATCGTTTGCAGTTCAACTATATGTAGAGATTATCAAACTATACTGCCATATTCTCCCAGGTAAACATGAATGAAACTATAATAGTAGAGAAACATAAATAGAATCTAACTACGAAATAGAGAAATATACATAGAATCTATCTCATCAATATACAAAAATACATTCTTGATAGTACGCCTGAAGTAAAGGAGGATCTAGTTACATATTAATATATTATGCAGTACTTGATACTTGATGACCATGCAAAGGCACAAATGCCATCTAATCATCCACTCCAAGACAAAATCAAGCAAGAAAAATGATGTGTTGAGTTCTTGCTGAACAAAGATAAACATTAGCATATATTCAATATAAACTCAAACAGAACTATAAATCATCTCACAAACGGAAATGCTTTTCTAAAAATAATGGTAAATACATACTCTTTGATTTCTTGATAGGTCTTTTGTTTCATGCGGGAAGCAAACTCCTTCCAATCATAATCACCAACCCCAAACCTGAAATAGACTTTGAATGTAAATGAACTACAGATACTGGCATCTAAAACTCTATCCAATACATAAGTAAAGGATAAATATATCATAAACCAACAACCATAATGTAACCTCATCAAAATTTGCACGAATGCAGCCCTCTGATTTTGGTTGAAACCAAGTACTCTGAATGATTTTCCTTCACCTTCCATCAGAGGAAGTGGTTCTGTGCTATCTACAGCTAAAGAATTTGGCAAAAATAACAATAATGTCAAGGCCAAATAATCAAAGTCAGTAATTTATCATCGTAGTCTAAGCATGAGTTGTATAATATATACCACGAGATCTCTTTCGATAAGGCCTTCTACCAGAAGTACTTCCAGTAGAATTTGAGTCACCATCAGTAAGCTCCACTTCATAGTTGTCATCTTCACCATCAGAGCTTACATCTTCCAGACCAGCAAGATCATCCTCCTCAACAGGAGCCATCTGGAAAATCAGAGAATCACAAACACTTCAGTTACAGGAATTAACAATGACAAAAAGTTTCACCCAAAAATATATATATATATATATATATATACTCTCAAGTACTCTAATCCTAAATGTCAATCTGTATTTACTTAAAAAAAATATTATAATATGCCATGTACTAGGCAAAGGGAAAATATGGAAAAAGTCCCATAAGGCTTGTATCAAGGTATTTCTCACAATTAAAAGTTGACATACAACAGCATATTAACTTCAGCACACACATTCGTACAGGAGCACATGCAGACTAATCATTGGCACAAGAACCAATAGGCAATCCCCTACAAATTAATACATGAACACCAGAAGCACATACCTGCTTGCGCGTTCGCTTCCCTTTGCCCATAGAATTGAACTCTTCAACTTTATGCTCTTCATATCTGTCTCTTAACAAATCCTCCCAGTAATTTGTTCTGTCTGAATTGCTCATGGCTGATCTATTCTCCATCGCTTTCTTTTTTGCTTCCTCCTTAGCAGCCTCAACTTCATCAATATATTCAAAATTTGCCACCTAGAATGTATACAACTTATTGAGTAACCACTGAGGCTTGATTGCCACCAGAAAGAACTATAGACACAACCGAGTCACATAGCTTTTTCAGAATATTGAGTTATATTAAAAGAGAAAAAAAAGCATGGTAACACCATGAACATTGTATTCCTAAATTGGGCACAAATCAAGCAGCAGAAAACAGCTACCCAGGACTAGATCAAGGTCATGAGTTCATTATTGCAGGTATACGTCCTTTTGTTACCAAATTAGCAAGTTCACGAAATTATAAATGCATAACAATGTGAGACAGTCAACCTTAAAAGCCTTCAGAAATCCATCTTCATCTTCATCATCCAAAGCAGTCTCTTCATCTTCAAATTGTTCACGATCTAGTAGTCTATTAATGAGGAAAATACATGAATTAAAATTCTCAAGCATATTAATATTAAAATTTCATATTTAAGGAATTTAATTGCTTGAACACCTACCGGTGTATGGCAGCATCATCATAATGAATTTGGCGGGATTTGCCAGATTCATCATTCTCGTCAGCAAATAACTCCTTTGAGCCATACCTTATAATATCATCCAACTCTTCCTAAGCAGATTCGATAACCAAAAGTTACCATCAAATCTAATTCAATTACAGACACTCCAGCTCACATCAAATAAGGTTAAAAGGAAAAGGAAAACTTAGACATTTGATATCTCCAATATTCCTAAGTTGATATTCATTCGTCATATTTTTTTCTCAACCTTAGTGATATTACTATTTCTTTAATCAACAACAAAAGGAAAAATAAGACAAGACATCACCTTAACAATCTGAATTGAATAAATGTGGCTTTGTCATTTACACTGTTGCCATCAACTCTGACAGCTTAAGCCAAAACCTTCTTAGAAAAAATTATTACCTGGTTAATATTTTGCGATTTTAGCCTTCCAACAACCAGATGTTCTAACACCATTTTCTTCTTTGTCATTTGCATCATCCTTTCTTCAATGCTTCCTCTAGTTATGAGCCTATAAATCATCACCTACAACATCATAACAACTTTGAACGTAAAGTCAAAAATAAGAATCAACTGAATATAGATAAAGAATAAACTCAAACCTTATTAGTTTGTCCAATTCGGTGTGCTCTAGCCATAGCTTGTAGATCAGCATGAGGATTCCAATCACTATAGCATGACAGTATGATTAGTGAATTTTGATTCAAAGAAAAAACCAATATATTGCAAATCACAATCGTAACACAGGACAGAAAAGCTTAATTGATCAAAATTATAGGACTTGTCATCAATAATAGAATTATGATGAGAACTCCCACACTGTAAATGCAACAGCATTTCATGCTAAGCAACATGCTTCATACAAGCATTCGAGATGCTTACAAATTATAGTTGAAGGTTAGAAAATTTCAACACATGCCTTTTCTAAGGCATCATTCCAATATACATCCTTTAAATGCAATAGATTCACTCAAATAAATCGGCAAACAACTCAACTTAGATGCTTCCTGACAAAATACTAAAACAAGCATCCCAGCATGTTTGAAATTCCCATTAATATAAATCACTCCTTATCAAATCAAGAATCAGGAAGAATCATCCTCATATATGGTCAAGAAGGATGAAGAAAACCTCAGGCACCATAAGCCTGTGTAAAATATAGTACATCAATGACCCTTTTTATCAGGAAAAAAAAATACAACTGGAAACTCAAAAAAAAAAAAAAAAAATGTTCACAATAACTTCATCTCCTGTAGACTGACATTGCACAACAGCAAAAATTATTTGAGAGAGAGAGTTAATGAAATATGAAGTTTCACCTATCATATATGATAACTGTGTCAGCTGTTGCTAAATTTATCCCCAATCCCCCAGCCCTTGTAGAAAGAAGAAAGCAAAATCTAGAAGAGTTTTTGGCATTGAACCGATCTATCCGTATTTGTCTTTCAGCTCCACCCACCTTGCCATCTATCCTTTCGTACTGCCAATTCTGATTAAAAGGAAAGACAAATTGACTACCATACAAAAATAGTGACCAACTTCATGTAGAGATCATGTCATACAATAAATAATGAACAGAATGACCTCAAATTTATACCTTGTAACTACAATAATCTTCTAGCAAGTCCAACATGCGCTGAAATTGTGAATAAATGAGAACTCGATGCCCTTGCTCTTTAAGCTTTACCATCATTTTGTCCAACAATTGCAACTTCCCTGATGATTCTACCAGCTGTCTGTGATATAGTGGAAGTACAATCACCAAAAAAATAATAAAAATAAGTATAAAACAATCACGTCAACATAAAAGTTAATTCAATTGTCAAAAGGACACTACATTAATGCCTTTTAACAAGAGAAGAGAACAGAGAATATCACTGCAGTTACATAAAATGAAAATTCTCAAAAGAACATAAAAATGAACAAAAACTACTACAATGTAGTACATAGATTTCCCAATAGAACTCCATGATGGTGCTCTAAGATAAATGACATAAGAGCTTACTTGAATGACTCTTTTACATCTGCAATATCTGGTTCAACTCCTTCTAACATGTAAGGATGACAACAGAGTTTGCGCAATTCCATAACAACATTGATAAGAGAAATCTGATTCAGAAACATTTAAAACACATTTAGACCTTCCCATAAATTAGGATTGAGATGTTTTGGCTCATCAATTATGTAGCTAAAATCTTAAAAATAGAGCACCAAAAGGTTCATTTCAGTAAAACACATCTTACCTGTGCACCACCACGACGAGTTAATATCTGATAATTACGGGTCAAAATTGCCTTATAATATTCTTTTTGTTTGCTGCTTAATTCAACACGTAAAATAAGTTCCTTCTTAGGAGGCAAATCCTTCATGACATCTTTCTTCACTCCTGTATAAGCAAAAAAAATTCAAGTCCACATTTTAGTCAATACACACAATGAAATATAATTGACTGTCAAAATGGCAGCAAACCAGGTTCAACATCATAAAATCAAATATATAGATCAACAGAAAAACTAGCACAGCAAATAGGTCCAACCAAACCCACTTATGCATTTATTACAACACCATAATATTACTAATCTATCAAGAAAAACACATGAAATGTAATAATTTGCGGTGATTAAAATTTAAGAGTTATACTTCTAAGAAGGTGGGGGGCCAACATTTTGTGGAGCCTTGAGATCTGTTCCTCTTGATTGATATCCTTGAACTCTTCTTGAAATTCCTCCAAACTTCCAAACTAACCAGCAGTAAAAACAGATAATCTATAAAATTCTTGCAACATTCATGGGCAAATTCTGAATTTCTGATAACCCATACTTTGATCCCCATACTAACCTTCCCAGCATCAAGGAAGTGCATAAGCATAAAAAGCTCATCCAGGTTGTTCTGAAATATACAGACAGGGCAGTCATAAGATGGTTTCAATAAGAATAGATTCAATCAATGCACAATGAGATAACCGAAAAACCTGAAGAGGAGTCCCAGTCAAAAGCACACGATGTCTGGTAGAATATTGCTTCAATGAAGAAAATAATTTTGAATCCTTATTCTTGAGACGGTGACCTTCATCAACTATCTGCCAAAAAAAAAAAGATGTAAAATTATCAGGAAAGCAAATTCACAAGATTAAAGGATAAATAACAAAGTCAAACTATTTTTGCTTGCTTTTGGTACTAAACATTACCATGCACTGCCAATTTATGGCTTTCAATGATGCTGTATCCAAGTTGATCATCTCATACGAAGTCAAAAGCACATCAAATTTGATCCTATCTTGCTTGCTTTCACTAACTATCCTGCCAGATTTTTTTTTCTTGATCTTCTTCTGTTTCTTGGGAAAGTAAAATTCATACTCTCTTATAATAGCACGGGCTTGGGAAGATCCAACATACATGACCTAAAGAAACAAAGGTACAGCTATAAGATATTAGAAACAACTGCATAAATAACAACATCATTGAGATATTGCATATACGCACAACATTCATTTGGGGAGCCCATGTTGCAAATTCACGTTCCCAGTTTCTCAATGTTGATAGTGGAGCCACCACCAGATGTGGAGCAACTTTCTCTTCAAAAAGGCATGCTAAAAAAGCAATGCTTTGTATTGTTTTTCCTGCAGAAAAACAACTCAAACATCAAGGTGTAACAACAGATATTTGAGCCAGAAATTCCAAAGGAAGGGGGAGGGAAACAAATTGCAAGGGAAGCTATAAAGGGCAAGACTAAAACAGAGTAATTACCAAGTCCCATTTCATCAGCAAGTATAACATGTGTTTGCTTAGACCACGAGAATCGTAAGAAGTTCAAGCCTTCAAGCTGATATGGATGGAGTGTACCTTCATTGATGTGAAAATGAAATCAGGAGATCCATACAACCCAAATATAACTATTATTATTATTAAATAGAATATAAAGCATGCCATTTCAGGAAGAAGCAGTCAGTCAAATCAGCATACCACCTGAAAGAAACTCAGGGCTATTTTCATAGTGTTGAAATTCTTTCTGCTGCTTTGTTGATTCAGCAGCATCCTTGATGCCACTTTTCTGCTTACTACTAGAAAGTTTCCGAGACCTAGACTGAAATCTATTGAATTTTTCTATTTCTGGTTGAAATGCTGAAATATCTGACTCAAACTCCCAATAACATTCATCATATGAAAGCTCTTTCCACTTCACAAGATATTCCTTCTCGTTGTCAGCACCCCTATACCATTTAAACATTGCATTCCATGATTGCATGTTCATTTATTGACAAGAACTTACCATTCAAAACATAAAAACAAAATGACAAGGACTTAACATTTAGGGAACATTCTAAAGTCCATACAATAATGATCCACATTTTACAGATAGCTTACATAAAATATTACTATACTCTTTAAATTTATGACAGAAAAATGATAATACCATTGGTTTGGTTTTTCTTTCTTCATTTGGATAAATGAAGAAATAAGTGGATAGGAATGAGATGAAGGCATATTATAAGGAGAAAAAGCCACTTATTCACCAATCAATGCAGCACAGTAATTTCCTCTCAGTTGAGATATTTCTACAGTACTAAACAGACATGCAAATTCAAATTTATACACTAGAAGTAACATTCCCAAAAATTTCATGCTGTTATAAGGGAAACACAGGAATTTCCCACTTCAACAGTTAGTCAACAGAAAGTTAAAAATGATGCCTTGGACCTAACCTAGCACAAACACACTGTCACACTGCTGAAAACTCCTGGTAAACCATCCCAAGGTCTCTCAAACTCTAAATCAACTGAATTTTAAACAAAGTAGAAAAAGATTTTCCAATAGTTGAACCTGCAAGCAAGAATCCGATCAACTGTAGTCCATTCAGGCCGGATGGCAACATAGTCTTCTTCAGAAGTATTTAGTGACGCCATTTGACGGTCGAAGTTGCTTACTTTGGTTCGTAAACGAGGATAGGTCTTGTAAGCTTTCAAAAACTCCTTCTCAGTCACCCTATAAGAAGAAGACAAGTAGCTGGTAAATGGACAATACGCAGAAGCATAAAAAGATTCAGATAAAATAAAAGGCTTAAAAAAGCAGCCTCCAGAATGTTCGTGCGTGTGTGTGTGTCTATATATATATATATATATATATATATATATATATATAGTTCTCTCTGTGTGTGAGTGAGTTAAAAAAATTGACCAAAACCTAAAAAGTGGAAATATTTCAGAAACAGGCAGAATTTCAAAACATTATAGAGAATTCCAAAACTGCAATGCTCAAGACACAATGGAAAGCTGGGATAAAATACAGGAAGATCTCCAATAAAGTTACCATGTGCAGTGCAGATAAGACAGTCCCTTCCACTTAACAAGATATTGTTTAACAAGTGTTGGCTTTGACCCCAGTTTTGCAGCATCACTGTCACCAGCAACAGTAGGGCGCATCGCACAATCTAATATCTTTTCAATGTCATTTAGTGGGCTAACCTGCAAAAATAAGCATTATAAGTGCAGAGTATCAACAAAACAGGGCATCTGTCACAGGAACTGCTGGCCCAAAACATAGAACTTACACATTCAGGGCACCTCCATTTGTCCATATTGGGAGCTTTACGGGGTGGAAGTAAACAACTAGGATGGTAGGCATAATTACATGCCTCACAGCTCAACAAATTCCCACCTTCTCCACAGGCTTGGCACAAATTTTCCTTCTATTAGAGAGGAATAGAAACATTAAAAGGGGGGAATAAGCCATTTGATATCTAAAATATGAAGTCCAAATATGAGACAATGCTACACATATAAAACAATGACAAATATCCAAGATTTTCTGGACAGAAAAAAAGGAGAGAAAAAATAGAGCTCAAACGCACTGACTATCGACTGGAGTGACAAATACCAAATGTTTACACATAAGAAAATGGCAATAAGGTTCGTATTGATAAATTAAAAATGAGGATAGTACGTTTGAGAAAGAAAATGGCCCCAATCTTAATTCTTAATACTTGAAAAGGATTAAGCCTGGACTCCAAGTATCTTATATTAAATGACCAGACATTACATTCCAAATTTCGCAATATTATGGCTATAAGTATAAGAGGAACTTTTCTCTGCAAGAAATTTCTACCAATAAACAGTATGTCAAAAATTAATTAAAGATGTAAAAAGATAGATTGTGAATTCCAAGAGACTGGACTAGATTAACTCAAGCATGGAAATGCATGGGTTTCTGGAGTTACATCAACTATATTAACTTTACATAAACACAAAGAAAGAAATTAACATACCACGTCACTTCTAATTATCCTTTCAAACTTTTCCTGAGCTCTCCCAGGTTTTTTTAGCACAAAGTCAGCATCTTCATCTGAATCATCTAGATCATAAATTGGCTTGCGATCTGATCTTACACGAAGCCTCTCAACCAGGCTACTCATTTCAGCTAGAAAGGACCAAAAATCTTATATAAGCAGTAAGAAGAAAGATCACCATAATAATTCTTGTCAACCATACCCTTAATAAGCAATCAACTTCCACAAGGAAACTAAGAATCAAGGTTGTCAAATCATGAATCAATAAGACAATTTTTTTGAATTGTGAATCAAATCGAATCATGAATTTTAAGATTCATGATTAAGAGTTGAAATGACATAACTCATATTTTACTTATTAAAAATATCTAAATAATTCAAGAAGTCAAAAAAAAAATCAATATAAGACTTAGAAATAGATATTAAACAACATCAATGAGTAATAATCATACAAGTGTGCCACAAAGTAACGAAATATTCCTTCCTACTCACACCAATAATAATAATAATAATAATAATAATAATAATATCATTATTGCAGACAAAAAGGGAAAACAACATTTCTAAAGTCAGATTCTATAAAATCTGACCCAGATCATGTTACAACTTGAATGGAAATCCAATAACTAGAATCAACTAAATCACAGGGTTCAACCTGTGAATTGTATAATTCTTGCAATTCTAGACAAGATTCCAAAACATAATAGATTCACGTGGGTGAATCGAATTGCCAGATACCAGACTCGAATTGAATAACAAGAATGGAATCGTGAATCATAAGATTCTGATTAGGCAAAAAAAAAAATTATCATGCACTAGGTTGACATGTTTTCCATGATATAAGCTTATATTCAGAATTCTAAAACAAAGAATTCAAAATGATGAAGTCACTGAGTGCTTGTTTGGATAAAATGTAAGAGAATTATTTTGTAACAAATTTGAATTTAAAGAATTAATTTTTTATTAAAAAAATACTCTTGACATCATGGCTGAGTGGATGCTATAATTCAGGGAGTGGTTTTCTTACTTATCAAAATGCAAGAGGTAGTAGTACTGAAATTTTCAATGCTACGAAAGAACTAGAATTAATATCCGGGCAATTGAATTCTTGAATTGCTAGTAAATTGTTAAGACTTGAGATGTATGATTTCTCAAAGCCTATGACACAATTTTTGCGCAAAAATATTGACAAGATAATCTGATTTCAGAGATATTGATATCAGTAATAAAGGGTTCATTAATGTTTCCAAATTAAAGCAGAGTACCAAAGTTGAATCCTTTCTCTTTCAGTAACAGGATATAATTTATTTCCTCTAACGTTATCATAGACAACTCATAATTGTATTAAAGGAAGGGCAAGGGTGCAGAAGAACTAAGGAAAGGCCATCTGGGATATTCAATCTATTAAAGAAAACTCGTCTGTAGTTATTTGATGGTCCCTGTAGGTCATCCATTTGAGCAGGGAATATTGAATACAAAGTTGTCAGTGGGTTCATTTATCTAGAATTGCCAACTTCGTCCTCATAATGAAAGCTGGATTCTCTATGGTAAAAAATAAATCATTCAACAATGAGACCAGTGAAACATAAAGGAGGAAAAATTACCAATACACTAAATAGAATAAGAAGCTCGCAAGTACATAAAATTATTCAGGCATATACAGGTACCTCTATAAACTAATACAAATAAGGGATAACAAACAAATCTTAGACACAATCTTACAATTTTTAAGGATGGTAATAAGAGATAAAAAAAAATTGGAAAATTTCTTCCCTTTCATTTCAAAACAATCGTATATGAACATGTCTGCCTCAATTATATATATAAGTGCAGCAACATGATACAACTGAGAATTTACAACACCTAGAATGTTTATAAATAAAAAAAAACTACATATTGTTCAAACCAGAACCCTATGGACCACCCAAAAAACATTTAAATGAAAATGAAAGTGAAAACAATAAATAAAAAACAATGTGTTTGTAATCGTATATTTAGTTCCACAATGAACCTATCAAGCTATCAAAGAAAACCAGCATGTCAATTCCAGGTGAATAAGCATTATATCATCGTCTAGAGACTTCCCATTTCCCAAAAACACTAATCCAAAGCTCAAAAACGGCTCCTCATTCAAATGCACTTCAGAGAATTTGAAAGCTAAGTAAGAGTTCTCAAGCCATCAGTCATCGAAGTAAAGTGTGTGGAAAAAATCTAGAGTGACGTTTACGGTAGAAACAAAAATTACCAGTTACCGCCGGATCCAAGCAGCGGCCCTACAGAATTTCGCTGGAGTTGAGCTGGGAAAGAGGAGAATGCATAAAATATAAATAGTTCAGGCGGTGAGGGAGGAAGAACAGTCTGGTATACTTACGAAAGACTCTGACGAGAGATTTAACAATTTTAACAGATGCACTTGTCTGGAGCCCAGATTGAAAATGTTGAAAGACAATAGTAGCCTTCATTTTTTGGAATATTTTAAACTAAAATGAAAAATATGATATATTTTTTATATTTAAATTAGTTTCCAAGATGTATATGAATACTAATGGCATATTCTTGGGGGTGGGGGGGATGCAAATTCCGAGGATTAAAAGTAATTCTTTGGAATAGAGTAACATTATGCGCGTAATAATACTCCGGGCTGGCAAGTAAATATAAAAAAATTATTTTCTTCCAAGTTAGTCCATTGTCAAATTCAATATTTGAAATAATTATTAAATTCATTATCAAAACAAATAATTATTACAGTATAATGATTTGAAAATTCTAGAAGTGCCAAGTATGTATTAGGTAATTTTCATACTGATAAATATGAGGCAAGTGGCCTAAATTTGTTTTTTTGTTGAGATTTAGATACTAGCCAGTTATACACATTATGGAGCCCTAAAATTTATAAAGTTTATTTATTAGGTAACATTAAAAGTGAATTCAAAATACATGTCAATTTTATATGATCATCTAATCGTAAAATTATAGATCATTGCATGCCTCAAACATAATCTTTTTTAATGGTAGGAGCAATATTTTATTTTTACACATATCAAAATTTTGAGTTCAAATTTCAGGAAAAGACTTCTAATACTATGTTATTATTGAAATTTTGGTATTATCAATTGTATTATTTTTTCAAATTAACAATCTATGTAGATAGAGAATCACTTATTTAATTAATTATTTTTAATAAAATTATATTATTAAATTAAAAAATAATATACTTATCAATATTTATATAGAAATGATATGAAAAAAATCCAAATTTCAAATATAATAAAAAATAAGATTCTTAAAATATATGCATTTGTTTACGGTTTGAAAGCCCAAAAACAATTATTTGCTTCAATTTTCTATTGTCATGCGGGTTTTGTTTGCTTGAGTCTATCCACAACTAATTTGGATTTTTTTTTTTCTTATAAACTAATTATCGTAATTTTGGTAAGAATAAAAGGGAAAATTGATTGACCATTTAGAATGTTGCATTGCTCGACGTTCACGCTGCATTTGGTCAAAACTTGACGCTAGGAATTTTTAGACAACATTCCTATCTTGTTCGCGCTCTTCTTCAGCTAACAAAATTACATTTAACATAATTTCTTCAGAGGTTAATGGGAAGACATTTGACTTCTGTACATTCCTTCTAATGCCATTTTTTCGTAAGGATGTTAAACGGGCGCAGAATCATGAACCTTCTCTCACCCTCTCCAGATGGTCATCATCTATTCCATATATTATAAGCAAAATTACATTTCTAAATTCTTAATTTTTACTTCAATCTTAATCTTATTTTTCAATTTTTATTCAAAGTAAATTTAGTCTATAACTTTTCAAAATCCCGCAATGTTACTTCCTTTTGATTTGTTAAACAGTTAATTATAAATAATTAATTTTATTAAATATTTTTATTTAAATAATTAATATAATTAATTAATTAAATCAATTAACTGTTACGATTACCTGCTAGTTGACAAATAAGGTTAAAATCAAATTACCTAAAGACAAAGGCCCTTGGCTACAATTAAATATTTAAAAAAAAAAGTAATAATCAATTATTTGAACACACGTCATAAGAAACAGGCACTTAGTGGGAGTAGCCGGCCTTGATCCCCAGAGTAGAGTTAAAGACAAAGCTGGGAAGCAGAGTCATATCAGCATCATTGTCAAAAGACGCACACACAAAGGAAGGCCAATGAAGTTGAGGAAAACAACAATTACCATTGGAATCATCAGCTATTATTGATCAAACTGCAGCTTTGCGCTAAACCAAGCAGGATATAAGAAGCCTCCCGGACAATTCAGAACGTAATACACTCAAAGGTCAAATAATTATGGCCACGGCATCCATCTCCCGGCGTAACGAGAACAAAAGGCATCATAGCAAAAAACCTCCTGTAATACCTTAATATTAAAAATTTAGTATTACTTTTTATAAATATTATTAAATATTTTTTAATTTAACAATTTAATTTTTTTCACAAAAGAAGTGATTTTCTATAAAAATTAATAAATTTTCTATTAAGTCAAATACTAAATTTAAAAAATATAATTATTAATTTTTATATTAAAAATAATACTGAATTCTTTAATACTAGAAGTTTTCTCGCATCGTACACGTGCAGATGTAAGGGTTTGATATCGTTGGTTGAGCCAAGGGGAAGATTGAGTTAATTATTTGAATAAATAAATTCATTTTCACCGTTTCAATCCGCCTTTATCTCAATTAAACTATTTTGACCTAAAATTCGGCTCTTGTTTAAATAAATCGATTATATAACTTAAAATTCGACTCTTATATACATAAAATCGATTTTGTAAGAACTGAACCTAAATTTGATTTTATTCTGATTATTCCAAATAAACTATCTTGACGTGAAAATCATATCTTGTTTAAACAAGTCAATTTTATGACTTAGAAACTAGACTTGGATTAAATTTGAGAGTGGTTTGATTCAACTCTTGTTTTAAAAAGTTCAAATGTCCAGTTGGTATTAACGGAAAAACAAAAACATTCCGGGACATAGGTTTATTAAATTAGTTCATTTAGTTTATTTTATTTAAATTTAATTTATTATCGGTATAATATTATTAATAAATGATAAAAAAATGTGATTAAAATATTAATAATAATTAAAAAACTAATTACAGTAACAAAATTTTAATATTTTTTTATTAATATGACAATATAAAAAAATAATAATATAAAATTAATTTATATTAGTAATGAATTAAATCTAAATCTTAATTTATTATTGTAAAATATACAAAAAAAATGATATTAAAGCAAATTTAAAATATTATGTATAATAGTGCATATATATCACATATTTAAATTTTAATCTATAAATATTATTAAAATACATTCATGATTCATAGTTGTTAAAAATTAATCAATTAATCAAGTTGTACTCATACATTAATTCAACTGAATTTTATAACAGATCATGTTTGATTCATTGAATGTGCCGCCTTTCCTAATCCAAATTTAAACCAAACTCATCCAAGTTGGCTCTCAGCCCATTCATATCCAGCATTGCATCTAATAATACACTAATAATTGAAGGTGTCGTCGACAATGGAGGAAAACATGCTCGATTCATGCACATTGTGCACACCTTGAATTTCATCAAGGCCTCAGAGTCTAAACCATTGGTGACATTGTAGATTGTGCTCAGATGAAGCTCCGAGTTTCAACGATAAACAGCAAGAACAGCCAGGGGACAAACAGAAGATATAGATGGAAACTTGGGACTTAATGAATTATTCCTGAAACACTAACTGAAGCGATTTACAAAGAACTCAAGCTACAAACCATCCAGGGTTTCAATTACAGATCAAGCAAAGATTGAAATGTTACAAGTAAACAGCAACCCTTTTTTTTCTGAAAGAAGTGTACAAAAGTAAAAGGCTCACACTTAACGTACTCTACAAATGTTCATTCATCAATCATTTCCCAATTATATAATTTCAATTAGTCTGTCCATTCTCACAACCTAGACCATACAAAACACCAGCATACTTCTCTGCAGAGCCTTTGAAGAAGGTATCCCTCAACTTTCTAAACGTACAAGAAGTGAGTAAACTATCGGATCCTGCTTGATGGCACACACCAACTCTCTCCACTTCCAACAACTCAGCAAGCTTGTTCAATCCGCCATGCAGGCTGTTGCAGAACTTCATCAAATGTTTGATATCATAAACGATTGGAAAGTACATATTGATCAAATCAAAAAACCCCGCTTGTGCATCGGGCAAACTACGGCATGTCAATAGCTTAAGGAGGTAACCAAAATCATAGCCGCTATGGAATGTGACCCAATGGACATTATCGTTCAAAACAATCCCAGATGACATCAAAAGCTCGCCAAATCGGTTCACATCAATACCCTTCTCGTTGTTCTTCTTGAAATCGATCCCACATTGGCGCAATAAATCAATTGAATCACTTGCAAAGATGTCTTCGGTGATGTTGAACTCACGGAAGTTAAATTGCCAAACGCAACCCTTGTCAGAGCCACAAGTAGGAAGGTTCCCATGTTCATCAGAGAAAGTGAGACCCAACTGGATCAACTTCAACATATCGACGTTGTCTTTCAGAGTTTGATAGTTATAGTCATTGATGTTTTTGAAGTTACCCACGGGACGAAGAACCACACCAGGGAACTCCGAATCCATGGCGACGTAGTTAAATTCGTCAACAATATCACGGATCAAAGTAAACTCTTCTTCAAGATTGTCGTTCCATACCTCCCTGATTTGAACCGAATCGCCTTTCGGTAAAATCGACATTTCCGATGAACAAATTCGAGCAACAGAATGAAAAATGCGATCAAACCCAGATCTGCAAAACACCCTTAAAGCGTTCAGATCCCATAATTAAACTCATCTACGATCAAACCAGTTAAAATAGTATAGCTTGATTGTGCTTCAAAAATTCCCATCGCAGCCGAGGGAAGAGGAATAAAAACAGCAAGCATAAAAATTTTCACCGAACCTGACGTGAGCTTCAGCGAATAAAGCTGAAAGTCAAAGAGACTTTGAGATTCAACTAGATCTGAACAAATTTTGAGAATAAGAAACCATTAATAACAGCATCGAACTGAGATTTAAGCTTGAACCCTAAGAAGCGAACTAGTAAAGTAAGGGTTCTAAATCTGACCTTGTATGAATGAAGTGAGGATTAGGTTTCGCCGATCTTGAGGTTAAAATCAGCGATTTTGCTATGGGGGAAGAGAGACTTCGAGGTCAACGAGGCAGAGCCGGAGAAAGAAGAGAAGGAAACGGATAGGAAAGAAGGGACTGGGTGGCTTATTGAATGCGAACTGAGAGGAAGGATTGGGGCGACTTAAGTCGACTGAATGGATCGTGCTAGTTGCCAGATGCAACTATTTGGCAACACAATAATGGTAGTTATGACGTCGTTTACTGCTGGCAACCATGGACACGACAATACATGAGCCGTCGTTTCCATCTCCTTCGTGCTAAATGCCACCGACCTATGATTTTCTTCATATTTCGGATTTTTCCTTCTATTTTATTATTTGTTTAATAATTCTAAGATATTTGGTTATATCTTATATGTAAATGGAAACCACAAAAGTGCAAAAGGTGGAGAAGTAAGACAATTATTGAACAACTTTCACGCTGTAATTAAGTGGATAAAGATAAATTAACAATTAACAAATTATAATAAAATAAACAAAATATTGACCCTAGTTATGGAGACTATACATGATGTAATATTGGAAGCGTTAAAATAAAAAAATGCATGATAAATTCTATAGAACTAAAACTTTTTAGTAGTCAGAATATTGTTGTTTGAGTTAACTTATGGGCACATAAATTATTCTATCTTCTAGTGAGTTAAAAATATATTATTTAGGTTCGACTTGCAAAATTCATAAAAAAAAAAATGATTGAGAAGTAACTTTGAAATATAGTTCATGAAAACTAGGATAATATTTATGCGAAGCACGCTTTAGTCATAAAATATAATTATCAATTTCATATAAATTATATTAAAAAGCTAATAATGTTTATTAGATGATATATATGAATTTTCATTTTCATAATTTTTTTTGGAAACGTCAATATGGTAGGAAGATATATATATAATTTTTTACATAAATCATGAGTTTTTTGGTTAAAATATACAATATTGTTTGTAAAGATACTATATCTTACCTTAACTTAAACTGATATTAGTTATTAGCGTGGTACTTTCATTCAAACTTCTTATTTTGTATAAATTTTTTAACATTTATGAAAAATTTTCACGTTTCTCAATCTTTTAGAAAGTATCATTTTTATAAAATTTACAATATTTAGCATTCAAAAATTATAATTCCATCAATTGATAAAAATGAAAAAAAATGCATTTAAGATAAATTATCTATCTAAAATTTGCGTTCGAGACAAATTATCCACTTTTTTATTAAATTTAACATCCACCTTAATTTATCTCTTTATTTTGAAATAGTATAAAAGGATGAAATGTCCGATTTTGAATTTTATAAGGATAATTTCCTCCAAACATAAATTTTAAGGAAGTAAACTATATCTTCATAGTTATTTTGTAGATAAAAGTAAGATTAATGTAACATCTTCAGAAAGAGAAAGCTTTTAAAATACTGTTATTATTATTAAATAGTGCTGATAGATTAAACCTGCCGCGCGAACACATTTTAAACTACTCCTTAAGCTGAATTAGCAGAAAAAGGGCGCTTGGCCTAGTTGATTTCATAAAGATAAACTTTTGATTAGTTGATTTAATTCATTATTAATTATATTAATCAATTTGATCAATTGATAATATTAATTATTTAAATAAAAATATATGATAAAATTAATTATTTACATAAAAATAACACATAAATATAGTTTATTAATTATTTGAGTATATTATTTTATGTTAATAATATTTTAAATTTTATATATTATTATTTAAATTAAAATTTCTTATAAAATACATATTATTTTAATTTATTATTTACTGGACTATTCTAAAAAATAAATTATTAAAATTTATTATATTTGATAAAAAAATTTAAGAAATAAGTAATTAAAAATTATTATAAGTATTAAATTTTCATTTAACAAATAAATATTTTATATCAAGTTTTTAACATAATATTTATATATATTATAATTATAGTTATTATACTATTTTCAAACACACGCACTTCATCATCACATTTTATTAGCAAGATTGTGGCTTGATCAAAAATAATTTTTTTATAATGTTTTGTTTTTTGAATAATTCCTTTTTGTTTAAATAATATTTTTAAAATGAGATGAAATAACAAACCATAAAAATTGTTGTTTATATATTAATCTTATTAAATTTTTACTTTTAATATGAAAAGAATTTAAATTCATTAAATAATCATTTAATATAATCTTTAACATATTATAATATTTATTTTATTAATTTATTTTAATTTTATTATGTCCATTTAATTATTATTTATGAAAAATTATTACATTGTAATATATATTATATTGATACACATATACTTAAAAATGTTTAATAGCTTAATAGTTAAGATATTTCTTGTATATTCTAAGATTTGGAATTTAACTACTATCTCTAATATTTTAAAGTAATATATATATATATATATATATATATATATATATATATATATATATATATTTAAGAGTAATCTTATATTTTTATGTAATTTTTATGAATCAATTAATCTAAAATATTAAATTACCAAGTATCAAAATAATTGTTTACCACGTTATAAAAAAATTATTTAATTTGATTAACCAACTATCTATCAAATACCCTCAAAATGTGAAATGTCATCCTCGTTCAGTAAAGTAATTAATAATACATTATCCCCGCCCTAACAGTCGATTCCGTGATTATGGTATTGCCTAATGTAGTTTCTTTTTTTTTTCCCCCCTTTTTTTTGGTGAAAATTGCCTCATGTAGTTTCATTGTCATACGATCGCCGGTCTCTGTTTTTTCATTTTTCATTTTTCTTTCCTACCTTAAAAGTGACATCATCAGTCTTATGGGAACTTAGGGTAAAAATATAATATATAAATTGATGCAAACATAGTACATATTCACAAATTGATGAAAAATGGAATATGAAGAAGAAATGACAAAGACTTGGCTCGATTTGATTGCCATACATTCGAAACTAACACTTTAAAGCTCTCAATAATATTTTATCGAAGAGAGTCCCAATCGAAGACCAAATCACTACATAATGCAGTATCCAAACTAATAATAGGGTATGATTGAGTCAAATCAACATCAAATTCACCATTCATGGATCCCAATGGTCCAATAAGGTAGGCAGCTACAACTATTCAACCGCGTATAATATGGACGCGTACCGTTTCAGATCATTGTCATGTACCCATTTGTCCATTTGTCTGAATCACTTTTTCCTGACTTTTTTTTTTCAAATTTTTTTTATATCTGATAAATTATATTACGTTTTTAATTAACTTAAAATCAAATTAAGTTGAATTTCTTTTATAAGATAAAAAAAATTTAACGATACTTTTTTATTTATAAAGTTTAAATTTAATATTTTATTTAAAAAATCGAATTCTCAATTATGCAAATCAATGTATCCAAATTACATTCTTTCTTATTGCATTAACTAAGGTTTGGTTTTGTGTTGTAATTAATTTATTTATTTCGTTTCTATCCAATGTGTCCATAAGAAGCAAGAGGAAGAGGATACCCTACTTTTATTATTTTGCTACAGGGACGAAGGAAACAAAGTACCACTGTGGAATTAGACAAAATAATGAATTTCGAAAGCTCCATGTATAACTGAAGTCCAAGTCAATGATGGAATATAAAATAATGTACACTCCACCCCCCCCCCCCAAAAAAAAAGAGTAAACCATCTTGGCTTGTATTAATTAATGGGCTGAAACCCCCCCCCCCCCCAAAAAAAAAAAAAAACAGTGGAGAGTGAAACCATCTTGGCTTGTATTAATTAATGGGCTGAAAGTTTTTGGGTTTTTTTATGAAAACTTAATGATGAAACTGCAACTTTTGATTTAAAATTCTAGATAAATGACGTTTACCTCTATTGAGATTCAATTAAATTACATTCATACACATTCTATTTGTAAAAATATATATTTATTTTTCTTTATTTTCAAAAATAAGAGGGTTGAGTGTATGTTTAGAATAAAAGTTAAAAAATGTGAATATATATAAAGAAAGAAATTAGTTTATATTTCTTAAAATAAAAGGGATGTTAACATGAATGAAGAAGGAGATCAGTGTATATTTTTAAAAATAAGAAAGGATATGAGTGTAATGACACTAAATCTCATGAAAGATGAGTGTAATTTACCTTAAAGTTTTATGAATTTTTAATGAAAAATTTTAAATAGGTATGGATTTTGCATGTAATGAATAAATAAACAATTTCAATCTTATTATTCAAAGTTGTGTATATATATATTTGAAAATTTGGATTTCTTTGGATAAAAGTTGTAATATTTTATATAAAAAATTACAATTTTATGTACCAATATGCTTTTAGAAAAAAAATGCCTAGGTTATTATTGAAAAATGTTATCCTAATTGATAAATAGACTTCATTTAGGATATTGCATAAGCTGATACTATGAGCACCATAGGACAGTATAGTATAAGCTTCTATACTTTATATTCTTTGATGTATCATTGTGTAATATATATATAGCTGAATGTTATATATTTCTTATTTTATAATAAAATGTAATATATAAAATATCAAAAGTCAAAGTAAAATTATTCTTGCATAATGGTGATAATATTTGCGGTGGAAGGATACATATCCAAGACAAATGATAATAGTGATGACGGAGAAGAAGTGGTAACATATAATTAGGAGGGGTGGTAATAGTGTATAGTTACAGTGGCTATGATATTTGATGGATTAAACAATGATGATGTGGTTGTAACTATTATTATGATAATAGCAGAAGTATTTGTTAGGATACGATAATCAATGATAAATGTTGTGACTGCAATAACATTAATGTTAATAGTAATGATGTCTGTTACGGCCACCATATTGATGGCAAAGGTGGTAGTGACAAAAAAAAAAAAAAGTCATTTGGTTGAACCCAATCAAAAAAGAAAGAGAAATTAAGAGTTTTTATTTCTTTTTTATATGTTTAGTTCATAAAAATTTTATTTTCTTTCAAAAGAATTCCTCAAAATAAGGTAATGACGATTTCTCTTAATTTCTCAAAAAAAATAATTTCTCTATTTTGAGTTTTGAATTTATCATTTCTAATAATGATGATGATAATAATAATAAATGAAAGTAAAAAATAACAATTAAAAATATTAATAATTAATAATTATAGAAATAATAATGTTAGTTAAATATTAAATTAATAATAAATAATAAATATTATCTTTTATAAAAAATGATAAAAAAATATTAAAAAATAGTAACAATATAATATTAATAAAATAATAATAAATAATAATATATTAATTATAATAATAAACATAGTAATTATTTTGATAATAATAAAAATAAGTTTATTTTTCAATGTACCAATTATTAACAAAGTGAATCAAGAGAACTTAATTCCCTTTCCTATTTAACTTTGAATCAAATTAAGCAGATAATCATGAAGTATTTATTTTTTTCCCATTTCCTTTGTTGATTCATTTCTTTTTCCTCAATTAAATTAAATGGCTCAGTAAATGATTAAATGTTAACGGCAACTAATGAAAAAGATGATGATGTTATAATATTTTTTATGTTTATAATATTGCAATATGAATTTAATTTGATCTTGTTCTTTACTATAAGAAGTGTATATACACAATATATTATTTTATGTATAAGCAAGGGAAATTATATATATATATATATATATATATATATATATATATATATATATATATATATATATATATATATATATATATATATAACTTACTCTACATTGTTAAGTCTAATATGATCTAAACAAACGAGCCCTTGACCTTATGAAGTTGTATAATATTTTTCTTAGAAAGTTATTTTAATCAATCCAAACATTGGATTTGAGATGATCATGACAATGATTTTAGGAACCAAAATTTGGATAAATTAAGCAATCACATTATGTAAAAATAGTTCATTTATTTCTTAATCTTGAAATTTAAAAAATATAATCTACATAATTAGTATCATAAATTCAATGATATATTTAATGTATGAAAATCTATGCAATTATATGAGCTTAGGTATAAGTTGGGAAGTGTTAATTAATCCTCATACATGGAAAAAAATTTAACGTTGCATTAATACTTAGAAAACTTAGTATTACTTCCATTTGAATTTTAATAAGTATATTGATTTTTTTATAAAAATCAATTGCTAGATACATCTTGATATATTTTAGAAAATAAAAATCAAAATTGATATTGAAAATAAGAAAATTAATGCATTTATTAAAATTTGAATAAAAGTAGCATTGAATTAATGTACAGCTGGAATTTTTTTTACATGTGTAAGTGCAAAAATTTAAATAAATCTAGATATTTTTGAGTTAATTAATGTCATAACTTTCCTACGGCGGTGACTGATGTGAAACTATTATAAAAATAATCCCATAGGCCTTTCTTAAACTTAATATTAACTAAAAATGTGATAATGCAATAAAATTTCTGAAATTGCCATTTCATTTCAAATATAATTTCATAATTTATAAGTATATTCTCATATGTACTCCAAAAAAGAAGTTAAACTAACTTATGAACTCATAGTTTTATACAGAAATAAGTTAGTATAATAAAAGCTCTATATAAAGCATTGCATGTTCTACTTATTTACAAGCATGGCCCCATATTAGAAAGTCTACAATAATGTATACTATAACTAATAATATCTATCAACAAGTGCTACTTAGTCCATAAAAGAATGGAGAATTCACACTATGATGATCTTACTTACTATGGAATTAGTGGTTCAAGGTGGAAGTAAACTAGGCCCTAGTTAAGCTTTACTTAAAATAGGCTTGACACCTAAAATAAACCTGATTTGCAAAAAAATAAATTGGTCAGGCCTATTTTATAAACCTACTGTGGGTTTAAAATTTGACCTGACCTGGTTCTTATATAAATTTTTAGTAAATTTAAGTTAAGTAAAGCCAAAACATGATATTATTAAGTATAACTCAACTAACATAAAGAGTTGCTCAACCTTAACTCAATTGGAAATCAATCTAATCTCAATATAAATATAAATATCATAATGATAATTATAAATTATAAATTAAATATTTCAATAACTATAATATAATAATATTATTATATAAATTAATATTAAGGGAATGAAGATGAATTAGAATTTCTCATACACTTTTTAAAATATATGTGAATTTTTGTTCTACATATTATATATATAGTATATAATTTAATGTATAAAACAATACAAGCAAGCCTAATAGGCTAATAGGCTAGATTATAAAAAATATAGCCTACCCTGCTTTGTAAAATAGGTTAAAAGTTAGGCCTAAATCTATTTTATTGTCGGAAATATACTAGGTTGGCCTATTCTTACCTTTTGTAGTGTGATAGAATCTCAAATTGAATATTTGAAAATGTAAATCTTAGGAAAAATAAATCTAAAAATTTAATAAGATAACATTCTACTTAAAACAATTAAATTCATAAAACTATATTTAAACGCCAATTAGTGAATTTGACCCAAAAATGAATAAGCTCCCAAACAGGCTTACTTGAAGGCAACCAAATGATACTATCCATATAATTATAATATGATGCATAACTTAACCTCTAGTTATAGCATTAAACATGCTAAGAGAGAATTTAGCACAAGGCTTTCACAAGAATATTATTTAATAAACAAGGCCATTAAACCTGTACAAGAAATGGTGATATACATATTTCATGATAATAACATGAATAGAAATAAACAAAGCAAGCAACCTTACTTGTATTTCTCAATCATTTTTATTCCCGTACAAACTTCATCATTGTCTTCTCGGGATCTACCTTATCCTTTCATAAGCTAGCATTTAATGTCCTCAATATCATTAGATTTCATGCATAGTACAATCTATTAGATTTAAATCAAGTGCCTTATTTAGCACTTCAATATCATTACTATTGAAACAATAACATTCACAACTTAAGTTTTTATAGCATAACAAAACAAAATCATGTATATTTATATTCATAAACACATGTATGTACACAATTCATTCCCAATTTTCATATCAAGACCATCCATTGTCATACCATACATATGAGAAGGTACAATAGACTTTTAAATTCTTGAAACATATAAATTTTTAAAAGAGAATATGGTATTATCAACTTTATAAGTATAAAGAGTAGATTTTTTTATTATAATTGATTATATCAAAATTTTCTACAAGTTGCAAAAATACTATTTGCTTGTAACATTTAGCTTTAAATCTCACTCCTAACATAAAATCTTACAATCAAACCTTCAAAATTCATAATAAATACTTTAATATAACATGACTTATAAGGAAAACTTCAAATTTAAAACTCATAACAATTTAATTTCAAATTCCTTTAAATCCCAATATACATCAAATCATAAAATGATGAATTTAAGCTAAAGATTAAGTTAAAGGTTACTCGCAAGTTAGAATAGGGAGATTTGAAGTGAAATTAGTTAACACATTGGATAACTACACATTTAGCTTCAAATCTCACTCATGACATAAAATCTTACAATCAAACCTTCAAAATTCATAATAAATAATATAACATGATCTATAAGGAAAACTTCAAATTTAAAACTCATAACACAATTTCATTTCAAATTCTTCTAAATCCCAATGTACATTAAATCATAATGATGAATTTAAGCTATAGATTAAGTTAAAGGTTACTTGCTAATTAGAATAGGAAAATTTGAAGTGAAATTAGTTAACACATTGGATAACTACACATTAAATAGAATAAATCTCAAGTTAAGGTATAGGAATTTCCCAAGTTTTTCCTTAACTAAATCCTTCAAAATTTCTTAAGAAAACAAAAGGGATTCAACTAAAAAACCTTTAAATATTGAAAAAATTAAGAATTCCTTACCTTGATTAGCTTAGTGATGATAGAGAAGATCAAGGGAAGATAGGATTATAGCTCTTTCCTTTGAGATGGCTCTTGATAAGGGAATAAAATAGAATTGTAGCCCTTTCCCTTGGGATGGCTCTTAATAAAGGAATGAAAAGTAAATAAGAGATGGAAAGAATTTTTTTTTCTTGTGTAAAAGTTAGGCAGCCAATTTAGGGGCAAAATAAGAAATAAAATTTGTATTATCCAAATTTCCTCACTTAATCTATTTTACCTTATTTTATTAAAACCTCACATATCATACCTTAACAAATAATTAGTAACATTCATATACATCATTATGCCTTCTATTAAAATGCTTATTTTAGTTCATAAGGATTCAATAAAAATTCACAAATTAGTTAATAATCATAATTAAATTTCTAATTTATATTAATAGATTTAGGTATTCATATCATCATATATTGATTTACCTTTGCTCTAATATCCTTAAATATGATTTAAATTAATGAATTGCTAGTTTTAATATTACCAGATGTAACAATTAAAGATGATTGTCTTTGAAGTAGGTTAAAATTTACCTATGCCTTTTTCACATTTGTCAATTACTATATTAATCTCTAGTCAGCTTTTATTTATTTATACAAAAAATTCTAGCTAGGATTAAAATTTAGAATATGTATAAACCTTTTTACCATTTAATCATTTGAATTAAGGCCAATTTATTTATAGTCTTTTGATATGTCATAAATTAATTAATTAAAGGAAAGATTTATTAGTACGTAATAGTTAAGGATATAAATGAGTTGAGCTACTTGTAAGTAATTTGAAATCGGTTCACAAAAAATTTGAATCAAGTTCAATTTTAATCGAATTGAGCCTAAGTGAGCTAAACTTGAGATTTTTATTACTTAACTCAAAATATTTGCAAGCATAAATGAGTTTCGTTATAAAATATATTTTCTATTTTTATATTATATTTAAATAATATAAATATAAAATAAAATAATATAATATATAATATATATTAAAAAATTAAATTCAGTTAAACCTATTTAAGCTTTTTTAGATTCATGTATAATTTGAGTTCGAGCTTGAATACTTTAAACTCAATTAAAATTTTGAACTAAATAGTATGTTATTTGTTTTAGTTTAAATAAACTTGTGTTTGATTCGAACTTGAACTAAAGTTCAAATTTTTTAGATTTGACGAGTTCAAAATCGAACATGAAAATATTTAGCTTAACTTGATTCATTTATATTCTTAGTGATAGTGAAGAGATTTTTTTCTCCTTGAACTTTTTTAGATTTTAAATGATTTAAGCTCATTGCATCTTATAGATAAATAGTAAGTGAATGAAGAAAAAGGAAAAGAGGGGAATTTCTTTATGATTTTTGGTAAAGAGAAATCACACGTTTAATTTAACCTCCACAAATTATCACGTCACAAGTTAGATTAAATGTTCTAACTTCAATAATTATTTGAGTTTGGAAGTTAATAAAATTAAAAAAACCAATTTTATAAGAAGATGGTTAACATTTATTAGAAAAATATCAATTTTGGATAAAAGTTTGTAGTCAACATTGATTGTCTTTATTAGAAAAAAGAGTATCAATTTTGGATATTCAAAAAGAACAAATGTTATTCTAAAAAACTCATGAATGGTTCATCAAATTTTTTTAATGAAATTTAAAAATTAATCACAAAAACTTTGGGCAATTTCTAAGCAAATAATTTGGTACAAGAGATTGAACAACTAATAGGACTCCAACTATGCCTCCAATATAGGGATGACATTTGAGTTGAGCTATTTGACTGCTTGATAAATTCAACTCGAAATTGATTTAGTCTTATAATTCATTTTTATCAAGCTTAAGCAAAAAATTTAGCTCATTTAGCCATTCGATTCGAGCATAATTTATTTTTGCTTGACTCAACTCTTTTAACTTGTGAGAAGCTTGTTCACACACACATACATACATTAAAAAAAAATACTAATAATTTACTCTCTTTTCGTATTAAGTATAAATGTTATCAAGATAATAACTTTGTTTTCAGTTAGTTTATAAATGTTGATAGAATTTTAGTTTGATTTCTAACTAATTTATATTTTAAATTTTTATATTTATTAAAATTTTAAATTAAATTTTATACTAAAATAATTAATTTCAAATTAATTGAATTCAAATTGAGCATAAAACTCGATTACACTTTAACGAGAATTTTTTTATCCTTATTAGGCTAATTGTGTTTTATTATTTTAAATCAAGGGGAACATGAACTATTTTTTTTATTATAATTCAAATTTGAGCTAAGTTCGAACTCTTACTTTATTAGATTATATTCAATTAAGTCAGAATTCGATTTTATTTTATCATATTCAATGTTATTTACTACTATCAATATTGTGGCAAATTTATTTCTCTCATTTTTGTTCTGTTGTATATGTAACGAAAAAAATTCTAATAATTTAGCCTGATGTTATGAGGATTATCGGTAGCAAATTAACTCAACTTTTAAGAAACATGCTATAATAAGACAGAACGGTAAAGGACACGAGATTATACAAATGCAAAGCTTCGCTTCTTTCTGAAGGGTGCTTTTGCTTTAGTCCCCTGATTTCTGACGACAACAGCTAAAGAATCATATAAAGTAGGAAACACTGATTTCTTTTTGGCTGTACAGATGCATTCGCACCTTATCTTTATTAAACAAGTGCACAAGTTCGACAATTCTTTATTAAATATATCAAAATAAATCATCCTTTTTATGTTATTTAATAATATTAATTAATAAAATTTATATTAAAAATTATTTATTAATTTTTATAAAAATACTTTTAATTATTAATAAAATATATCATGTTGATATTGGGTTATTCAATTTGCACTCCATCCCGAAAACAGTAGCCATCATCCAGCGAGGCAGCAAATTTAACGTGCGGATAGCAAATGTTGATCTCAATGAATATATTTTTTCCAAAACGCCTCCCATCTGCTTTCGTAGCTCAGTTGGTTAGAGCACCCGTTTAGTAAGCGGGAGGTCTTGAGTTCGACTCTCAACGAGAGCACTTTCGAGATTAAGATGCCTGGTTTTCACATTTTTCCCCGTTTCCCAGACCATTTTACCTTAATTTCTCAGCATTGCTGTGTTTCTCGTGCTTATGTAGCTGTTGACACCTAGAAATTGGTAATTGTGATGATATGGCAAAGCCATAAACATAAACTTGGCGTCTGACATCTAATGGGTATGGGTGACAGGGTCTCAGGTATCAGTTATTCAGCATCAAACGAGCAGAGTGCAGATAGCAAGTGGAAGAGAAAGGAAGATGAGCATTGCTGGGTTTCTCGTATAGCTGTTGACACCCAGAAATTGGTAATTGTGATGACATAGCAAAGCCATAAACATAAACATGGGGTCTGAATCTGACGTCTAATGGGCATGGGGGACAGGATCTCAATATCAGTTATTCAGTCTCAAGCAAGCAGAGTGCAGATAGCAAGTGGGTAAGAGAGGAAGATGAAAGACAATAAGAAGCCCCAAAAGGCCAATCTTTTAGATCCTCATTCTGTCAAGCGTGTCCTCGACTGCTCTGTTTCTGAGGTTTTTTCCTTCCCCAAAACCCTTCCTTCTGATGTCTGTCTCAGTGAAGCACACTACCAATGTTTTGTCTCTGACTCTCTGTTGTCTATGTTTTCTGGATGTTTCCTTGGCCACGGAATTGTGTGTTTTGCACCCAAATATTTTCAAGTACGATTTATGAAATGAGGTTGTACCATTGACATAGTTGAATAGCGGCAGATGTTTAAAACTTGGGGGTACTCGCTTCTCAAAATCTTGGAATTTTTAACTTCGGCGCACCCATCTTTTCATATCCTGGAATTTTTTTATGTTTATTGATGGCGGTAAAACTTTTGGTCATTTGACATCCGGGTAGTTTACAGTTCAATAATTCAATGCAATTGAAGAATACCAAACAGTTCCTCAAAGTTATATGGGTGCAGAATCTCATATGAGTTCATATATTACTATGCATGATGAGTTTGAAGAGGATATGTGGAGAAGGATTTTGCTTATCCTAGTTGCCCTCTTTGTAATTTCATTTGCTAGGCAGTGGGTGATTTATATATTTATCAATATCGTATGTTTACTTGTAGAACCTCAAGAGCCGTGGATATATAGAAGATATGAGGATGTTGATTGGCACCATCCTCATCATCATCACTCCATTTGCTCAGTTTTACAAGAGAAAGTTCCCTGATAATGGCAACTTTTTGGTTGGATGCATTGCACTATATCCTTTCAATTGATCTGATGCAAGTTTACTTCTTATTTCAATTGTTTGATTTGGTATTTCATGGCAGCCTTTATTTGTTATTTTTCTAGATAATTATCATCGGTACTCAGGTATGCTATGATTAAGCACAATTTTTGATAAATATATAATTATTTTTTCTCCTCTACTTTGGGGAGAGTTTCAAAGTATACCTGTTATTGAACTTCACCCCATGTTTTAAGTATGCTTGACCCTTGACTATGGCAAGTATGTTATCTTCAGTGGAGTATTGCAGCTCATCTTATATTTAGAGGAGAAAGATGCCATCTTGTTTGCTTATGCTCCTTCCATGATGAGTTACTTCTCCCGGTCTTCCTTTCATTGTCTGTAGATTACATCATGCTTTATGGCAGTGATGAGATTGTTGAAGCACTTAATTATTAATCAACAGTAAACCCTTATTATGCCTAAGCATTGCTATATGGTGCTATGTTGTTGCACTGAATCTGAATGAGAGAGACTAATCAACGGTTTAGCTTCATATTACATATCTGCAGAAATATATTTAAACAAACCATATTTCTATACCACATGTCTGCTCATTCTCTAGAATCCTTTTGGACAAAAACTCCCAGAGAAGTACAACTGACTTTCACAGTTTTGGAATTCAGAAAGGACTCCTTTCTAGTATATATGTTGTTGCAAACATCGTGGAACCCATATCAATTTCCTTGAAGTTAATAAAGTTATCAACTCTTAAGGAAAGTGACCTCTTAAACTTCTAATGGATTTTGGAAAACACACTGATAGAATATTTTTTGTTTTTTTGGATAGAATAAGGTGATAAAAATTATTAGCTTCAATTGCCTGTTGTGATGTAAACAGTTTGGTTAACATTCTAACTAGAAGATGAAAAGCGGTGTGGTCATTTTTGTTTATGAGCTTATTTGATTAATGACTGTTTAAACAACTTTTGACTGATTTAACTAATTTTGGCTAGTTAACTGAATAAATAAATCATTTTAGCATTTGACAAATAATTGTTTGAAACAGTTAATTGGCTATTTAATCTGCCATTTGAGAAATGCTGAAAAGTTTAGCATTTTTGAATAGCTAATTTAGGAAAAAATTATAAATAATTTTCTTGTTTCTAAATTGCTTCAACTTTTGGTTTTCTTGTTTCTAAATTGCGTTTTTTTTGCATTTTTGGGTTATAAAAAGCTTTTTTGTTGTGGCACAATTTTTTATTGATAAATTTATCTATTATAAAACTATATTAATTTAATTTTAAAAAATATTTAAATTACAATAATATATTATTTACAAAAAATTTAATCTACTAAATAATATATAGAATCTAAAATATTAAAATAAAAAAATATTCAAATAATTTATAAAATATACTTATATCTTTATTTGTCATTTTATATACAAATAACTAATAATAAATAACTAATTTTATTAAATATTTTTATTTAAACAGTTAATGCAATCGGTTAATTAAATCAACTAATACAATCATCTATCAACTATCAGTTAATTAAATTAAATAACAGTTATGGTTATCAGCTAATTGCTAAATAAAAGAATACTCAAATAATTTATAAAATATACTTATATCTTTATTTATCATTTTATATACAAACAACTAATAATAAATAGCTAATTTTACTAAATATTTTTATTTAACACCTAATGCAACTAATACAATCATCTATCAACTAAAAATTAATTAAATCAGATAACAATTATAGTTATTAACTAATTGTTAAATAAAACTTATATCAAGCATCGATGACATTTTCCCGGTCACCAAATTATATAAAGCATCGATGACTTCTTGCAAATCTGCTTGTAATTACCAATCCTCGATAGCAGTTTCATCTTGTCAGGGATTCTTTAACACTATGTTGGCCATCTCTTCAAAACTGCCGAGTTTCTTTGAATTGTACACGCTGTATCAAGCTCAGATCCCCCGTCAAAATCTGATAACAAGCCGGTAACATTCACCAAGAGTGTCACTCACTGGTTTCCTTCTAATTCTATTGATCTTTTCCCCTTCGTTTGCCGTTGCCAAACCATTTAAAGTTGTTACCTGCTTTTGTGACCTCTGTATCTCTTTAACTATGATTTTCGCCATTTTCGGGTTCACTGTAGATGGAATGCTGATGGAAGGCCAGTTCTAGAAGGATGTTGATGACTTAAATGCAGGATTATTCCAAAGAACCAGCGAAGCCAAGTGAGAAGCTTTTATTCCCGATGCCCCATTGAGAAGATAATTTTGAGGTGCGTATTAATAAACAGTCACAGAAGCTGCTCTGTATGCAAGCTATAAAAGTGTTCTTGGGTGAAATTGAGGAACTTGACAATGTTGAACATTTAGTGGGATCTTCTATCATAGTCCAATTTTTTTTTATCTCTGTTAGTAATTGTCTTCTGTACCGGTTGCCAATGCTTTTGGTTCAATTGCTTAGCTCCCTGCTTTTGGGCAAAAGGAACACTTGGATGTTTTTTGCATGTTAGTAGGTCAGTTCCAAGGTGTTTTGGTAACCTAGTTGATGCGGCGAAATAATAGCGAGTTGATTTAATAACAACCGTTCAATTTTAAAAATAATTTTTCATGAAATGGAGAAACTAAGAAAGAGATGATAAGTTACCAAATTCTAAAATTGACCCCGAAGAGATGATTTGCACCGTTGTGAAACATAGATGATGACGGGACAATGATATGGGGAAATCAAGGGACGTTTCTAAGAAAAAGGCAATCAACCAACCATGCTTCATTTTCTGATTAAGGATTATCATTTCTAAAAACACCTTTATAAAAAATTGAACTTCAACATAATAAGAATTATCATTTTTCCTCATTATTAATTGTTTCAAATTTTTTCGCTATCTTCTTATCTTTAATTTAAACAAATCTATCTATTAGAGGCAATCTTTTTTATCTTCCTTTTTAATATGGCAATCAACTTTAAATGCCTCATTAATCTTTTATTATTTACGAGGTAGAGTAATTTCTCTTTTGAGAACTAAAAATTTGCTGTTGTTTCTTTCCAATCCTTTTGTTTTTCTCTACTTCAAAAACTGAATCCATATGCATAACTTTCTATTCACTCTCTTATCTTTTCTCAAGAATTAACCAAGCAAAATCTTCAACTTTATCTCAATGCATAGAAGAACCAAAGCCTTCCGAGCAGAATTCTTTCTTTGTTAGGTCTAAAGAGCAGATCTACCTAGATCTAAGCTTAATCTCTCCATCAAATATAAGAATGGATCAATTCCTCATGTTGTAGGGAATTTTGTTGAACAATAGGGGGTCATTGATTATGCATCAAAAAAGAAAAAAAAGCAACCTTAATGAAAAAACAAAACACTACCGGAAACTCCTATTATGGAAAGCAATTGGGATGGACCATCGTGTTCAATCATTTACGCATCGCGTTCAATCGCTAAGGCCAAGCTTCCATTCCACGACGCCATTGGCAACTCACAACAAAAACACTGGTTTTGCAAAAACAGAAGCTATAATAATGGGTCAAGACTCTGATTAAGTTCCACCATGGCTGAGTTGGGGGATGACAGGGACAATAACTTGGTGAACAAAGGCCTAATTAACTTGGCATATTGATAATCAATTTAATTAATTATCATTTATTCATTTATTGAATATAATTATAAATAATTATTATGATTAGAATCAAAAAAAATTTTATTACATGAATGTCCTCGATCATACTTAATAGAATAAAAACTTCTTTTTATACTTCAATTATATTATATATTTTTATTTATATTCAATAAATGATCATTATTAATTTTTATAATTTTTAATATTTTAAAAATTAAAAATTTAAATTTTTAGTATACATAAATTTTATAAAATTAATAAATAAATAATAAAATTAATAATTATATTTTTATTTATTAATCGTACGAATATGTAAGAAATTTTCCATTCGCAGAGTATATAAATGTTCTTCGGCCATTGTGAAAAAGGATGGAACAGTGCAACTTCTAGCATGGTTCGGCTTCGTGGTCTGATTTCACCAAAAATTCAAAATAAAACTTTATGGCCCAAATCCTGATTGGGCCCTGAAAACTGTACGGGTATGTAGCTAATAAATGTTCAAATGCGCTTGTATTTTTCATAACAAAAGTAAGTGTCGTTAGAAAAAGGGGCATAAACCTTTGTTTATGGAAGATTTCCCGAACAAGAATTTGGTAGAATTATTTTTAGAAGGTACGAGTGAGATTATTTGACTTTTTAAGTATGTCTAAAGCTTATAAAATAGAATTAATTGACTTTTTTTTATAAGAATTAATTGGCCTTTTCAAAATGCAGTCAAAACGTGCCCCTACAATCTTGTCCATCCATATGTTTTAAATAAATTGTAAAAAAAAAAAAAATGCAAACAAAAGTTCAGTTATTGTGTGTGTGTGTTATATTGATTTTAAAACTGAAGATTGTCAGCGAAGGAAAAAAAAATGCAAATAACAAATAAAAGATTACCCAAAAAAAAAAAAGAAAGATTTTTCTTGCGCCCAAATCAAACGGAAAGGTTGAAAACTAGAAGCTGCATACGATATTCTACCAGCTTCCATTCCATTTGCGGCTTTGCCCCTTCAACAAGCTTTCAACTCTCTGTGGACGCTATTCACATTGCACAGTCTCAACTCCTAACACAATCCTTGCTTCATTGTTCGTAGCACTGATAGTCTCTTACCCTCTGCTGCCATTGATGGCAACCCGAAGATCCTCAAACCTAGCCAAACCCGCTCTAGCTGCAATTACTGCGTCCACAACTTCTCGCGGTGCTCTCTGTCATTCTCGCTTCTCGCTTTCTCGTGCACGTATAGTCTTCCCCTTCACTTCTACTTTCGGAAATTGCAGAAATTTCCTGGCTCAGTCCCAGATTGTTGGCAGTCTTGCAGAGAGCAATGTTGCCTCCGCCAAGTTCCTGTCTCTGTCTTTCATTCGCAATTTCCATGCCTCGGTTCCTTCCTACCAGTCTTCTGGCAGCTATCAGGTACTAATGTTTTTATTTGATTCCTATCAAATTTTAAGGAAATTCCATTCTCCTATCCATTAGACATGGATAGCTTGTGATTCCCAAGTGATTACTTGGTGAATTGGGATTGGGCTTCTTCTTAGATTGGTCTCATAATCCTTACCAGAATTGACCATTAGAATGTATTTGTTTGATTATAGGAACTTTTGTTACTATGTTCTCACTAAGCCTACTCTATATTTGATCAGATTACTCCGACGGAGTTCACAGAGATGGCATGGGAGGGGATTATTGGTGCGCTCGATGCTGCACGAGTTAGCAAACAACAAGTTGTGGAATCTGAGCACTTAATGAAAGCCCTTTTGGAGCAAAAGGACGGTCTGGCTCGAAGAATATTCACCAAGGCAGGACTGGACAACACATCAGTCCTGCAAGCTACCGATGATTTTATATCTCAACAACCAAAGGTGTGTTTCTGATGAAGGGTTTCTTTCTGCCGGTATTTTAAGGAAATTCTGACTCTAATTTCATCTGTCAGGTGACTGGGGACACAAGTGGACCTATGGTAGGTTCACATTTCAGTTCTCTTATGGACAATGCGCGAAAACATAAGAAAGAAATGGGAGATGAATATGTGTCTGTTGAGCACTTCTTGTTGGCATTTCATTCAGATAAGAGGTTTGGACAACAGCTATTTAAGAATCTTCAACTTAGTGAGAAGGCTTTGAAGGATGCCATCCAAGCAGTTCGTGGTAGTCAGAGAGTGACTGATCAAAGTATAAATCTATGCTTTATTCTATCTTCTGTTGATGTGATTGATGAGCAAATGTGATTGATTGTATGATTTTTTTTTTTTTTCAAAATAATTGTACATAGATCCCGAGGGAAAATATCAGGCGCTGGAAAAGTATGGAAATGACCTGACTGAACTTGCTAGGCGTGGCAAACTTGATCCTGTCATAGGGCGAGACGATGAGATTCGGCGGTGTATTCAGATATTGTCTAGGAGAACAAAGAACAATCCTGTCATTATTGGTGAACCTGGTGTGGGGAAAACTGCCATTGCCGAAGGGTTTGTTTAATATAAATTCATAGAGTTCTTGCTTATTATAAATTTATGTTGACTGTGGACTAAGTCTTTTGGATGTTCTGTCTATTGCATCTACTGCTGGTTAATTTTTAAGTTCTGATGAATATATGGTCATGTCCTGTGATTATATTGCACTTAAATTGTCTACTCTTTTGCAGATTAGCTCAACGGATAGTGCGTGGGGATGTTCCGGAACCACTGTTGAACAGGAAGGTTGAACTCCTTTCTTTTCTCTCGGTTATAAACAGATAATGGGGATAGAGTTGTGCTTGTAAAGAACCTTTGTTTTCAAGTTTTGCTGCAGTTTAATTGTATTAGAGTTGCTGGAGAAGTATCTTCAATGCTTCTTTAACACATTATCACAGTGTCATATTCTCTAAAAATCTTCGGAACAGATTTTCTCGTATCAGAATTTAATTAGAAAGGTATCAGTGCCGTCTCTATTTTATGCCTGACTTGTAACTTTCAACCCAAAGTAGAAGTATTTCCCTCGTAGAAAGACAAGGAAATTTCCATGTTCTTTTAGATAAAGCATGTTTGACTCTTCCATTCAGAATATAATATGATGCATGCTTTTTATATGTGTTTGTCCAAGCTGGAGTGCATAATATCATTGGAGAATGTAGTGATTGCAATTAGCTATATCACATAACACTATTTTTTGGTCATTTTTGGGGGGTTGAAATTAGTTAAACTGGTTTTTTATTGTTGGTGTTGTATAGTTGATCTCCCTTGATATGGGTTCATTGGTTGCTGGAGCCAAGTTTCGTGGAGATTTTGAGGAAAGGTTGAAAGCAGTCCTAAAGGAAGTTACAGCTTCAAATGGGCAGATAATTTTGTTTATTGATGAAATTCATACTGTTGTAGGTGCAGGTATTGAGCATACTCCATACTCTTTATCTTTGTTTTAGTTTCTGTTTATCTAGTTTTTATATAGGTCGCTCACTATAGCACTATATGGTTCTCTAGGAGTAAGTTGAGGGGAAGAAAAGTAAATGGAGGGTTATCTCTTTACCTTAATTATTATTAATTTTTGGAACATAGACTTCTCTTCATTCTCATTTTCCACCATTTTCCCCCATCTAAACAAGTGATGTCCTGATTCATCATTCACCCTTGTTTTGCTCTAGTTGTTTAGTTTAATTGACATATAGTAATATGGTGTGTTTTGGTCATTAATTTACTAACAGGGGCTACATCTGGTGCAATGGATGCTGGGAACTTACTGAAGCCAATGCTTGGGCGAGGTGAACTTAGGTGTATAGGAGCAACTACTTTGAATGAGTATAGAAAGTACATTGAGAAGGATCCTGCACTTGAGCGTAGGTTTCAACAAGTATTTTGTGGTCAACCATCTGTTGAAGACACAATATCTATTCTTCGTGGTTTGCGTGAACGCTATGAATTGCATCATGGAGTCAAAATATCAGATAGTGCACTTGTTTCAGCTGCAGTTCTTGCTGACCGATACATCACAGAGCGCTTCTTGCCTGACAAAGGTAAGCTGTGATTCTATAGGTCTCCACATTATTATAGGATTGCAGTTGACCTTGTTTAATAGAAGTCTTAGTAGCTAGTCCTGGTGTTCTCTAACAAAATTCTTCTTTCTAAAGAAAAAGACATTTTATTTTTCTTTCAGATTCTTGTGAGCATGTCCATGTATATTTTGGAAGTTTAAGTCAAATCCATTAATCTGGAAAAGATCCCCTTTTTTATCTGCTGCCTCTGATGGTTTTCCTTTCCAGCCATTGATCTTGTTGATGAAGCTGCTGCAAAACTGAAAATGGAGATCACTTCCAAGCCAACAGAACTGGATGAGATAGACAGGGCAGTCCTTAAGTTGGAAATGGAAAAACTTTCTCTGAAAAATGACACTGATAAGGCATCCAGAGAGAGATTAAATAAGCTTGAAAATGATCTGAGTTCACTTAAACAAAAGCAGAAAGAATTAACAGAACAGTGGGACTGTGAGAAAGTTCTAATGACTCGGATAAGATCAATAAAAGAAGAGGTAATTTCAATTTGTTTGATACCAGAGGCATATATTTCTTTTTTTTCTTCCCCCTTCTCTTTTTAATTAATAAAAATATCTCCAAAATGTTTTGAGCACTTGTAGATTGATAGAGTTAACTTGGAAATGGAAGCAGCTGAGCGGGAATATGACTTGAACCGTGCTGCTGAGCTCAAGTATGGCACTTTAATGTCCCTTCAGCGCCAATTAGAAGAAGCTGAAAAAAGCCTAGCTGACTTCCGAAAGTCTGGAAAATCTTTGCTTCGAGAGGAGGTCACTGATCTTGATATTGCTGAGATTGTTAGCAAATGGACTGGTATACCATTGTCTAACCTCCAACAAACAGAGAGAGAGAAGTTGGTCTTGCTGGAACAGGTTCTTCATAAGAGGGTAATTGGTCAGGATATGGCTGTTAAATCTGTAGCTGATGCAATCCGCCGATCCAGGGCAGGATTGTCTGATCCGAATCGGCCAATTGCAAGCTTCATGTTCATGGGTCCAACTGGTGTTGGGAAAACTGAGCTTGCCAAAGCTTTGGCTGGTTATCTATTTAACACAGAAAATGCATTGGTTAGAATTGATATGAGTGAGTACATGGAGAAACATGCAGTTTCACGTTTGGTTGGAGCCCCTCCTGGTTATGTTGGTTATGAAGAAGGTGGTCAACTAACTGAAGTGGTCCGTAGAAGACCTTATTCAGTGGTACTTTTTGATGAGATAGAGAAGGCACATCATGATGTCTTCAACATCTTGTTACAGTTGTTGGATGATGGAAGGATTACTGATTCTCAAGGAAGGACAGTTAGCTTCACAAATTGTGTGATGATAATGACTTCAAACATTGGTTCCCATTACATTCTTGAAACTCTCCGTAATACTGAAGATGACATGGATGCAGTTTACAACCAGATGAAAAGACAAGTTGTTGAGTTGGCCAGGCAAACATTCCGCCCTGAGTTCATGAACCGAATTGATGAATATATAGTTTTCCAGCCTCTGGATTCTAAAGAAATCAGCAAAATAGTGGAACTCCAGGTACTTAAACTGTCCTTATATTACCGTTGTCTTTTTAAACTCGTGTGTTCATATATCTTCCAGGTGGCATACTCATTTACTTTTTCTCTCATACTACACTCAGTGTACACTCGGCAAAATCCAATCTAAACTAGCCCTGCTTGTTCATATTATGCCGAGTGTAAATATAAGTGCACTAAAAAAATGAATGTGTCATATTCTTGCTTTCAGTTCCTTGGTTTCAATAATTTATTCGTATGTAATAACTCAGATGTATAATAACTATGACAGATGGAACGGGTGAAGGGCAGACTCAAACAGAAGAAGATTGATCTTCATTACACACAAGAAGCAGTTAAACTTCTTGGTGTGCTTGGATTCGATGCAAACTATGGGGCAAGGCCAGTTAAAAGAGTAATACAACAGCTAGTTGAGAATGAAATTGCAATGGGAGTTCTAAGGGGGGATTTCAAAGAAGAGGACTCAATTATTGTAGATGCTAATGCGAGTCCATCAACTAAGGACCTCCCTCCCCAAGAGAGATTGGTTATCAAAAAGTTTGAAAGCCCCAGTGCAGATGCCATGGTCGCAAATGACTAGTATGGCCCATTCTGCCTTACTTAAAGTTTCAGTTGTTAGTAAGCAGTTAGCTAGGGATGAGGAGAGTTTATGCTCAAGCTTCTGAATGACCATTTATTACTAATTTCTTTAAAAGTGTACGCATGTCAGGTTGCACAATGATTTTTTCCCTTCTCCCATGAAAATGCAATAGTCTATGTAAAGGTACTATCATTACAGAGTTTCGTTTTGCTGATGTGAAAAGTTTACCGGAATTCAAACGCGAGAAACTCTTTCTACTTTTAATGTTGCGGATTTTCATTTTTGTTAATTTTGAAGTAAAAAACAATTAATCCATATAAATTTTTCTAGTTTTTGTATCAGGATATGCAAAATCTGTATCCTTTTCTTCTTAAACTTAATGGAGAAAAGTTCACGCACACGGGTAAATCTTTTCACTCAAGGGGAATAAGTATGACATTTAACATAAGTCTACATACATAAGTCTACATGTCACTTACACATGAGAAGAAAGTGTGAAAGATTGCTATGTATGGACATGGAATTCTATGCTTGGTACAGATCAGAACACATTGTCACCGGGAGAAATGATGCCGTCATAATTCAACTTTAAAGAGTTATTGATTCGTACAAAAAATAATTTTTTGTGAAAAATTAAATTTTCAAGAAAATAATTTTGTATATAAATTTTTTAAGAAATACGTAAAGTTATTTGATTGGTATAAGTGGTAACATTTTTTATATTTTGTTTAGTTCAATATTGAATATTTTATGAAGTATTAATAAAATAATTATTATATCTTTAATATTATTATAACATAAATTAATAAACTTTAGTTGTTATTAATTAAATTTAATAAATATATTTTTATCATTATATTCATAAATAATACAGGATGTAAAACTTACTTAAAAAAATGTGAATAAGTAACTTCTCATATTTTATGCAAAGATTTTTTAAAAAGTTCTATTTTCTGCAATTTGTATTTTTTACAATATGTTAAATAATAATTAATTAAATAATAAATGTTTTTTTCATTTCTCAGAAAATAGAATCTCTTGTACTATTAAAATGAATTAAATGATTTCTAAGATAGTACAAGGATAATTGTGGCGTCCCCCTCGCCCCAACGAAAGAACAAAACATGCAACCTAATTTGAAGAATAAAAATGCTGATTGCCGATTCAATATGCCAGTGTAGCAGAAAAATCTTACCTGACTATGGGAGTCTGTGAGTTTGGTTTGGAGGTGGATGTGAAGAGAACTGAGATCGAAGCGGTCCAAAACCCATTTGCCACAATTGAGTGTAAGCAAGATGCCAAAACCCATTTGTCACAAATGGGTGTGAGCAAGCAAGATGCCTGCAATTTACTCACTCAGATAGCAATTAGTTAATGAATTCGATTGCACTGACTATCGATTAGCTCCGTCTGCAAAACAGAGACAAACCATACTTTGAGGCCAGTGTACTATAGATTCCCATACATTATCTGCATCAGTGACAGAACTCATGCAAGAAGACATCACTGCATAAAATTCAAAAAATAACATTTCCGTTAATTCACAAACCTTATTATCCAAACTGATTTTCAAATGTCCAGAAAAATATCTCTCTCCAAACACAAAGCATCATTAATCAGAATAGTGCAACAATACACAAACAAACAATTTAACATGAGAAAATATTAAAATCTAGAAAAATATTACCGGTAAGAAAAGATTTATTATATTAATGAAAATTACAATTACCTTCTGAAAGTTCTTAATTATAATCCTTACATTTCTTATAAATCACTACAAGAATTCTCACTTACTCTGCGTACACTCACATTATCACCTCTCCCATGCATCAAATTTTTACACAATATAAATATTTATAACTCAACAATATTTATTCAGGAAGGAATTTCAATTCTACTCTAATACAAAAAATTTAATTTAAATAAAAAGATAACTCACAGTACATAATTCTTGCATGTGTTTTAGAAGCTCTCAATCAGTCTGAAGAGGTTGCTGCTCAAGTTCTTGTAGTGATTAAATATGTGGACAGAACTACCTATTTTCCTTTTTTTCCCTTCCCAATGCATGGTAGTTGAAAAAACATATTAAATAAAGAAAAAAAAATTAGTATCATGAGAGATCGATTTCTATTCATAGTTTACATAGCGAAACGTAAATCTGATAGTGGATGCTATATCTTTAATTTGTGAGATTGAACGTGCACGTAGATGAGATCTGTGAGAAGTTAATGGAGAGAGAGGTAAGACAACGAAACATGGCCACAGTTGACGGTGACGAGTAAATGAGAATGTATGTATATATATATATATTCCAACGATGCCAAGAGTCCGAGATGGATCTAAGAATAATGAAGTGCAAAGCTTAATTATGGCAATTATCACAATCTCCAAGATTCTCTCAAGGGAAAGAGTTCTTATGGCTTGAATTCTTAATCGCAACTCAAGCTTCTTATATTAGAAGACTGAGGTCTAATTCCAATTACGTCGATTTGCAAGCTCCTACTATCTTGAACCCAATTTAATAAGCATGTCCGCTAGCCTTTGGGCACAAATCTACAATCGATTCTTTAGAGAAATCCATTCACAGCTTAGGAAATATCACTTGTAGTGGAAAAATTACACTTTACTATCACATGATTTCGTTGATATTATCCCTTAGCTCACCTATATTCAAATATTATAATTTGTTCATTTGTATTTTCTATTATTAACACTTTCTTCATTTAAGTATTTTTCTATCTAAATTAAAAAAAAATTATAATAATTAACTTAAGTGAAATCGAACGAAACCATACATAGGTAAAATTTTCTTATATTTATGTAAACTAATAATGTCAAAATTTCTCAATATGAACTCAAATATATTAGTATTTTTTTTCTTATTTTAATAACACACCTTAAATGAAAAAAAAATATTACAATACATGATAAGGGAAAAAATTAACTAAAACTCTTAATTTTTTACTAAAAAAAATACTAATTAGCAATAAAAAAATCATTAAAAAGAAAAAAACAACAATGAATCAAAGGCCTTTAATAAATAGCATATCAGTAAATCAATTAGCAATTGACAAAAACATCTATCTCTACTTTTGTCACTAATTTTGGAAGATAACAACAAACAAAGTGAATGATAGGTGGAATTAGTAATGTCCATGTCCAACACTAAATTAAGTATTTATTGACTAATTGGCTTTCAATAAATTAGGATATAGCAACAGAGTAATCCATCGCTAATAATTTTCTATCATCATTTCCATTGCTAAAATTTAATTTTGCAATAAGAAAATTTGTTGTTAAATCCATTATTAATTTGTGAAACGCTGGAAATTTATTGGCATTATTATTTATAAATTCATTGTTAATTTTGTTACTAATCTAGAAAATATTGACAATTTATTTCTTTATTTCAGTAGAAGTGTTTAACAAATGGGTCAAGTCAAAATTCACATGGGCTTAGCCTATTTTGATTGGCTTGATTCGATCTACAAGTTTGTAGGCCAACCTATTTTTTAAAATTTTTATTATTTATTATATAATTTATATTATTATTTTATTATTATATCTATAAATTTTATTTTATATTTTTTATATTTATTAATTTTATTATTTATTTATGTCAAATTTTTTGACATTTAAATGTTATTTTATATTAAATTATGATGTAAAAATAATTAATAAGATACTTTCTTTTTTTAAATGCAAATGTTATTCAAATTATTAAATATATTTTTTTAAGAAAGACTTAGCCAATTTAAGCCTATAGACTAACTTGGTTCGTTTTGACTCGCAGCTTGCTAGGCCAACCCTGTTTAAACCTATTTTTTAAAGAGCCTAATTTTCTTGATTTAGTTTGTAAAAAGTCCGTGGCTTCAGGCCCCTTAAGCACCCTTTACATTTTAGAGTAACTCATATAGCAAATATCTCTATATAAATATAATTTAACTACAGTAACATTGGATTCAATTAATAAAATTTCAAAATTGAATTTTATAATATTGAACATCAATTGCCTAGTAATTATTATAAAACTATAATATAAAATAGTGAAACCTATATGCAAACTAAAAATTGAATCTAATATTTCTAATAAATGAAACTTGAAAATTTTTAATTATATCTTTTTAGCCTTTTAAATGCCTTTTATTCTTATGTGAAAAAAAGATTTCTACTTTTTCCTTAATCCCTTAGGGATTTAAGTTTTTTTCTTGTCCAAACTTCATCTATTATAGAATTTAGGGAGACTATCAAAATCATATTGCAAAATGAATCATTATTACCTTATGAAATCTTTATTAGTAAAGTCTATTATTACAAGCCTAACTATACTATTAAAGTTCTATGTAAGTTTCAGGATCTTCTTTCAAAGGTTACAAAAGAGATGACCTTGAAATAAAGGTCTTAAAACTTACGTAAAACTTGTTAGCACATCAGGCTTGCAATAATGAAAATTTCACAAGACACTAATGGATTATTTTGTAATATAATTTTGATGGACTTCCTGATTCTGTTGAATTCTATAATTTAAGCTTGCTAAAGATTTAGTAACCTTTAATAAATGAAAATAATATTGAGTTAATATCATTTGCAATGATTATGCAAGACATGTACATGAAAATATTAATCTACATATACCAAATATAACTTAATTTATCGTGTCATCATATTAGATTTTTTCTTTGCCTTCATTGATCTTTTCCCTATCATTTTACTTTTCTTCATCCTCTTTATTTTTCTCATCCTTTTGAGCTTTTTCCTCATTGTGAGGGGTCATCGAAGTTATCTACATAATATCCCTAGTGTGAATAACTTCAAGATATCTTGACTTACCCTTTAGTGAATAGATCTCTTCATTATTAAAGCATATGACAATTAAATGTGTTAATCATCATTTTGAAAGGCAATTATGACATTATTGTTAATGGAGCATCTACAATACTCTTTACTTGGGTGTTAATAACAACTAACCAATCATTATGATCCTTTTCACAACTTAGGTACAAAGTGTAATATATCTGCACAACTTGTTAAGCAAAGATAAATAGGTCAAACTTATGTGTCGAGACATTTGAACTTCAATGATATCATATTGTTTATTCAATCTTATTCCTTTATTAGGTGTGGATAAAACCATTCACAATTGAACATTATGATTTCATTTCCCATAAAAATGCTCAACCATAGCATCAAGTGCAATAATCTTCTTGCATTCACACTTAACATATAAACACTTAACTTCTAAGTTTTTAAAAAAATCTCATCTGTATAAGCATATGTGATAAACTCATTCACTCTATTAATGAATTTAACTATTATTTCTAAATGATTAAGGCCTACTTAATTGTATATCCACTTCTATTTTTCATGTACACCTATATCTATTTTGCATATATATACAAGTTATTCAACAATTCATTAATTACTCTTTCAATAAAACTATGTTACAACATATGAAGGAAGTACATTACTAAAATACTAAAATATTAACTATTATAAATTCTAGTTCTAGAACTATATGTCATATATATGTATCCTCATTGAAGGTAAATTAATCATAACTTTAATAAAATCAATGCAAACTATAACGAAAAAAATTAATATAAACATTATATACCTTAATTGACCTTAAATGATAATATTCAAATTTAATCAAAACAAAAATTCCAATCATATAAAACCTAATTTCCCTTTTATTAAACCTTAAATCATCAAGTTAATAGATTCAACCCACATTCAAAATTCTAAAACAATCTAATACTTACATAATAAATGAAAAATATAAGATAAACATCAATTATTGGGGAAATTCAAAAAAAATCTTCACAAAACTATTAAACAAACCCTAAGTAATAAAACTAATCTTTCATAAAAAAAAATAACTAATTAAATAAATAGGGTACAATAAGGAATCTCCTTGAGGCAATAAAAAGTACTGGAGAGCTTGAAAGACAATGATAAAGGCAATAAAGGTTGGGAGGTTGGGAGCAGAGAAAATGACTATTAATGAAATAAGGAGCTACTATTTAATTATAAAGGATTGTAAGGGTTATATTTGAATATGCACTTATTTTTTCCTAACCAACGTGACTAATGAGAATGATGGAACTACTAATGAGGAATTGTGTAAAGGTAACTTGAATAGTTCACATGATTAGAAAATAGCTATTGACATTCGCAAATCTTATGTTAAAAATTAAATTTTTAAAGAATAAAAAGAATTGAACCTTTAACCTCTAAAGCAAAAAAGATTTGATATTATGTATAATGCTAGTAAACCTAGTAAAATTTTATTGTATAACTTGTTTTTTCATAAAGGCATAAAGAAATTTTGAATAAATTGGATTTTTCTCCATCTTCATCAGTATTTTCTTCATCGTCTTCCTCTTCTTCATTCTCTTTATTTCCTTCATCCTTTTGAGCTTCTTTTTCATTGTGGGGGGTTATCTAAGTCATTTGTATAATATCCTTAATGAGAACAACTTCAAAATATCTTGGTTCTCTCGTTAGTGAATGGATCTCTTCATTGTTAAAGCATATCACAATTAGGTGAAATGATCATCATTTTAGAAGATAATTATGGCATCATTTATTAATAGAGCATCTACAACAATTTTTGCTTTAGTGTTAATGATAACCAACTAGTAATTGTGATTCCTCTCATGACCTAATTATAGAATGTAATATGCTTGCACAACTTATTAAGTAAAAATGAATTGATCAAACTTGTTATAGCATTGAGACATCTGCATCTCAACAATATCATATTGTTTATTCAATCTTATTCCTTTTTTAGGTGTGGGATCGAACTATTCATAATTGAACATCACTACCTCCTTAGTATCAAACACAAAAATCTTCTTGTATTCATACTTAACATATATATATATATATTTAATATTCTAAGTTTTCTAAAAAATCTCATATGTACAAGCATATGCAATAAACTCATTTACTTTATTAATGAATTCAACTATTATTCCCAGTTGATTAGGGCTTATCCAATTGTATATCTACTTCCTTTGTTTACGCACATCCATATTTATTATGTGTCATATATATAAGTTATCTAATAATTTATCAAATACTCTTCAAATAAAATTATGTTATGATCTATGAGTGAAGTACATTTTTAAAATATTAAAGTGTTAACTATTATAAATTTTAACTTTACAACTATATATCACTTATATGTATCCTTATTTAAGAGTAAATTAGTTATAACATTAACAAAATCAATGCAAATTGAGAAACAAAAATCAATGTGAACATTGTATACTTTAATCGAACTCAAATGATCATATTCAAATTGAATTAAAATATAAATTCTAATTATATAAAACTTAAATTTCCTTTCATTAAACCTTAAATCATCAAGTTTACAGATTCAACCCATATTTAAAGTTCTAAAACAATCCAATACTTACATAATACATGAAAAATATAAGATAAATATCAATTATTAGGAAAATATAAAAAAATTCACAAAACTATCAAACAAACTAACTTTCACAAAAAAATTCGATTAAAACAAAAGGCTCAACAAGGCATTTCTTGGAAGTAATAAAAAGCAATGGAAAGCCTAAAGGACTGCAATAAAGGTTAGGAGGTTGGGGCAGAGAAAATGGTTGTTGGTGAAATACGGAGTCACTATTTAATTGTAAAGGATTCTAATGGTATTATTTGAATATGCACTTATTTTTCCCTAACCAATAATGACTAATGAGAATGATGGAACTACTAATAATGAATTGTGTGAAAGTAATTTAAAAAGTTCAAATGATTAGAAAGAGGTTATTGACATTTCCAAATCTTATGTTGAAATTAGATCTTTTTTAGGAATAAAAAGAACTGAACCTTTAAAACAAAGGCAATTTGGTACTATATACAGTGCTAGCAAATTTAGTAAAACCATTTTGTATAAATTATTTATACATAAGGACATAAAGAAATTTTGAATAAATTGGAGGCTAAACATGAAAAGAAAACTAACTCGTGTGCATAATCTCTAGAAAATATTACTAGATATAATTGATATGAAAAAAACATGTGAATAAGTTGGTAGTTATATTTAATAAAGATTGTGGATTTTATTATAAAATTATAAGAATAAAATATAGTCTCTATTTTCATAAAATTTATGTTAAAATGTATTGGTTTATTGATGATTTATTAGTTAAGTTTCAACAGAGATTTTGACCATTTGATCATCTTATTTATGAGTTTAAGTACTAGAATGATAAAAAGGTTATAAAAAATTTGATAAAGTTATCAAATTGAGCTTTTAGCTAATAAATAAATTTAATAGGAAATAAGGTAAAATGTTACTTTCCAAGTTGTGAATTTTTATTTCCATTTTTTAGAAGAATAATGTAAATAGTGTGTAGAAAGTATATTTTCATAACAATATGTCTAGCTACACAAAAAATTATCACACGACAAAATAATAAAAATAGAGCCCAATACAAGTGAGATAAATAATACTTTTTTCTTGTATCCATAAAACTTATTTATTTCTATTATTGTTTCTGAATTTATACTTGACTATAATATTATATTAGTAGGTTGAGTTTCATGAAACTTGAAAAATGATCTTTCTTAGTATTGTTTTTTATTTATAATAATGTTTTGTCCCCCAGTATTCTTTTATATGACGCCAATTTTTTTGTTGGAAAGTAAAATGCACTAATTCTATATTTATTATTCTTTTTTTTTTGGATAATTTGACTTATCATACATGAACAAAACCTAATATAGAACTATGTATATAGTGCTTGACTCATGTATATATCCTTGAATGACATACAATGATTACATTTTGAGTATAATGAAGTTTTGTAGACATAATTTTACTAATAAAGTAGTTGCAAATCTAATGGCATTAAAGTATGATTGAGTCAAATGACTAAATTTAATAATAACTTGAGGAATCTTTTGTATGATATATTTCTTGAGTTATCATTATGCATCTTTCACAAGAAATGTTTTAATTATAACTGTATCATAAATTCTTTACTAGAGTGTTCTTTCTTTAATATATGAACTTATTTTTTATAAGTGAATTTTTAATATTCAATCCGATTAATACTATATCTATCATACTTATTTTGATCATATTAGTAAGGATATTGATAAAGATAACTTGCTAGAAATGATGATAAAAAGGGAATTTAAAATTCGTGAAAGTTCTTAAATGTAACCAACTTGAATATTTATGAAAATATAAATGTGCATAATGAAAGTAGTTAATCTTATTTTATAACATTAATTGATTTTGAAAGATGAATTTCTCGCTTAAGATGAGTGAAACTATTAAAATTTTTATATAATTTGTTATAAGTTGTGAATGTCAATGATAAGTATTAAGATATTTTTTTAAGCGAGAATAAATTTTAATTTGATTTGTTTAATAATATTATTTATTTACGTAGTATGTTACATCATATATTAAATGAAAAAAGATTGTTTGTTAGAAAATTTTTTAACTATGAAATAATTTATAATTTATCAAAAATTAATTAAACATCATTTTTCCTTTTCTAAGAGAAAAGGTTATTGTAACACCCTCACTTATCAACGTCTTATTCCTTATTTACTAGATGATTATACGTACTCATTCGCCATCTACCTCAAGCTAATACGGAAAATCTCAAAATTCTGTACTTCATACACATGAGCAAAAGTCATATAACTATACAAAAAGAGTTTAATTTATAAAAGATACATCCATCATATACAATGTCACCAACTATATAATTATTTACAACTTCGGACATCATTGCCCTTTATCATGAGAGCCTTTGGAAGTATCACCTGGAATGGTTAGTCACAATACGAAAAAAAACATAAGAAACAAAGTTTCCCAGTAGCTAGCTATTACCATAAAAACATATCAAGCCATTCCAGATCCTTAAGCAAATAAAACGTACATTTCGAAATCAGTCAATCATATGTCACATCATTCATTACCATTGTAAGAAATGTACATCACACATAACAATCAACAATCCCCTTCAAGGACTCATATCAATATCTTCATTACCATTGTAAGAAATGTACATCACGCATAACAATCAACAATCCCCTTCAAGTACTCATATCAATATCTAGATGACCATCACAAATAATTGTACCTAGGCCTCATATATAGCATCACGCTATCTTCCCGGAGTTCCTGAGCCAAAAAGGCCTAACACAGTATCACACTGTCTTCCCGAGGTCCCTGGCCATAGGTACCACACACAACAAATGCACTATTATCCCCGAGGATCCCGAGCCATAGGCCAAACACAGTATCACACTGTCTTCCCGGGTTGTGTACAAACAATCTCATACACATTCCATAACAATCTCATACACATTCCATATAATGGCATAAAACACAGAAAATCATGTAATAGAAAACAGCTTAAGGATAAAGCTAGCTACCTTCACAAGCTTCCAATGTGATGTTCCCTTTGCTCTCACCAAAAACTCCTTTACACTTCCTCTTGCCTTTGCAAGTTGTCACTCTTTAGTCTATACAAATACACATCATAACTTATATTAGAACATTATCACTTTCCCTAAACCTCATGTATTCTTTACTTTCCCCACTTAATTAAATGCATACTTAGATACTCTACACTTTGCTTTCAAGTCTTGAAATGACACATAAGAACATTAGAAAAGGATCCAAAGGCAAAACCATGCAAATCCTAAAGAATCAAAGCCAAAAATGTTAACTCAGCAAAGAACACGGGAGTGAACATGGGCCATGTTCTACCCCGTGTTCAGAACATGGGGTACAACATGGGCCGTGTTCTGCCCCATGTACATTACTGATCAGCCTTCGTAGAAGAACACGGGGTTCAACATGGGCCGTGTTCTACCCCGTGTTCAGAACATGGGGTACAACATGGGCCGTGTTCTACCCCGTGTACATTACTGATCTTCCAAAAACACAATTTTACATGGCTAAACCTCCTTCTCCCCTTGGCTTCTCAAAAGGGAAGTTCCATACACACTTTCATAACTCAAAATTCATCTTCCATAGGCTTCATAACTTATAAGAATCATCCTAATTTTATCATTTTAACCAAATTCTAAACAAATCATGCCGATACTACACATGCACCATTATGCCTCTAAAACCCAAGTGTGTACATCATGGTTTCTTGCTATTTTTACACCAAACCAAAGCCATAAATCAACACAACAACATCTAAAACACCATTAGACATGTTCAAATCATCCTAAACTCCATGATCAACTACCTTTGACCACTCCAACATCAAAATCTCAAGAAACTAAGAAGAGTACATTAAAGAGCTCTTAGAGGAGAATAATTTTACCTCTTAGTGCAACTTGAAAATCCTCACTTGGAGCTCCCCAAACTTAATCAAACTTGAGCTTTTCTTCACTTTAAGCACACCAATGGATGGAGCTTGATGAGAAGAACAACTTTCCCTTCTACCACTAAGCTTAGATCTCACTATTTTTGAGTGAAAAACTCAAAAGAAACTTTCTCTCTCTTTCTCTCTCTCTCTCCTGCACGTTTTGGAGCTTCTTTCATGGAGTTGCTGCAGCTTTTTGGAGAAGTGGAGAAGAGGGAAGACTTTTCATGAAGCTTCTAGGGGCATTCTTGCCATTTTGACAATTCTCAAGGTTATTTTAGTCCTTTTTCACCAAAAGTAAGGCTATTCTTGCCATTATTTTTCTAACAATGACACTTGTCATAAATCCATTGGTCACACTAATAAAAATCATATATTGCACCCCAAAACTCTTGGTTATTCAAATTAAATCCCAAACCCTTAATTATTTCACTTTAACCACACCTGATCCTGCACTTTTGCAATTTAGTCCATAGGGTCTCTGTCTGTTTAAAATTCCTTACACTGTCAGACTTAGATAACTCCCCTTTTTAGGATTTTCTAACCTCCTCTGATCATTTATACTGCTTATGGAAATAAATTCTTTCCTTATTATCCCTTTTTCCTTCAAAATTTCATTTACCCTTACACTTAATTCCTTTCAACTTGAGATTCACCCACCAGGCTAATTCAAACATGCTCTTCATTTCTACAGCCTCAGAAATTAAAGATTCAAATAATAGAATTGAAAAATTCAGGATATTACAGTTATTAGAAGGCTATGAGAAAAGTGAAAAGTTAATGTACATTTAATTCATTAACAATTATTCATATTAAAGGTTTTTTTTGCTCATATTTATAATCATAAATTTTATTAGGGATATGAAAATAATTTATAATGTAGTAAATAAAAAAGGGTAATATTATGGAAAATTTCACCTCTTAAAATGTTGGATGCTTTATTGTTGGATTGTTTTTATTGAATCTCAAAATAAATAAATTAAAATTAAAAATATAAATTTTAATATATTAAATATAATTTAGCAGTGGAAGAGGTGGAACTCCATAATATTTTCTAATAGAAAATCATATCCCTTAAAAACTTTATTTATTTTGTTGGAAGATACTTATTATAGAAAAATATTATCTTCTTATATATAAGTAAAGAAATACCATATGCTTTTATACCTTAAGATTAAAAAATATTCTTAGGATCATGATAAATGAAGAAAATAATTTTTTAAAAAAAAGAAAAAAAATTGCTTTTCAATAAGCTTATTATATTTGATATCAAACATATAATTAATTTTTTATTATTTTAATAATTTATAATTATATTTTTATAAAAAAATATTTTTATCAAAATAAATGGATTTAAAATTTCACAATTAAAGTAAAATAAAATTCTTTTAAAATAGTTAAAATTCTTACATGGTCCTCGGGTTGGCATCCACCTGTACGATAAAGTCAGGAGGCATGTAGAGATGTTGACACATACTTCCCACAACTCCGGTTCACCTAACTGCGCATCTACCATCACACTTATACGCCCTCCAATCAAACTCATCTTCTTCTACAATGAACACCGCCAGGCCCCACACGAAGCTTCCTTAATCCTCATATTAGCTGGATGACACCAACTGATGCTGTTACTACATGCACCGTAACTCAAGCACTCCAACCTACTCAGTTCCCAACGCAAACCTTTTCAACGACGTCGATACCTTTTACTGTCTCCCAATTCTTTGACTTTCATCTTCTATTTTTGCCCCCTTTCTTTTAAAAGACTTGTTTGTTTGCCCTAAAAATCATACGACACGTTTATTCGCCAGAGTATCTCTTATTTTTAAAAATTTACGTATACGAGTAGCAATAGAAACTGTACAATGAAACCAACTGAAATAATTATTTCATTTAAATTTTGTATAAATGCAGAAAAATATAAACATCTTAGCCTAAAAAATCGTTTAATTCCCTAAAAGCGCAGACAAACGGACCTTTAGTTTCAGAGCCAAAATTTGCCCACCATGCACGCTATACTGAGAGTCTCAGAACTATAAATAGCGCAAAAAAATGGAAAACGAAGAGAGAAACACCGAAACAAGGATTCATCATTAGTCAGCACTCACTCTCTCTCTCTCTCTCTCTACGATTCTATCTTGGTACTGACACTCTGACTGCTTCCTCTGTCTCCCTCTGCGGGGTTGTTATCTTGGCAATGTAACTCGCCGGAGAATGGCAAACTGTCACCGGAACGACGCCGTTTCTTTTGTTCTCGACCATCACCCTTCTACAACGAACGCCACCGTTAATGGCCATTTCAGGCTATGGAACAACTTCTCCGCCTCCTCATTCCGCCGCATCCTTTTCGACGCCGTCAGCTGCGGTGGTAGCTCCCGGTATCACCATTGCTTCCACGACGACTTCAGTTCATCATCATCCGCCGCAACAACGAGATCAGATTCGCAGAAGGAAAAACAGCAAGGGAAAAAGCAGGGAGCTTTGAGGACGCAGCGGGAACCGGAAGCCAGGTCAGAGAAACTTTTCAATATTCTAAACATAAAAGAGTTTGAAATTCATGCAGAGACGAGAAAGAAGGAAGAGGCATTGAAAGAGTTGAAGCAAATAGTGAAAGAATTGCAGGATGAGGATTTGACAAAGCAGCAAAATGCTGCGGCTGCTGTGAGAATGATGGCAAAGGAAGATTTGGAAGTTAGAGGGACGCTAGCAATGCTTGGAGCGATTCCTCCTCTAGTCGGAATGCTGGATTTGGAAGACCTTAATTCCCAGATCGCTTCGCTCTATGCGTTGCTCAATCTCGGGATCGGCAACGATGCGTGAGTTTCGGCTTTTCCGTCTGATTGTTTTCCTTTCAATTCAATGATTGCATGCCGTCTTCTCGAACGAATTTCACATATTTTTTAGTTCTATTTTTATCGCTAATTTTTCTGTTTCTGTCGTTTCCTCGCAATAATTCTTACTTTCCCTGTGATTTTCCCAGACAACCATTTTCATTTTGCCTTCTTATTTTGATAATTCAGCCTTTTTTTTGTTTTAGTGTAGTTTCGAAAATTTTTCTAATATTCTGGTCTGCCTCACTAGAACTATTTCCTGGATAATTGCAGGTTATTATGTTTAACTTGACCAGTTTAAAGTTTATTTTCACTGTTTACTGTGGTGATAAATCACAAAATTTTGATCTATCTTTCTGTACCTTTGGCAGAAACAAAGCAGCCATTGTCAAAGTTGGTGCTGTTCACAAGATGCTAAGGCTCGTTGAATCTCCTTCTGAACGAGATTCCTCAGTCTCCGAAGCGATTGTTGCCAATTTCCTTGGTTTGAGCGCTTTGGATTCAAACAAACCAATAATTGGATCATCCGGTGCAATACCATTCCTGGTTAGAACCCTTGAAAACTCAGATAATAAAACTAGCCCTCAGGCTAAAGTGGATGCTCTCCGAGCACTGTACAATCTTTCAATCTTCCCAAACAATATTTCATTCATTTTGGAGACAGATTTGGTCCCATTTCTTGTAAACTCGGTAGGAGACATGGAAATAAGTGAAAGAATCCTCTCAATCCTAAGCAATTTGGTTTCCACTCCAGAAGGTCGGAAAGCTATCAGTTCTGTAAAGGATTCAATCCCAATTTTGGTTGATGTATTGAATTGGACAGACTCTCCAGGATGCCAGGAAAAAACATCATACATTTTGATGATTATGGCGCACAAGAATTTTGGTAACAGACAAGCCATGATTGAAGCCGGGATCATGTCATCACTGCTTGAGCTGACGCTTCTGGGCACCACATTGGCCCAGAAACGGGCCTCTAGGATGTTGCAAAGCTTAAGGTTGGACAAAGGGAAGCAAGCTTCTGGAAGTTATGAAGGAAGCTTAGGTTCAACTGTCTCTGCTCCTATTTGTGGCTCTTCTTCATCTTGTCCGAAGCCAAGTGGAGATGTAAAAGAATGTTTGGAGGAAGAGGCTGGTATCATGAGTGAGGAGAAGAGAGCAGTGAAGCAATTAGTCCAGCAGAGTTTGCAGCATAACATGAGGAAGATTGTGAAGAGAGCCAATTTGCCTCGAGATTTTGTTCCATCAGAGCATTTTAAGTCATTCACTTCAAGTTCGACTTCGAAGAGCCTGCCTTTTTGAAGAATAGAAGGTGAACCTTGAAGTTAGGCTTCGAACCATGATCTTTTGTGTTAAGCTAGATGCACAATTCCTGCTCTGACAACCTACTCACAACCAGTGAAGCGAAAGTAATGTGAGGTTGTGAAAAGTTGGTGGAATAAGAGTTGTGCATTTAGTTTTCTTTTTCCTCTGATATCATTGATTTTTTTTGGTCATTTTAGTTGTTATCTTTTAGTCATTTTCTAGCGTTAATGAAATTGCCATCGCCTATTAACATCTTCGCATATAATTATATAATAAGTTAGTGTAAGTTTCTCATTTGTGTTCATGTATTCTGGCTGTTTGGCTTTTGGTGGCAAATACTTCTGTCATTTTGGCATGTTAAGAATCTAACCAAAACCAAACTTAGTTTTTATACCGAAAATGAGACCTTCCGATCTATGAAGATGGACAAGACAATGAACATATGCAAGTAGTATGGCATGCCAAATTGGAAAAAAATAAGGGTCGAAGGATCATTTTTAAAGCACTAGTCCACTTTTGTCTGCCTCTTGTTCTTGCTCCATATTTAATATTCCAATTGATGCCAACGTTGGCAAGGGTGTCGGTCGTTTTCATCTTCCATATGAAGAGGGACTATTCGCTGCCATTGTTGCTATTTGAGAACCTGTATATCCCTTGTATGGTTAGTCATTCATGAGTTAAAAGTTTTCCGAACTTGGGAAGGTGCTATTATTTACACTATCGAACAATGTCACAATTGGCGTGCTATTAATTCAATCAAATGGACACACAATTGACTGATTGTTTACGAGGGTGTTGAACGTTACAACTGTATATGATATCTTTATTCTCACAGGGGAGGCATTGTGAGCTAATTTGATACTCTAGGAGCTTGTCAAGTTAAACATTATTATGCATTACATGAATTTGTTTGATGTCCTGGCCTGGTTAGTAACTATTTTCTTGTACCTAATCACAGGTCTAAGTGGATTGGAAGGATCACAAATGGGATCAGCTGGTTGGATGGAGCGCTTACATATTTGTCGCGGATAAAAATGAATGGCTTCTTGTCCCCCCCATTGTACACGTTACAATATGGCCGTTGTGGGGTACGGTTATTTTGTAATGTTATCTTCTGCAATGGGCTTTTAATGCCCTTGTCTTCTGGTGTAAATATTATGTTAATTTAATCCTAGGTCTAGTAAAGTTTGTTAAACAAATTCAGAATTTTGTGCTAAGCCTGGAAGTTATATTTAAAATATGGCCAAATTGTATTTTTTTACCCTTAAATGTCAAAAATGCTTGCTAATTTTTATTTGGGTCAATTTTGTCTTCTAACATTGAAAATAGAAGCAATGTGAAACACTTTGAGAAATTAACTGTTTTTAGATGGCATACTCCTACGAGCTCGAATGAAAACTAACTGTACTGTGGCATTTTTCATATTAAAATTCTTGTTCTTAGATTCAATATATCTGCAATGTCAAGGCTACTTAAGAAGGCTAGCTGTTTCCTGGCGTTATTGGGAAAAACTAGATTGACTTGTGGTATCTCCACTCCATCACAATGTTAGCCATAGTTGCAGAAGAGTTCATAGAATTTACAGCGAAAAGAGAAATTTTGTATCCTAATTTCACGATGAAGAATAAGTAATTTTAAATTTAAAGGGCAAAAGGCTCTTCTTTCTAACCCACTTAGTAGCCTCTCATAGTTGAGTGTATCCAGTTATGCAGGATTTTAACATTCAGAAAATAGTTGATTTATCAAACATTGCAGCATCGTGATTATTTGGAAAGTTGGAGAGTATACTTGATCCAAATAAAGTTAGTGGATATGGTTTAAGCAATCTGCTGCTCAAGCATTAATTATTGGAGTCACTCTGTTCTTCAAGTTGGTTACAGTAAAGTTGACAATTCATCATCTGGTTATTGCTTAAAATGATATCTGAGTTTATGATCCGAGACATGTTTAAGATTACTTGAAACACATGGGGTTATGAGTTATTATCACAAAATGGATTCAAACGGTAATCCGTTCCCCAAGTTTTTAGGCAGAAAGAAGATCTAACGGTTTAACACCTGAAGAGAATTCAACGGCTATATAATACCCTGCGGCAACAAAGTTATTACATAAATAAGGAAACACAAATAATGGTGGCTACCACGTGAGTAATGATATGCACTTGTAACATCAACCAGCAATGATGCTGTATTGGCATGCTGCATTTCAAACATAGCTACTCAACCAGATAAATAAAAACTTTGCCAGCCTATTCTACTGCTCGTCAGAGCCAGCCATGTTTGACACTTTATGTGGGAGAACCTACTTTGTTGCTTATTTAGTTAAGAATTAGAAAAATCAAATAAATGTTATTCAATGTTTCCATAAAGAAAAAAATATTGGTACGACCTGAAAAAATGTAATGCAAGTACGAGTGCTGAAGTGTGTATTTAACACTACTCTTCTACGAGTGAAATTTACTTACAATGATACACTAATGATCTCACAAAGTGAGGCTATTGTAAAGATTTCATGATATCTCGTCATAGGCAAATTTTGTTAGAGCATAAAAGAACTAATAACTGGGGCTAAATTGCTGTGTTAGGCAAAGCTAGTAGTTGAAGTTTTTATTTGTTCTGAACCATTATCACTGGCTGCATTTGAAGTGGGGACAATAAAATGCCACTGTTCTGGCCCAATTTCACCACCGTGTTTTCATTTTTGTTACAGGGGATGTCATCGGACCCTTACTTTTAGAGCAGAAGCTTTGATGACCTTAACATTGGGTTTTCGGTTAGAATCAGTGGTCTTCCATGCCATGCCACGTAAAGTGTGTTATAATTGAAGTTAAATTCTATAAATTATAGTTATAATCATTGCTAAGATTGTAGTTAAATTTTATTAAGAATGACATTAAATTTTATTGAATATGGAATTAAATTTTATTAAGTATGTAGTTAAATCTTATTAATTATATAATTAAATCCTATTAATCATTGACAGATTCTTAGTTAGCTAGTAGTTACACAAGTTATATGCCCACTACCCATAAAGATTAATATAAATGCAAAGAGGTTGAGATACATGCAAAAATTTTCTAATCATTGTTTTTTTTAATAATTCTTCCTTACATTTATCTCAGTTATTATTAGTAGTGAACAAATAAGTTGTGTTCTCACTGACTAACAAAAAATCTTTCATTAATCAGTATCTATTATTCAATTACTTATTTATTTATTAAATAATCATCACTATAATAGTGTTTAGGCTTTAGGTAGATTAATGTTAACCAATGTTAGGAGTACTTTTTATATTTTCTTTATCGGATAAATGAGTAATTTTATCACTTGAAAGGTTATTTGAAATAATGGAATAAGATTTCTTAATTTAATAGAGAAAGTTGAAAGTCATAATTCTATGATGAATTAAATCATTTGACATTTTATTTAAAAAGCTCTTTATCCCTCTTTTACACGAATCACCAATACCATAAGCTGAAAATGAGATAGGAGAGGTTCTCATCACATAATACTAGTATTAGAATTATAAGAAGAATAAAAAAGAAAGATCAAGCTAAATGTGAGATAGATAAGATAGGTTCTTAACATCTAATACTAGCATTAGAATAATAAGGAAAGTAAAGAGAAGAAAGATTAATGTGCTTATTTTTTGTTTTAACATTTTTTTTTTGCATACTTCTAAATTTTGTGCAATGCAATATTTATTTTGGTTCAAGGTATATCTACTTTATAATTTATGAAGATTAGAAAATATTAAGGTATTTACTTACTCTATTTCTGCATAATTGTTATAATTATTTAAGAAAAATTGTAAAATACTCTCTTCAATTTTTATATTGTCATATGTTTTGTGTAAAAAATGCATATATACAAGAATCACAATATTATAAAATATTGATTTATTTTATTATTTTTTCATATAATTTCATACTTTATTTACAAGTATTTAATTAAAAAAATTTATATATAATTTAATTTCTATTAATTATATAACATAAAAATTCATGTGTAAAAATGACCAAAAAATTTATTATACTATAATATTATTATTCTTGTTTAAAATTTTCATGAAAAGTATATGATTTAATAAAATAATTAATTAAATAGATAATGGATATTACTTCCAAATTTTATAAAGTTTAAATGAGTGATTTCCAAGTTTTTGAAATTGAAAGTGGGAAAAATTCAATCACTTAAAGTTGAAAGTAGTAATTTACATTTTTTCCATAATTTAAGGATATCTATAAATTATGACATGCTTAAGATTCATGAATATAGGAAAATTTTATGATATATCATTAACTAAATGGCATACTATATACCACCAAATTTGACCATTGATATGTTATCATAAAACATGTAAGATATAACTTTTGAAAAAATTAAATTTAATATATAATCAGATCTAATAATACAGCGGTATACCACCTAGTTAGTGGTGTACTATAGTTTCTCTTATGGATATATTTTCATAAATTTTTCTAAAGTTTGATATCATAATGGGTTTTAGCACATATTCATAATTTTATTAAATTTTATTTGTGCACTATTATATATACCATTGATCAATTTGGTTTCATCAAAATGATTCAAATTACATAACAATATGAAAAAAAAATTACACAAATTATAGAAGTAGTTTATACCTTGCATAAATTCTTATTTTGTGTAATATAATAGTCAATTTGATTTCACTAAAATGATCCAAAATATATGACAATATAAAAGTTTATTTTTATACAAATTATAAAAGTAATTTTATACATTGCATGAAGCTTTATTTGTGTAACATGATGGTACTATATTGTTTGTCAATTTGATTTTCATAAAAGTAATCCAAATTATGCAACATTATGAAAAAAAATCCTTATTGCACAAATCATAAAAATTGTGACTAGAGAAATAATTTTACATTCAAAGTTATTATTTTATGTTATTTTATTTTTATAGTCATGTAAATTTGAATTACTCTATACTTAAAGGTGTTTCACTTCTCATATGAATTGTGTTACAAGTCAATTAAAAGAAATATGATTTTAATTTTTTTGCAATATTTTTGGATTTTGCTAGTTGATTTGATTTTTATCAAAGTAAACTGAATCATATAATATTATAGAATTGTTTGATCACACAAACAATAAAAGTTTTAACTATTAAAATAATTTCATATCAAAAAGCATAATTATTTTTGTATTCATATTATAGAAACTTAAAAAATTTTATATCCAATGGTATATAGCATTAAAAATGGTGTTCAAAATGAATAAATATTATGACTTTAAATTAAAATTTTTAATTGTCATATCTAATATTTGATTTTGACCAAAGTGTAATATCATATAACATTATAGAATTGTTAAATTACACAAATAATAAAATATGTGACTATTAAAATAATTTCATATATAAATGTATAATTATTTTTATAATCATGTTTTAAAAATTTAAGTTCTTTTATATCCAAAAATATAAAATGTTACAGATGATGCTAAAATTGAATAAAGATTATCACTTTTTGCTTGCACATTTAATGTTTAATTTTCACTAAAGTGGATCAAATTATATGACATTATATAACTATTTAGATATATAACCTTAAAGAAAATTTAAAAAGTGAAGTAATGTTTAAAATGAATAAAGGCTATCAATCTTAAATTAAATTTATTACAAATAGGTATGATAATATGTTAAATTAATTTTTTGAATTGTCACATAAAGTTTTCTATTATGTGACTCAAGATTCTCTTTCCAAATACAAGTCTAACATTCTCAAATTAAATGGTTTCAATTTTTTTTATTGAAAAGAATAATGGAAAACTATGTTGGGATGTTTGAATTGAATGTGTGCCAAGTTTATTAGTTATTCAAAGTAGCTCAAAGATTATAGATTTTATTAATTTAACCAATAAAGTATAATTATAGAATTTGGTATCATAAATTTTCTTGAGAATGGAGTTTATAGTAGGAATTATGAAATTAAAGAGGTTATACTACTTTCAAATGAAGTATTGACTAGTATTAATTAGGATAAAATTATGAAAAATTAAATTATCATAAAGATATGGAGATATTATACCATAAGGAAAACAATGACACTAATATGCATTATATAAAATAAGTACCTATGATCATGAAAGATTAAGAAAATTAACGATTTTGAATGACTACATTGTGTATTTAGAAGAATATGAAATTGAAAATTATTAAGTGATGTTTTTACAAGTTGTAAAAGGTAATGAATTGATTAAATGGATGGAAGTTATGAAAGATAAAATGACTTGAATGAAGAGACAAAAATTTGGGATTGATTATATTACTTGATGAAGTCATCCCAATTTAATGCAAATCAATGTTCAAAATGAAAAGAAATTTGAAAGGAAATATTGATTGGTATATTCCTAAACTTGTTGGTAAAGGATTTATTTCGAAAAATGTAATCCATTAAAGTATTTTTTTAACAATTTTATTGTTATGTTCTTCTCTAAGAACAATAAGTGTTAAAGTAAATTAAAGTATATATAGTTAAAATATCTTATTATTCATGAAGGGTTAGAGAGAAAAAAATGCCTATTGCAAAATTAATGGTGGTAAATTTCATAATTAAAGTATTGTTGCCTAAGCATTCTTATTAATTACACAAAATAATAAAGGATGTAACTATTTAAATAATTTCATACCTAAAGGTATGGTTATTTTTATAGTCATGTTTCAAAATTTTAATTTTCACCAAAGTGGATTAAATTATATAATATTATATAATTGTTTGATTGCACAAGTAATAAAGGTTGTGACTGTTAAAATGATTCCATACTCAAAGGCAAAATTATATCTATAGTTTTGTTATAAAAAGTTAAGTTGTTAAAGATATATGACATTAAAGAAGTTTTAAAAATAAGTAAAAATATATTTATTTGTAATATTTAAAGTCAATAAAAGTTATCACTTTTAGATTAAATTTATTATGGATAGGTATGATGATATGTTAAATTATTTTTTTTAATTTTCACATAAAGTTTTCTAATATATGATTATGGGTTCTTTTTTTGAATATGTGTCTAACATTCTTCAATTAAGTGGTTTTGATTTTATTGATCGAGAAGAATAATTGGAAACTACATTAGGATGTTCAAACTTAGATGTATGCAAAGTTTATTAGTTATTCAGAATGGTCCAAAGATTATAAATTTTATTATTCTAACTATTAAAATATAATTATAAAAATTAATATGATAAAGTTTCTTGAGAATGGAGTTGATAGTGGGAATTAAGATCTCAAAAAGGTTATACTACCTCTAAACGAAGGATTGACTAGCATTAATTAGAATAAAATTGTGAAAAATTAAAATGTCATAAAGATATGGATATATCATACTATAAAGAAAACAATGACAACATTATGTATTCTATAAAAGAAAGTACCCATAATCATAAAAATATAGATCACTCAAAATCATTAAGTTAAACTTAGAGATCAAGAAAATTAACGATTTTAAATGACTATATACATAAGTCATAAAAGGTAATGTGTTCGTTAAATGGATGGAAGTTATGAAAGATAAAATGACTTCCATGAACAATAATAAAATTTTGGATTGGTCATATTACCTAATGGAGTCATTCTAATTTAATATAAATTAGTATTCAAAATGAAAAAAAAATCCAAAAGAAATATTGATTAATATATTCCCAAAATTATTGGTAAAGGATTTATTTAGAAAAAAGTAATCCATTAAAGTATTTTGTGACAATTTTATTATTGTTTTCTTCTTTAAGAACAACAATTGTTAAAGTAAAACAAAGCACATATAGTTAAAATGTCTTATTGTTCATGAAAGGTTAGAAAGAAGAAAATGTCAAAATTAATGGCGATAGATTTCATGATTAAAGTATTATTTTTTATTAATCATTTACTGCTTATAGGATTGATCAATATTAGTAATAAATTGAGAAAAGTATAGTTAATATTTAAGGTTAATAGTGTGACCATCATTTTAAAATCCATAAAAATTTTCTTGTGATTATTTGGCCAAGTGGAAAAAGGTTTGAATTAGTGGCCTTCATGGCCATATAAAAGAATGTTATAATTGGAGTTAAATCCTATTAATTACTATAACCACTATATATTAAAATTGAGATTAAATCCTATTGAGTATGAGGGTGAATTCTATTAAGTATGTGATTAAATCTTATTAATTATATGATTAAATTCTATTTATTAATCAATACTTATTAAGTATGTTAAATTACTCGTTTATATACTAAATAATCATGATCATAATTATGTAATTTTCATATAAAAAATGGGTTATTGTTCATTAGCTAAGGTTAATGCATACTATTCATATTTCATCTAATAGGAGAAATAAGCAATTTTAGCACTTGAAAGTTCACTTGAAATAATAGAATTGAGTTTCTTAATTTAATAAAAGAAGTTAAAGAATCATAATTCTTTGATGGATTAAGTCATTTGAATCTCTATATAAAGAGTTCTTGATCTCTCTTAGGAAGATTTAATATTAGCATTAGAGTAATAAGGAAAGTAAGGAGAAGAAAGATCAATATGCTAATTTTTGTTCCAACCTTATTTTTCTGTGCATGCTTCTAAGTTTTGCCCTAAACCTCAATTCTTTTGGTGCAATATGGAGATGAGAAAATATTAAGATATTTACCTAATGAGCTTTCACATGATGATTGTAATGTTTGGTAGTATTTATGAATTATGATATAGTTAAAATCCATGAATTTATTCTTAAAATTTTTCAAATAATTTCAACAACTACACCTATTACTAAATCATATTGGATTCTTTATTCTCATACAATATTAATTTGGGCTTCACTTGTTTTATCAAAAAATATTTCTTAAAAAAATGTTATTTGCTAAACAAATAATATGTTATTTGTATTGATAGTTAAAAAAATTATGCATATACTCATAATAGTAAAGAAAAGCAAATTCTTCTTTAAAATAAAGTTAGTAGCTTTTCTCAAATACTTTTATGTTTAATATTAAATAAATAAAATATTTTCTTTTATCTTAATATGTTATAAAAAATTTTGTCAAAAAAATTAATTTTTTATATTATTATTTTATAATTATATTTTATAGAAAATATTTTCCAATGAAGCCTCAGGGATTGTTTATGCTTTGTTTGGAACCGGCGTAAAGAAGCGGGAAGAAATGGGAGGAGTGAAATTTGCAATTTCACCTATTTGGACACATAGTAAAATTTGGGGGAGTAAATTGCAGTGAAATTTTTGGTGGGGTCCACTGGTTATATTTCACCCTAAGATGAGGTGTGAAAAAGTTAAATTTTTTGTCATTTCCCTGCTACCCTTCTACTGAAAGAAGTAGACTACAAGCCCAAAACTGGCTTTTTGACCAAAATACTATCGTTTGAAAAAGTATTTCCTCAAACCCTGCGCCGAAAATAATATTTCCCGGCATGCTTAAAGTGGTTTTTTTTAAAAAAAATTTAACAGTTCACAGTAGGGGGAGGCCCGTGATCAGTCTGCTCAATCACGGGGCATCCCCCCCATGATGCATATTATTATTTTTTTTGCCCTCTTTCTGCCTCCATTTTCGTGTCATGCCCCAGTCTGCTGCATATAATTTTTTTTTCCGCCCTTTTTTCTACCTCCATTTTCATGTCACGCCCTAAGCAGACTGGGAAGCTAAAAAATTTCCCCTTGCACTTTTACATATATATATATATATATATATATATATATATATATATATATATATATATATATATATATATATATATATATATATATATATATATATATATATATATGTCACCCATAGCAACCATTTTATATATAATGTAATTTTATATTAATAAAATTATTAACCTCTTTTTTGACTTTATAAAAAATAATAATTGTAATTTTTAAATTATATCACATAATTAATGGCATGTTAAAATAATAATTAATATAAATAATTTTTGCACAATTAAAACTATTATATGTATCACGTAATTTTATATTAATAAAATTATTAATCTCTTTTTTGAATATATATAAAATCAATAATTACAATTTTTAAATTATTTCAAATAATTGATGGCGTATTAAAATAATAATTTATATAAATAATTTTTGCACAATTATAACTATTGTATGTATCACGTAATTTTATATTAATAAAATTATTAATCTCTTTTTTACTTAATTTTATATTAATAAAATTATTAATCTCTTTTTTTACTTTATATAAAATCAGTAATTATGATTTTTAAATTATTTCAAATAATTGATGGTATATTAAAATAATAATTTATATAAATAATTATTGCACAGTTATAACTATTATAAGTTTCACCTAATTTTATATTAATGAAATTATTAATCTCTATTTTTACTATATATTAAATCAGTAATTGTGATTTTTAAATTATATTAAATAATCATTGGCATATTTAAATAATAATTTATGTAAATAATTTTTTTTAAAAATATTTAATAATTAAATTATTTATATAAATTATTATTTATAACTAATTAATTATTTGAAATAATCTAAAGATGACTCAGCCGGTGTAATATGTTTTTAAAAATGAAAGAAGTAATTTTATCTTTTTTAATCAAGTCTCAATATTTTCACTGTTATTATTCTAATAAAATTAATTAAGAACTATATATTGTTAACTAAGTGATAAAGTGGGCTCTTAAAAATGATAGGCCTGTCAGTTAATTTTTTTTAAATTTTATTTTTTTCCTTTATATCTATAAAAGTATAAGTAATTGTCTATTGATCACTTTTATAATTTTTTATAAAAATTACAATTTTAAATAAAATTTAAAATTTAAAAAAATATATATAAAACTTTCAAATATCCTATAATATATTAATATTAATTTCATAACCAAACACAAATTTTTCCTTTTTGCTCCATGATTATTATCCATTTTATATTTGATGAAAATTAAAAATAATTTGTGAAAAGAAATATATACATATATATATCCAAACATACTCACTAGCTTAATTATAATGTAATGATATTAAGACAGCTTTTATTAATAAAAAAGTGGATATTGATACAAATTTTAGTCGAATTAGGTTAAAATCGTTAGATTAAATTACAATGGAAAGGCACGATAAAAAATAACAAGAAATTAATTTTACGGAATGAAAAAGACTAAAAAGACACGAAAGAGGATTTTTTTAGTTTAATCTCCCTTACTTTTAATTGAATGTTCTAAATAGTAATTAATAACATTATCAACTGTTGTAAAATTGTGGGAAATCGATATAATGTAATGAAATTAGTAGCTATCGTAAGATCGCTGGAACAATTAATGTCACAATAAAGATAAATTTTTATATAATATCTTGTAAACTTGTTATTTGAAAGAATTAAGTCATGAAAAAATTTGTTAACATTGTTTTATCATATTGTTATGTATATTAAAATTTTAATTTATTTAATCTTAACATTGTTAGTATTTTACGTAATTTATACTTATTTTTCCTTCTTTAGATTCATTTATTTTAAAACATTACTTATTTTTAATTTGTTGCCTTATTGTTATTTTATATTTAATTTTATCTTAATGCCTATTTAAGCTAATGTTTGGCATGCTCAATTTTTCTTTAAGACTAATTATTCAAGGTTTTAAATAATAACTAATAATTTTATTAAGTATCGTAATATTGTCTAATACATATAATATAATAAAATTAGTAACTATTAAAAAAATCATTGGAATAAATAAAATTTCAATGAATACAGATTTGAGGTTATTCTTTTGTAGACTTATTAGTTAAAAGACATAAAATTAATAATAAATATTTTATTCCATCGTGATGTTGATTTCTGTAACATTCTTTAAGTTAACATGAAATTAGAACATAATCTGTATCACAAAAATGATGTTGCATTGAAATTCGTAAATACTGGTCATAAAGCCCAAATTTCTAAGTAGTTCCAATTATTACAATTATTTCAAACAATAAATCTTCAGTAGTACATGCAGTGGAAGTTTTGAATTTTTTTTTCAATTATGGTTCATGTCATTGCACTATTACTTAACTATATAATATATTCTTCATTTAATTAATTAAGGTAATTCCCATTATAAAGTAATCTCATTAAAAATTATAGAGTGTATCCGTAATGTCTTCTCCATCGTCATCGTCATCGTAGCTGTCATCATCATCACCAAACCCCTTAGGAACATCATCAAAAGTATCATTTTGTTTAAAATCATCCATTATATCCTCTGTTCCCTCAGGGGAAAAGGGTTCTTGGTTTAGACCATAACACGACTGTGAAAAACATGGCTTGGGAGCATAGTCAACATTAGGGGTGTCAAATGGCTACCCATATTCAATTTGACTGTTCATTCCAATAAGGTAGGGATTGTAATTTAATGGCCCTTCATTGAAGTTGTGAGGCAAGCTGCTAGACGGTTATGTGTATGGTTCTGTTAATGGACCATAATAATCAACTGGCTGACTTGCAATGTTTAAGTCAAGTTCCCTAGTTGAAACGTATGCATATAATTTTGGGCATGACAATTAAGTGAGAAATCGTGCATTCGCTTCCCACATTCGTTGAATGTCATCATCATCTTCTAATATATATGCCTTGTACTGTGTCAGATTTAACGAAAGCAGAATATACATCAGCTCAGTTACGAATTGATTTTCATCATCGTAGTTTTCGCCTAACTGCATTTTTTAGTTCATCCAGGGTGATATTTGAATTAATTCTGATAATCTTCACCCTATGACATTTAAATGTATCGCCTTCAACCGACTCATAAATTTCTCCATTTGAGTAAATACAAATATTTGACTCCCTAGCACTCATCTTATTCCCTACCATAGTCGCATTTACATGACACTTCAAGAATCAGAATTACATAATAAAAAGAGCTCCATAATAATGAAAATAGTTACAACTATCTGTTACTACATACATGCTCATCATTACTATAATATTACATATTTACTGAAATTATTTGTGAATATTTACTTGAAAGCTTAACTAAGGTTCAAGTATGACATTTAAATCTTATGTTATTAAGTATACTAGCACAACTATGCAAAGAATGGTTGTGAATAAGTTTCTCCTAAAATGTATAGTTTAAAACATCATTTTCCACAATATCATATGTATTGTGATATTTCCCAACGCCAATAAATCAATAAAGATAAACCCTCGGAATACATATTTTAGGATTCATCTTCTGCATCACTAAATAATATATATTCTGTGTTTAAATAAGTTTTTATAAATCAAATTATATCATATTGTGAAGATAATTTACTAATAAAATGTTTACTTTAGTGATGCAAATTTTATCATAATTTTATGTTTCGTTAAATATTTTTATGAGTATATACATCACATTATGATAAAATATTGCTTAAATTTTTGATTTTGTAGCCTAAATCTCCCATCTAATAAGTTCATAAGAGAATAAGTGAAAATCTGGTCTTTACTAAAATCTTAATCATTCTAACAATCTTTTCCTACTTTCTAATTTTTTTGTATTAGGTATATTACAATATTATGAGACTTAATTTACAATTATTAATTATTATTATTTAAAATTTTGATTAATTAGTATCAAAGTAACATTCAAAATGTGAATAATAAATCAAATATAAATTAAGTCAAATTTACTAATAAAACACAAACATGTGAAGTAAATTACAAATGAGTAAAACTTAAAAAAATAATATTTAATTTTAATATCGTAAATGAATCATGGGGGGTGGCACATGTGATCTGTGAAACATGGGGTCCCCTTCCCCGTTATCAATACTTTTTTAAAAAGGAATAAAAAATTTTAAGTTAGTTGTGAAATAGTTTTTAATGTGTAATACAGTGAGAAATTATTTTTCTAACCGCACGTACTAGAATCAAAAAGCTCAAATAGTAACTACTACAATAACAATTATAAAATAAATTTTATTATTTATATTTTAATTTAATCAGATATAAAAGTTAATTTTAATATAAATAAATATTTACAATGTACTCATATCATAATAATAAAAAAATTAAATAATATCAGCATATTAAAACAATAATTCATTCAACCTTTTTTGTTTTGGAACATTATTTTAAGGTTCAAAAGGTTAGAGTTAATATATTAGACTTTTATTATTTTCTCCCTTACTTTTAGCCTAAACCCTACATTATTTCAATTATTTCTATATTACCTTATCCTAACTGTGGAATATTTATCTTAATTATATAATTATTTATGCTTAACCATGACAATTTTACAAAAAATTATTTTATTATAACTAAAAACTAATAACATACTCAGATATCATAAAAATAACAAAATATATAAACAATATAGGCATATTAAAACATCAATTTCTTCGACATTTTTTATGATATTATTTTAAAGGTCAACAACTTAGGGATATTATTGTATATTTTTAATTTTTTTCTCATTACTTTTAGGCCAACCCTTACATTATATGAATTACTTGTAAATTATCTTAACTTATATGTGTAATATTTATCTTAATTAAATAATCATTTATTCTTAATCAAAATAAAATTATGTACATTTCAATACCTATTCTTAATTAAATTAAAGTTTATGATTTGCAAATATATTTTAAAACTCTCAAAGTAAAACATTCTATCTTCAACTACTATTTCTCAAAAATAATTTTATGTTAATGAATCTTACCATTTTTTTAAAAATCTCTAACTATCTGGATTTTTTAGTTTCTTGTTAATAATACCTAACCCATAATATTTAATAATTAAAATCATAATGATTTCCTCAACATACATATAATCTAGTCATATAGCAATATAAAAATACACTCAAGAATTAAAATAATAAAAATAAATATATAAAAAAAGCAGATTAAAATAATACACACAAGCATAAACATGAAAATAAATTTAAACAAGATAAATATCATAACATTTTATTCACATTTATTAATTCAAACATAATCATAATTTATATACCCAAATGAAATAATCACGATCTAATTACAATGTTTACTAATAATATCAATTAAAATGAGGAAATGCTTGTAAGAAATATTACTAAACAAATATAATACTTTCATGTGATCTGAAAATATAAAATAATACAACTAAAAATTTTTATTCTTCTAAATAATCTTACTTGTATAATGAATTTTTTGAATAATATGACTGCTGTTGAAGATCTGATCCTGGATTGTTGGAGAAGGAAATTGTTGTTGGGCAAAAAATCCTTCACAGAAGAGCTGCTACGAAGATAATTCTTAAGTGAGTAAATGGCTGCTGAGTAAAATTTTCTGAGGTGTGGGTGTGTGAATGGCCGAGGAGGGGGTTTTTGTAATCAGGGAAGTTGTCACGGGGCATACAGTATTGCGACATGTGGTAGCGCAGGGTGCAAGAGGCGGGTCACGGGAGAGCTATCTCTAGACACATGGTAGCACGCGTCACCTAGGAGCAATTGCGTCCAACACGTGGCAGCACAGGAGGGCCTGGGCCTGCATGCTAAGACGCATGGACAACTGTGGGGGAGTGACGGGTCACGTTACTAGCCTGCCCATGATCAATGCTAATCACGCCCTCTGACCCAACGTGATCAGACTGATCACGTTCGGTCAAAGTACGTGACCAGGCCTGATCACGGGTCACCGGAGCACCCAGTAACGTGATCAGTCAAATTTTTTTTTAAAAAAAATCACTTTAAGCATTCCCAGAAATACTATTTTCGGCACAGGATTTGAGGAAATACTTTTTCAATGGTCAAAAAGCCCTACAAGACTAACTCCCTGTGCTATGAAATCGCGTCCAGTTCTGGAATCGAAACCACTACGAGTGACGCCGCTAGCCCACGCCATCCCCACCGGCTCCGCTGTCCCGAGAACAGGTCTATTGGAAGGAAATCGATTTTTTGACCAATCTATCCTTCCTGCCTCTTTCCCATTTGTACAATGTGCCACCGCTTGAGGAAGATGAAACCACGTTATTGGTGGTTGAATGTTGCCTGCCAATGGACGTCGGCCTAAACACCAAGAAGAGAGGATGTCAATCTATCTGTTGTGGCCACAGACGGTGGCTATGGAGGCCCCAGATAATTTTTAAAAATTATTTTATCAATATGTTATTAATTTGTAATTAAGTTTAATAAATTAAAATTAAACTACCTCCTCATAATATATTGTAAGGGCATTTTAATCATTTTATTCAATGACATTTTCTTCCTCTCCTATTTTCGGCCATTCCAATCAAAGGAAATCAATTTTACTCCTTTATACTTCTCCCATTTTCTCACATTCCAAACACTCCAAGGTAAATTCCTTTTTACCTCCAATCAAAGGAAATCAATTTTACTCCTTCATAGTTCTCCCATTTTCTCACATTCCAAACGCTCCAAGGTAAATTCCTTTTTACCTCCAATTTCTTCCTCCTGCATTTCTTTTCACCCCCAACTACTTCCTCCTCTAATTTCACCTCCAGCCAAACATACCATTAATCAACAAACGAAGAGCATTCGTGAGATATCATATTCCATCATTGACCCGACATCAGATTCAGGTTTATGTTGTCCCTAGACTTGTGAGATGTCCTGACTTAACCCCCCGTTGAGTTACATTTACAGAATGCATCATAACTATGATATTCGTTGTACCATGTAATGTTCGATTCAATACAGCATTCCACAGTTTCCATGCATCATCTACATGCACGCAACCATATCAGCTGAATAATAACTAAATGTCGGTTCCAATCGTTGTAGGAGCGGTTTGGTGTGTCTATCCTTCTAAAAAACAAAAAAGATTTTACAAATATACAATCTTTATTTAAGAGAAAGGAAATGCTCTTCTTCCTCTCTGCCAAAGCAGTTGGTAAGTTTCAGATATCTTGTCATAATTTTCGAACCGGAACAAATAAATACGTTATTAAATAGCCCCATATTGTTTGGTGGTTTGCAATAAATAAAACCTGCAAGCTAATTTCCATCTTGCCCCATCAAGCTCGTGGTGGTTGATTGATGCATCTACTTGCAGAAAGCGTGCCATCCAGACAGCAACACCCATATTATGAAAGGGTTTAACACAGACACCTACTAAACCTACCCTAATCAGTAATCACGGGTTGCAGACTGAAGAGGGAATGCTATGAAGCAGATGCGCAGATAGGCTTAAAAAAATTCTTTTCTCGGACAACGACAAGGCGTGCAGGCAGCAGAATAGGCGGGCGGAATGGCCCTTTTTCCTCAAGAGGGGCACTTTTGCTTCAGCTTCACATCATTCTCATTTGAACGGTTGGTTTTGCAAACTCAGTTCTGGTAATCGAAATAATACTATGTATATCCACCGGACCAATCCAATTTCAGCCTTCACTTTTGACAAATGATATTTTTTTAATCATGACTAAATTAATATGCTAATATTTAGGTTTATAACTTATGTAGCAGTATCTTGGTTTTTAGTTGCATGTAATGGCTAAAAGAATCGAGACTTCACCTTTATTTATATTTAAACTTCCTTAAGCATTTATGGAAAAATTCTTTATTCAGATTACAATAAGCATATTAATAATTTTATTAAATATCAATATTTTTAATTTAATAATTATAATAATTAACAATATTATAATTATAATAAAATAATCAATATATATGTCAGTAATTTAAATGAGAATAACAAATATAAAAAATATTTTACTTAAATTTTATCCTTGTTTAAAAAGTCACAAGCAGGTTTTCATTAGAATCTAAGTTAATAACAGGAAAAGTTGCTATCCCCTTCAAATGTTGTTTGTATTAGAAGCGTGGCACTATGATTACAAAGTTGCGTAATTTTTTTTTACAGAAATAGACACGTATAGGTAATTAGAATGTTAACAAGCATTATTGTACTTTCGTATACATTTCGTTGCTTCCTTTCCGTATGCTTAACATTCTATATCTGCAAGCGCCCATGGGTCTAACCCAACAGACACAACTAAACAGAGACATTTCCGCAGGAACTGGGGCCTTAAGAAAGCCATATAACTATGCGTCATAATTGGAAGTTAACGCTCGAATACGTTATCTCAACATAACTACACATGTATTGTGAGGTTCCTCAAAAAAGGTTGGTTATGTTCAACTTCGACCTAGAGTTATACTTGTGCAAGACGTAAGCATTCCCTGGTCTAATATTCAGTGATATTCAGAATAATTTAACCTGGCTTCAGAAAGTGAATTCTCAGTCTCTCTTCCTGGTCCTCCCAATGGGATTTCGAAACTGACATTTTTAGCACTCAAAGTTTAATTAAATGAGCATAGAATTAACGAAACAATAACAGGTAGAGGGGGGTATTTTCTGCAGGGATAGAGACAAGCACATAATGCATAAGCAAGAGAACTACCAATTACAGAACTATAGTGTTAAAAATGTTCATCATGTCTTTTTCTATTTAGTAATCAATCTACATCTATCATAACTATATGTATGAGCCTCCAAAAATTCCAATACCCCAGTGCCCTGCTAATGCTAGGTGAATTCTATTTCCCTTCAGTAACAGGAAGGTAGACACCTTCTGCAGCTAGCCAAACATTGTCAGCACGCTTTTCTCGCACACCGCAAACCTGTTGGATTGAATGAAAATATATAAATAACAGTCAACTAATTTACACCAATTATGAGAAAAAACAAAATTGTAGGGGAACAAACAAATACACTGAAGCTCGAGAATGGAAGCAATGTAAAGGTACTTCCGAATAATTATGTAAAGCCACATACGAAAAAAAAAGTCTCTTTTGTTCTTTACACTTGAAAACATAAAATTTTATTCATTCGTATATTGTAATTCAATCGATTATTCAATTAATCAGGTTTTCAGTTCCTTTCTTACCTCCTGCTGTCCTCCAGCAATTCGGGTGTATTTCTTATCATGACTATGTAGATAGGCTCCAGTGTCCACATGCTGAAGCCTAATTCTCTGATCCTGCTTCCAAGTCTTCCCACTTCCTTCTATAAATAGCCTAAGGAAAATGAAAACAAATATGAAGCTCCATAAAGGGCATCAAGATATAAATATCTTGCTAGTGTTATCACGTCTCACCTCCAATAGTCGCCAGTGTCAGATTCAGATTCACCTCCAAAGCAACTCACCTACATTCAATTGAATCAATAGTCAGAGATGCTATTGGTATCATTAATCTCAAAGAGATTAATTTCAAATTTGAATTAGACTTAAGTTAACTTCAAGATCATTAGAAACAGATATTAAGAGACTTGAGTTTTATAGCAAAATCCAAGTAAGAAACATTAAGAGATCTAAGAAGCAATTAAACATTAGAAAAATAACACATTGACAACGATTCAGGGCGTGAGATAAATAAAAATGAGGCAAATCTGACAGTGTTAAATATTCAACTCAAAAAATGAATTTCTCCATCTGTCTAAATCCACTGGGAGGCAATAAAGTGATTCACTGTCAAATATTAAAGCTGAAAACAATGAAAAATAATAACCCCCACAAACCTCAAGATTGCCTGTTATTGGGGATGCATGCAAATGGCTGTGCAGCCACTTTCTTGTTCTCATGTGCTGCAACCTAATGATAGTTCCACTTTTAATCAGGTCACCTTGTTTAGCTGAAGTTCCTAGCTGAGGCTTAACAATCTGCAGAAGTTTAGACAAAATATGTCATTGTTGAAGCTATAACGATGAGGATAACTCTGTCAAGTACTCCAGCAATGACAGACCTTTGTTAACCAACATCAAATGATCTTATATGGAGTTTCATCACATACATTAGCCTAGTGCAAGAATTTGTAGCATACAAAAATGTAAAATCATCATTTAAGAACAAGCAGTGAATTCGAGAAAACACAAGAGCATGGCACAAAGGTTCTAGTCATTATTCATTAATTTTATATCTAGAGTCAACACCCAAGACAAAAACCACATGTGAGGACCAGAAACACTTAAAGAACAACGCTTTTCCCCAATCCCAACTAGCTTTTCTACCTTTCTTCATAAGCAAGAATTAACTCCAAGTAGAAAGCACATTGACAGAAGAAAAGGAACCCTCCTAAGTCAGAAAAAGAATTGAGAACACTTGATAAACTGATCACTGCACATCATATGCAGCCCACCAGGCAACACAAAGGAGGAATGGGAGTTCGAGGGAAATTAAACAATGGAATAAGAAAGGCATAAAAGGAGCTTACCCAGTAGCTATTGGAATCGTCAACGTTGGGAAAGCTGGTAACTGATTGTTGTCCACTGCCAGAACCATATGGCACATCATGAGAATGCAACCGAAATTTAGTTCTTTCATGCATAAGCTTCAGAACTGTCCCGTAAGTTATCTGCACCTGCAAGAGATAAAGCAGAAAAGGTATTAGATATCGGTATACTCAAAAATTACCACTGTCGGCGGGAAACATGAGAAAAACAATGAAACAGATACTTCACAATAGCTCACAAGTGTGACTGGAAAATAAACTGAAAAAAATGGCTCCAAAGCACTAATAAGTTTGATCACAATGGTTCTTTGAATCGTACACTATAAAATTGACATCCATTATTTTTTCCCGAAAAATTCAGATCTTTTTACTCGTTTCATCATGCAGAGGTACAAATTGACGCACTCTTCTTTCAAACCATGTAAACGTCAAATTCACGTTAACAGAAGGCAGGTAATCAGAATATCCATAATCATATCTTGAAAGAAGCAAATTTGATAAAATGTTAAGTATGCAGGCAACAATATTAGACATTTAGACCCCAAAAGAAATGGAAAATAATAGGCAAACATCAACAAACCTCGACGCCTTCAGAAGTAGCAGCAGACGCCGTGGAAGTGGGGCCGTTATCCGAATCAAGGGTAAGGAACAGGAAAAGAGCAAGGCCAAAAAACCCAACAGCCATAATGAAGAGCAATAAGATGAACCAGTTCTGTTGCCAAAAGGGAAATTCCGATGCCGAATTCCTCCCTGCTTCTCTATATACTATCCGAGTGGGACCAGAGACAGTTGGAGAAGTTGAAGAAGAAGAAGAAGAAGGCTTTCTTCGCGATAGGCTTTGCGACCCGGAGGAAGCCACGGTTCAACCTGACTTACTATCCAAATCGATATCGAGACGAAGTGAGAGCCGGAAAGCTATCTGCTTTAGAGAGAGAAGGCTGAACTGGTCTTGGCAATGGGGTTAAGGATTTAGAACGTGAGTTCTGAAGTCTCAAAAAATCGACTTTTGTTGAGACTTGAGAGTGAAGAACACGGGGAGAAAGAGGACGATGGGATCTCGGAGACAGACACGTAAATAGACATGAAGTAGCCAATAAAAAGGGTACACGTGGTGAGTTGAATGATGTGGAAGCTTATTAGTGGACGGTATATGCAGTCAGAGCTTCAATACCGGAAGACTACTGTTATTACCTACTTTTCCAGATCCATGTGGCGTTCTGTTATCGTCGGGCGGCCCAAACTTCTTAAGCCCGTAGTTGATGGCTTACCTTTATAGTCTCCATGCCCACCCACCACATGGCCCAAAAGGAAGAACCCTTGTCCATTATCTTCATTTTTAGTGAAAGTAAAATTTTTCTTCCTTTTAATTAAATTTATAAAATGATTACTGTGCTTGGGAGCTCCTTCATGGTTTTTTTCTTCGTCTCTCTGCACAAGTCCCCAATCGGAGTTTTTTTTTTTTCCCTCTTCATTTTCTTCGGATTTTGCTTAATTCTCACTCTGTTGGTAGTTCAACACCATTTATAAAGTGATATTTGAATTTGTGTACATTTTTTCTTCTTTGTTTAAAATTTGTTCTCTCATGAAGTGTTTCCTATAGTTTAAGATTGCAAAATAACAATCCATATTTTTATAATTAAATAATTTTAATTTAACTACTTTTATATGAAATATTACTCTAACTTTTGAAATTTTAAAAATATTATAAAATTCACCCTTTTAAAATAAAGTTTTTTTGGGTTCTCCTGAAATGGAGTTTATAACCTTTTTTTATGAAGATATTTTGCACTTCATTTATTAAGATAGGGATCAACAAAAATTGGGTCAAGTTAAGTTCAAACTGAACTTATATAAATATTAAAGTATTCTTGCTTAATTCAAGCATAATTCAACTTAAATTTTTTTCATACTTTCTATGCTCAAACCCAACTCTCTTTCAAAATAGGACACTTAAGTCCAACTTAGTTTAAGCACAATTTTAAAATTATATATATAATTTAATTAAATCTTATAAACATATAAAATATATTTATATCTACATATATATTATATTATATTTAAATGACCATCATATACATATATTAGTTCTTTATAATTAAAATTTGTATCACATAATATATGTTAAATTATAATATAATAAAATATTTAATTTATAAATATAAAATAGATTTGAATTCAAGATAGCCCAATTTTAAATATATAAGCCTTAAGTTCAGGCCATTTTATAAAATACGGCCTGAAATTTTGCCCAAGCCTAATTCTTTGGCCTAATTTCTCAATTTAAACCCTATTTATTTAGTAATGAGAATATTTGCTAATCTTACACCAAGATCTTTCTCAAATTTCTTCATTGAAGCTCATGTTAACATGAATCTACTTTTATAAGTAAATCATCTAAATTTTAGTTAAAAGATTTTAAGCTGGCTAGAATGATAAAGATAATTTGGATCTATTTAGGTGGAGGACTCTTCTCTTTTTGAATGATGCTTAATGGATTTATATAGGTTTTTTAATTTATATATGATTTTAGATTTTATTAGAGGAATCTAACCCTTGACTATATTATGTATTCTCAATTAGATCCTAAGTTATTTTATAAAGAATGACCAATAAACATTCTACATCATCAATTCCATAAGTTTAGATCTAAAGAGATACTTACTGTAAATGTTCGTTAGAAAAAACATGAAGTAGACAAAACAATCTATGAATATGAAGTTAAAATGCAACAAACTTACCCTTATCTTTTTGGTAAACTCAAAGTTTAAATCAACCTATTATTTCCCTATGAAGCTCCTAAAAATTCAAAAATAAATTATTTGAAGGAGGGAAGAACTATTATGCCCTTTATATTTTAGAATTTTATTTTAATTATTTTATTAATAATCATGTATATGTGTCGGTAATTACAAATGTTGTAAATGCATTTAAGGTAATATTTAAATTGAAGTGAATACAATTTTATAATGAAAATAAGTATAATTAAAATAGATACAAGTTAGTGTATAATTAGAATAAAGTGATTGTGTGTAAAAGAATCTAAGGACTATTTTTTCATTTTTGCACTTAATTATCTCTTAAATGACCAAGTTGCCCTTTAACCTTATAACTTCCCCAAGGCTAAACAGAACTCTTATCTCTCCAGGGAAAAACCATCAACTCTTCTTCCTTCTTTTACTTTCATTTCATTTTTACCATTATCAAGCAAAAATTGAGTTAAACTCTTTAAGGAAATATCATCACATTCCTTTTAAAACAGGTAATCCCATACACTATCAAGATTTTGTTAGGAAAATTTCTAAAGTTTGGATGGTAACAAAAAAAATTAAGGATTTGTGTTCTTCTTGTTGATTTTAGGTAAATTATTAATAAATAAGGCTAGTTGAATCTTTCGTATTTTCCATCTTATCTCTTCCAACTTTAGGTAAGTAAATAATCTTCTTAAAATGACAATTTGATTAATTTTGTTGCTATTTTGACTTGTATGCTTTTTAATTAATGAATAGATTTTCTATGTATATACTTTGTTGTTAAAATGAGTTGTATGTTTCTATATGATAGGTAAATGACATGGAATGTTGAGTATAATTTACTTATTGAGTTATACAAGTGTATATGAAAGTTTCAGGTTGAGTATAATTTACTTATTGAGTTATACAAGTGTATATGAAAGTTTTAGGTTAAGCTTGGCTTTTATTTTAGTGAGCTTGCATGATAGCTAGGAATTTCTAGAAAATATGCAAATATGGTAATCAAATATAGCTTGGTAATAGGCCATATTCAATTACTTTAGTTGAATGTTTCAATAGGATTTCATTTTAGTTTGCATATGTTTAAGTATAGTACTTAAATATGACCTTAAAAGGTTTATCCTAATGGTTACACTCGAGTACACTACTTGAGTATTCAAATTCTAAGTGCTCTCAGTCATAAAATATTCAATTATTATAGTCAAATATAAGCGTAATGGAATCTCATATTCAACCATAATAATCAAGTATCCTTATTGCAATCCTAATAAGACTTTTATAATGATTTTATATACTAATGATGATCAATAAGAATGCATGCGAATAGATTTAATCTATGGGTAAGTGTATTTGAGATTGAGGTGATGAAATTCCATGTGAAAACATGTTTAAAGTGTGAAATTGTGATTAAGGAAAATTAATGTGATAAAAATAAGAATAATACTAGATCCAATGAAAAACATTTGTTAAAGGATAAGGTTAACCCTGAAGAAATAAAGATGAATTTATAAAAGGATGAGGTGGACTTAAGAGTGATAAGGTGGTTTTATTCTTTTTTTATCATTATTTTAGTTGTTTTATTTATGATGTTATATGTTATCTTTAATGTTAGTTATAAACATTAATATTGTTAAGAGCATGGTAAGACAAGATTGGAGAATGTATGACTGATTATGTGTTATTTAAGTAAGTTATTTATTTACTAAGACATTGTTATTATTTTTATTTTAAATGTTTTCATAAAAATTCCTGCTAAAACTCTTAACTGCCACTAACAATTGAAGAGTATGAATCTTTTTGGTACCTTATTAGTGCAACCATATTCCTAGTAAAATATAACCTGGAAAATGGTTCAGACCTTGTAGATATTATTTTCAACTTCATACTATATAATTCTTTTGTAGACATTTTCAAATGTATATAAAATTAGTTAATTTGAACTAACTAATTTGATAGTAACTATGTGGTGATACTAAGGTAAAATTAGATGGACTTGTGAAAATAAGCTTCACACCAATTTTAACTAATGGCCATGATAATCATACTAATTGAATATTATTATTTTAATGACTTTATTAAGGAATATCTTAAAGAAACTAGGTTTAGACCCATCTTTGAGCACGGGCTCTTTAGGAGTTTTCTTTAGTTCAAGCTTTAAGTTAGAAAATATGCAATAGAAAGAAAACTTCTATCTGTGCTTACCATTGCCACCCATGTTTACTGTGTAAATAACTTGAAACTTTTTCTTCAATGCTTGATAACTTAATAAAAACTTAATTTTGTTATAAAGTGAATATATTTACATACATATGAAAATTTCCAAAAAACTAAGTTTTTTAAATAGACATGAAAAAACATATAAGGATAAGAAGGCAAAGGATTAGATTTTGATACTGTATTAAAGTTTAGTTGGAAAGGTATTACCAAATTCAGCTACTTTTCTTAACTAAGAAATGAGAATATCAAGTTAGCAATACATTACAATAATCTTCTTAATTTTTGAATTAAAGTTTAATGATGATAGAAGATAAAAGATTCGCAAAATGAAAGTTCCTTCTACTCGATGAATAAAAGTGGTGCTATTTAAATAGAGAGATCAGGATTATTATTGATTGTTGTATAATAAGGATTCCCACTCTTAAAAATTTTCTCTCCCTTTTCTCTCTACCTGGATAACCTAAGGGGTAAAGTAGGTTGCAATTCTACTCATTATCATTATTCAAATTAGTTATGGCTTCATCAAATTATGCACTAGGTACGCTCATAATTTTATTATGATCAATTATATATTTTAAGATTTTAATTCATACTTCCAATAATTAATATCAAAGCATATTAACAATATGAATATCTAATTACAAGTAATCTGATTATCTTGACAGATTAATAAAATTTCTAATTCTTTTTCTCTTTTTTGTACATGAAAATTTCGGAAATAGGGATTTTAATTCTGGAACAATTTGGATCTATTTTTTTTCAATTAAATATTGAATCCTAATCTCAAATATATCAAAAATATTATTATATTATTTGATTGCATTAAATTTTTTATTATTATGTATCGGTTTGGATTTTTTTGAAAAAATTTATGAACATAAAATGTATAATTTTTTAAAGCTTTTCCTTCTGATTAATATGTAAATCCGTGTTTAAAATAGGTTAGATATAATTTTATGGGATTAAAAGAGGTTAAATAATAAATTTTGAAGCTTAAAAGTCCCTTTAATGGTAGAAAAAATAGCCATAAAATCGAACCAGACGAAGGAGGAAGCTGAAACATTCATGCTGCCTACGCGTGTGGTGTCCACGCGCTCGATGCCCGCGTGAAACACACGCGCCAAATGCATTGGACCATCAGCTAGCGCGTGGAAGACACACATCCAAAGGGCATGACTGACACGCACCAGATCAACTAACAGTTTTTGTCTAGACAACTGACCAAGCATGAACCATGCGTGTGTTGGCATGTTAATCTCATGCGCCTGCCAATTAGTCAATTTTTTTTGAAATTCAAGCCCACACGCAGGATTATGCTCCTGTGAGCGCGTGTGAATCACGCACCAAGCCTTTTAGGCCTAAATTTGGCCCAGTTGTGTGAAATTTTATTTTCTACCTTTATGTAAATTTTTCATAATTTTTTTAGGCCAATAAATGTTTATTTTAAAATTTGTAAAGTTTATATTATTAAAAATATATTTTATTTATAGAATTTTGGCCTAAGAAAATTCATGAACATGCGTCATATTTTTTCTGAGCTTGGTGTGTTGTCACTCTCTCTAATTGTAAACATAGGTATATTAGATAAATTTTGAACCTTTGATTATGTAATTTTCTACATATAAAGACACCTAAGGCCATTTATTTCACATCAATGATAGATTAAGGATATAATAAGGCTATTTCTCATAAAATACTGTCCTTCTAGAATGTTTAGGAGCATATTGCATTGATAATGTCTATAACCTATCGGTATGACATTATTAATATAATTTTAGGGTTTAGACTCCTTAGAATAGACATGCAGTAATTATAATATTTCAATATTTCTTGTACCCTATTGATATGACTATATTGATTACATTCTTATGTAGACTCTTGTACAAGTTAAATCATATGGTACATATAATTTTGATACCACTTTGTTATATAGTTGTTTGACTGATTTGTTTAATTAGGAATCTGGTGTTATAATTATGTTGTGCACGCATAATTAATAATTTTCCAATCCTATTACATCAGTCTCGACTTTTCAATAATTATCTGTGGTGAGGACTCTTAATAGAACAAACTATGATGAATGGAGAGAGTCTTTGAACATATACCTCATAATCTCTAAGGAAGATTTAGCTCTTAGAGAATCGAAGTTGGCTAATCTATTACCTGAGTCTAGTGTTGCATATAAGACCTATTACAAATAATGGTATGAGTCAAATTAGATTTGTTTGGCAATGATTAAGTTCACTATTGAAAAGAGAATTAGAGAGAGTATCCTTAATAAAGAAACTGTTGTGGAGTACATGAAAGCTATTGATGAAAAATTCAAGAAGCTTAACAAGACTCAGAAAGTCTACTACCTCTCCATGGTTGATAACACTCGTTATGATAGGATTTCAGATTTTAAAGAGCACATTATGAAAATGATTCATTACTACAATAAGCTGATATCATATGGTGTTGATCTTGGAGAGAGTACTTTAGTCTATAGAATCCTTCAGTCATTACTAGCTGAATATAGCTACCTAAGAATTTCCTATAATTCACAAGAGGGAGAATGAATAATAGACCAAATAATTTCTATAGTAATTCAAGAGGAAGAGACTATGAAAAGTAATCCACAGCCACATTCCATTAACTACTTATCTCAAGACTCCAATAATAGGTCAAGTGAAAATAATAAAAGAGGAAAGAAACCAGAGACACAGATATCTAGAAGGCTTGAGTTCAAGAAAAGTGATGATAAGGATAAGGGAAAATAAAAAAAATTTAAGGGCAAGTGCAAAAAGTCTCGATGTTATAAGCTAAAGAACAAGCATGAGTAAGAAAGGGCTCAGAAATAGGCAGATCTTAAGCGAGACGAGAGAGACCGCATTCGGAGTAGCAAGAAGTAGGGATAAAATTAAATATATAGGATCATTTTCTTTCTTTATGTTTATCTTCTGGACACTTTTAATTTGAATTATGTCGTTTAAGTACCTTTTTCAAGAAGAAATTTGATTTCTAGTTCTATTTTAAATAATTGTAGTTATTCCTTTTGACAAAGAAAATTTATTATAATTTTGCTATTTTTGGTATACCACTTTACAAAATGATCTGTATCATTTGAATTTGAAAAATTATCCTATTGTATCTTATAATTAGGCATAAACAACCTAGAATGAGTGAGAATTCTTCCATTTTGTGAGATTGACATTTAGGCCAATTTTTAGAGAAAGATTAGAAAAATTGATAAAACAAAGGTATGGTGTTAGACTTAGATTTCTTATATTTTTTTAAAATTTTTAAGTGTGGGGTTGTAAAGCAAAGATGAAACCATATAATCCCTAATTAAAGAAATTAGACTCTAGAACAATCAGTGGATTCTTCATTAAGTACTAAATTAGATCAAGAGGTTATAGATTTTATTATCCCATTTATAGTACCAAGATAATTAAGTTTGATCGGATATTTTATTTTGAGGATGACTTGGATAGTGGGAGTTTGATGCTTAAGGCTATAAATTTATGTGACAAGGCCACCATTCTGCCTATACTTGTTCTAATTCCCTCACCACTAGAGAAGATAATATTGACAGTCCAGTTCAGATAAATAAAGATCCTCATGTTGAAGAACTTGATCAGTTAGCCATTGAGTTTAAACGAACTTAAAGAGTTTAGAGGCTTGCAATACCAAATGACTATATTGTGTACTTGCAAAAATTTTAATAAATTTAATGGGATAATTTTGTCATCTTAGTACTTTATATTGATGACGTTTTGCTAGCTAGTAACTTGATCCTTTTCTAGATGAGTCAAAATGCATGTTATCATGTCATTTTAATCTTTGGCAAAATATTTTTTATTTTGAAATTTAGATCCATCATGACAGAACTCATAGTGTTTTGGGTTTGTACCAAGCTAATTTGATTGAACGGATGCTTGAAAGATTTAAAATGGATACCTGTGTGTCTAATCCAACGTGTACTTAGAAAGACGATACATTGTCTCAATTATATTACCCTCAAGCTGATATTGAAAGGGCTGAAATAGACAAGATTCCTTACACTTTTGCTATTGGTAATCTTATGAATGCACAGGTCTGCATTCGTTTAGATATAGCTTTTACTATTAATGTTCTTGGAAGATACTTAAGTGACCCTATGATGGATCATTGGAAAACGGCCAAGAAAATAGTGAGGTATTTTTAAGATACCAAGAATCATATATTGACTTGTATGTGATTTAATTTACTTGAGAATATTGGTTATTCAGATTCTAATTATGCCTTATACAGATATGATCGTAAGTTAACATCTGGATACATTTTTATGATGTTTGGAGGAGCTGTTTCATGAAAAAGTGTTAAAGAGACAATCACAGCTACCTCAACTATGAAAGCAGAGTTTATCGCATATTATGAGGCCACTTATTAGGCTATATGGTTGAGGAAGATGATACTTGACATGCAATTGGTTAATTTTATATCACGACTTCTACTAAATTTTGTTACAATAATTCTCCTACTATGTGCTTCTCTCAAAACCACAAGAATTCTAGTCATATTGAATATTTTGATGTTAAACTTCTGTTCGTTAGAGATAGAAGATTGTTAAATCTCGAACTTACATTGAACACAGCTCTAATGGAGACATGCTAGGGATCCGTTAACTAAAGAGTTGCCTATAGGAGTATTTAAAATCAAGTAACTCATATAAGTCTTGTTAAATCTTTTGATGAAGCCTTAGTTTAGTAGGAATCTGAGATATGCTTGTTTTATTTTATTGATATCTGTAACCAGTAATTACTTATATTGAAATATTAGTGATATGTTTTATACATATATATAAATCATTTACTTCCCTATCAGATTCAATGATTTTAAGTTGTTTCTCTTATGAGTTATGGTTAAAATATTAACCTTATATATATCTAGTTCCTTTGAGATTATGAGACATTAATTTTACATCACTTGTCTCCCTATCGGATTCAGTGATTTTGTATGATCTCATTCCACTTATGTAATCATTGCTCAGTTTAGATATTTCATTCGTTTCCTTATCAGATTCAATGATTTTGAATTGTTTCTCTTCTGAGTTGTAGTCGAAAGACTAAACTTTATTCTGTTCTTTTTAGATTATGAGACATTATATCACTTGTCTCCCTATCGGATTTAGTGATTCTATGTACTCTCATTCTCTGAATTAAGTTTATAACTTAATGTATAACTAATTTCTTAATTATTGATGTTTCAATTATTCCATATAAATTAATTAATATTATTCAAGTTAGAGATTGTTATATTTAAAAATAAAATAATTAACTTTATTAGAAATATTATATGGATTAATATTAATTAATTATTAAAATATTTATTTAAGTAATTAATTTTGTATTTTAACATTAAGCATAGAACAGATCGAGCTCTAGTTTAATGTATATGATCCGTGATAAGTTGAATTATGCAGAAGCTCATATGAGTAGAGGTCTCAACCTACAGCCCTTTAGTGGTCAATAGTTTTCTATCACAAATCTGGCCTTAAATAGAGAGATCAGGGTGATTATTAGTTGTTGCATAATAAAGATTCCCACTCTTAAAAATTTTCTCTCCTTTTTCTCTCTATCTGGATAACCTAAGGGGCGAAGTAGGTTGCAATTCTACTCATTATCATTATTCAAATTAGTCATGATTTCATCAAATTATACACCAAGTACGCTTATAATTTTATTATGATCAATTATATATTTTAGGATTTTAATTCATACTTCCAACACCCTCTTAGCACTATGCTAGTTAGTGTACCCACATCATTCTATTATAATTTGCTTTTCTTTGTTAACAATCTCTTCTAATTAAGCATCTATTTTTAAGCATGGGCAAGTGATTGTGCTTCCAAATTGCATCTATTTATGCTTTTAATACACCACAAAGCATGGCCTCTACACTAATAGTAACATTTACATTTGATTGCCATTTATAAAAGTATATCTATGCAAACTTTGCTACATTTTATGCTTTTATTTATAATTATACATCTTGTATTGCTTTCTTACAATTATTATGTGTGAAACACCACTTTTTTGCTATGAGAATCACTCATATTTTAAAAAAGTCGAATTAGTATTGCTTATTGTATTTTTCAGTTGCAAATAAAGGATATGGGTGATTAAAATAAAAACTTTAACTTTGAACATAAATATTTATCACATTTGAATGAAGAACTAGAAAAATCCAAAGTTAGAATGGACTTTAATTTTAAGGATGAAGTTATCATTTTATTATGCTAATTTTGTAAAAAAGTTTTCGAGTTCTTAAAAGAAATTAAAAAAATTTAAAAAGATGGTAAGAAATATTTATTGTCTAAAATATATTTAATATACAACCACAACTTATAAATATTTCCAACCACTTTGAAAATTTTGAGAAAGTATTACTGCTATAAATTTTATATTGAATTCAAAATGTATGATAAATTTTATATTTAATTCAAAATTCTCATGACATGAAGACTAGATGAATTAAAAACAAAAATGAACCATTTAACTTACTTTCTTTTATTTAAAATGAGATAAAAATTATGCAGTATATGTTAGTATTTACATATGTAGCTTTAATAGGACAAAATAATTAATTCACTAAATTATAAATAGCCAAAATCACAAAAGAAGACATATTTATTGACTTGACAATAGGGATTGTTACAACCAATGTTAAGAAATAATGTTGCAAAGAAAAATATAAGGGTTATCCATTATGTCACCTCAAATATTTTCAACTCGTGTAAATAATTCCTTATTAGTTAAGCTCTACTACTAGGCAATTTTTTTGTGTTTTTGACCTTGATGTTTTGAGTATATTAGGATAGAGACAAATAAAATCCAATTGATATACATAATTGGAAAGTTATTACCATTTACTATAAACTAGAGAGTTTGGATCATTATTTTATCAATAGTCAAGAAAATATAATATAAAAGAGATTATATATCAGTAGTTAAGACATCATATATCAAGCCAAAATCTATAAGTTATATAATTTAAATAAAAAAATTTAAAATTAAAATGTTAGGTGCAATGATTTAATGACAAACTAACAACTTACAATTGCATTATTTAACATTTCTAGTGAAATAAACATAAAAAGATATGCACTTGCATCCAAACTTTAACATTAATTATATAAATACAACCTTACAACATTAATCATAGAAATATAACCCTATATGTTTGCATATTATTAGTAAAGAAAACAAACATAATGTTATTTGTCTTTTATTGTATCAACAAGAACAAAAAGTAAAAAAGTTGAAAATATCTAAAACTAATTTTTAAAGGATTTGAACTAAGACTTGCATGAACATATTTTTTTTTTTACAAAAAAAACATTATGCATACAAGATTAGAAATAGCTAGTAAGTAGTAATAGTATTATGCACACATAATCATATCTTCTCTACAATTTTTTTTTTATCTATTTTGGCATTTCATCAATCACTTTGTGGACTTTATCTTAATAAAATATTTAACCAAATTATTACTTCTAGTTCATTGCATAAATGGGTAAATAGAAATACAATAAAAAAATTAAATCTAAATAGATCATACAAAATTAATCAAGAGACTAAGTTCCTTTATTTTTAGCCCTCAAAAGAAAGAAACAAACAAGAAATATATAATGAAATTCTTATTACATTTCTACCTTTTCTTTTTTTGGGGGGGATAAAGGTGAAAGGAGCAAATTGTGTATGGAGAAGAGATTTTACTTGTTGCTCACATATTTATTCATGATTTTACATTAAATCTTTCTAACATATAGTAGCAATATGAAATTGGAACTCAAGAATAGTGATGAAACTTTAATCATGCTTCTAACGTTTTTTTTAGTTAAATTAAAATTTTGATAACATGATAAAATATTATGTTATTCAAAGCCCTAGTTTGTCTCTTATTTATAAGACATATAGGATTTCCTTCTTTGAACTAGTCTCTTTATTTTGATTACAATTACATCTTTAAGAATAGTTTAACTCAGTTTGTTAATGGCTTAAACTTGTGTTTTTCTTAGTAATTGTGAGAAAGGAAGAGAGAAAAGTCTTGACGTGAACTGCTAATTTTTTTTAGGTTAATGGTTCAGTTGATACATAAAAATGTCATGCATAGCTCAAAACAAAATAAAGTAGAAATATTTAATACTTTCTTAAGTTTAAGTTGTTTGGCTTTTAATTAACCAAAAAGAATTAATATTTAAACTTTGTTTGTTTTTGTAGAAAATATCTTTATTAGAAGTAATTTTATTTATTTGTATTTATAGTTAAAAAATAAGATAATAAAAAATGTTATATTAATTAAATATGATATGTAAAGTGTTACATCCATTAGATTTTAAAATACTTTACTTGGAAATAAATAATTAAAATAGGTTTAAAGATTAAAATTTTCTTTTATGAAAATTCGTTAATGAATAAGCAAGTGAAAAAAAATTTAAGTCAAATATGATTAAAGATGTGTAGATGAATTGAAGGAGATTTAGTAAAATATTTTCAAATGGTCCTTAGGATTCAACTTATTATATTTTCCAAACTACCCTAATCCCTTATTTACCTAAAAGCTTTCTTTTTCATCCTCCAATCTAAGGGTAGGCTTAATATTTTTTTTCTTTTTCTTTTTTCTTATTTTCTTAATTTCAACAAGGTAAAGACAATTTTGCTCTAATTCTATGCAATCTCATGTTTTTATTTCTTTTTTTTTACCATTACAAGATTGAAGTTTGGAAGGAAAATGAATTTTGATACCCTAACCGTAAACCTTTGAATTTTGATGTGTTTATGAGCAAATCAACCATCAATCTCATTTATAACTAGTGAATAAACATTTTGCTTAGATTTGTATAAATCATATGATTTCTTGAGTAACAAGTTAAATATTCTTTTGAAATGATTTTATTTGATGATAAGTAAGGTAGATCGGTGTTTAAAATGAGTTTCTTGGTGATTTGAGTAGCTATGATATTGTTTTTATGTATGATAGTGATTAATTTGAGGTGTAATACATATATAAGGGAATTTAGAATAAGTATTTTTTACAAATAAATAGTAATTTTTATGAGAGAAATGTAGAATTTCATAAGTGAATTGATTCATTAGACCTAGAATATAGAAATTACTTCCCCAAATCAATTCACTCATTTAAATTAAACTCGTGGAAGTTAAATCAATTGGTGAAATGATTCACAAATTAATTAAAACTTTTCAAAATCATAAAATTCAACTTCTAACAAAAATTTGTATTTTACTTCGTGAAATAAAACAAATTGATTAATTTGAATATGTTTGTGCATTAGATAATCTTAAGGAATTATAATGAGGTTATTAAATCCTTCTAAATGACTAACAATTATGATAGAAATATTATTGAATGATGATTTAATCTCTTGAAAATTGATATTAATTATGTATGTTAAGGTGATGCAATGTAGCATGGTGCTATCTTGAGATATAAAATGTTATATGGAATAGTTTTTGTAGTATTTGAGTTTAGTTTTGCTACATTCTTCATAGAAATTGAGATATGGTGATTAATTACTTATTATAACTTTCTGTATGAGATCCATGTGCTCACTTGTAAAGGATAAGATTGACCTTGAAAGAATAAGGTTATATTTATGACCAAAAAAAGATGATCAAAAGTTATAAGAAAATTTACTTGCCTTTTTTTAAAAAAAATTTTATCGATATTGAAATGTTATGTTTAAACTACATAATTTAATTGATAAAAAAATGTAAAGTGTGATATTGATTTAACAGTGACAATGTATATGAGGATCATCACCACCATCATTTTTAGTGATAATTATTTATGTGCTTTATATCTTTATAGTAAAGGTATTAAAAAGTAAAATTCTATTTTGCTTTGGCAAGATCCGAATAATCCCTTTTTAATGTTATTGAATTTATTTTCTTTCTTTATGTTAGCAAGATCTCTGATTCTATCTATTTTTTAGATGATTTGGTTTACCCAATTTTAAAGAAACTCATTTTACTCCTTTTTTTTTTTCATTTTTTCCTCTTTTGGGATTTCCTTATATGTACTTAGTTGCTATCAAATATGTACTTAGCATTCCGGTAAGTTAAGAGTTAGTTAGTTAAAATGTTTATAAAAATTAGTCGTTATATGCATACTACATTATACTTTCTCTGCACTCAAGTACAGTTATGATATTTTGAAAATTATGCATAATTGTATGTCTAGTATTGCACTAATACATGTATAGGAAAGATTTGTAGGTGGTTATTCCTAGTAACTTCCTATGGTAATCACATACCTTAAGATAGGTTATGGTGTAAAGAATATAAAATGAAATAGTTTATTATTTTAGAAAGGAAAGGCCTCGTCAAGGTTCAATAGTATAAGATAAGTGATACAATCAAGATTTATGTTGTATTTAAAACTTTTAAATTGGTTGTATAGCTTATCTAAATTTAAACTATTTTTATATACCAAATTTTATATGAGGTTATCCATTCCACAAGAAAAGGATAAGAGTTAATAAGATAGTATTAATATAAATATTAAATTATTAAAATTAAAATTTCTTTCTCTCTTAAGTTTCTTCCTCATAGCTAGTGGCAAAATTACATGTATTTTAGCATGGATATATGTCCTATTTAATTTATTTAAAATTTTATGTAAAATTATATATATCATTTAAAATATTCCTATTGATATTTAAATATTATCTATTGAAATATTGAAATGTAATTGCTCCAATTGACTTTGAGGTTTTGGTTCCGGTGCTACTCATATATATTATTGTGAAGTGCTCTGTGATGAAATGGAAGGCAAGTAGTTTTGCCTCAATATTAGGGAATAAGAAAAAGAATTGAATTATCACAAATAATTTTTAATAGTATAATTGAAACACCTAAAGGGATTTACTAAAGGGATTTATGTCTCTAAAGTTTGAATTCAAGAGTTGGTGATGTTTAAAGAAGGTGTTAGCACATTACAATGTTCATTTAAAGAATAACAACTTATTTATTCCAATACTATCTTTTAAAGTGAATTATAATGGTCTTTATTACTGTATGTATGTGTTTTTCTAAAAAAAATTATTTGTATGTCCTTACCTTATATTTCATAATATAAAAAAATGATATATGTGATTCTTATAAGAATATGTAACATAAAGCTATTACTACTTAGAATAATATATATGCCTACAATAATTCTTACAAAGTAATGTTTAGAAAAAAATATTTATTAAATAAAAAAGATAATAAAATAAAAAATAAATACTACTCTTGTAATGTTGCAACAACACTTACATGTTCTAACTAATTTTATTTTTAAAATTTTATAAAAATGATAGTATAATTATTTTAATTTTTATTATTTTGGTTATTAAATCCATTCAAATTTATGATAAGATTTGAATAAAATAAAATACCTTAAAAATATGAAGTATTATTATGATTGTACCTATAATTAGAGTGCTTTACTTTGACATGTTATAAGCATTGTTTTTATTTATTTTTGAAGGATTTTAAATAAATCATAAAACAATTGTTACATAACTGTTAAAATAACAAATGAAAGCGAGAAATTATTTTAAGTAATTTTTTTAAATGTAGCATGTTAATAATTGTTTTTAGTTTAGAATATTGAGACTTGTCCAACTTTATGCTAATTTAGAATATAGAAATTGTTTAAGGAAAACTAAAATTATATTATTGTATTTGTAATTTAGTTTAATTTTAATCCATCATAGACAAAAGTTAACATAAAATTTTATAAAAATAGAAAATATAATTTAAAACTATTTTCCATAGAAAATTTGATATTAGTAAATTTTTTGAAATTAATTTTCAATGAATTTTTATCCACTTATCTTATTAGTAAATAATCAATTTTAATTTGAAAATCATTTAGTAAAATATTATTTTAAACAATAAACTGTACTAAAAGCCTAAAATGTCTTTTTTACTATTATATGGAATATGGATAATTATCACATTGGTAAATTAGAATACATTTCAAATTATAAGTTAAAGTTAATAAAATAAAATAAAAAAAGCTTAGATTGAGATGACCAAAAGTAATGGTATTTTATCTTTTTTTTTTATAAATTGAAAGCATCAAAGCTTAGACAAATAAGGAAGAAACAAATAGGAAAATTAAAAATTATAAAAATCTTATAGGAATCCTACTAATTAGAGTAACTTTCATAACATTAGCAAGCAAAAATACCCTTAAATCTTTTAAAGGATGAGAAAAAAATGCATCCTCCATACTTCAAAATAACTTCCATATTCGCTAGTCAATTTCCACACTAATCTTTCTCATGATAAGTATGACAAATTTTCAAATCCTAACTTTTTTTAAGCAAGAGTTGAATAATACAAATGGTTGGATCCATGTTTGATACTTACTCACGATATGTATGTATGATAAATTTTCACTTCCTCTGCTCCTTGGTTTTTGCATTCTTACTTTTCATATTTAGCTATTTTTTATTTTATCAATTTTAAATTATAACAATTTTTTTAAAATTATAAGTTTAATCTAATTTGTCTAACTTGATGGATAAATTTTAATAAAAGAATTGCTTTTGAAATATTGGGATTGTATTTATTGCATTTATAATTGAATTTTCTAATTTTAATGCATCATTGACAAAAAGTATTATAATTTTTTTTTAAAATGGAGGTACAATACAGATTATAAATACATATTAGATTTTCTTTTAATTTATTTGGCTTACCTAATTTAATTGTTAAAATATTTCTTACATTAAGAATATTAAAAAAGATCAAACTTTCAATCTATTTTTAATTTATGGTGTGGAATTATTGAAATTAATCACTTGGAGAAAAAATGTATAGGCAAGCCAATAAAATACAAGTAAAAATAATAATTAATTTCTTTATAAAATAATTTTTTAAAAATGAAAATAATATAGGAATGGGATGACAAAATGCACAATGAGACTATATGTGCCATCCTAACTCCCATTTATTTCTTCAATCCACTCCACTTTTACTTTTCTTTTACTCAATCAATTATTTCTTCCTTTTTTCTTACCTTTTCCTAACTTCTTCTTTCTCACCACTAAGGTAGTTAGACTAATGGTACTAAATCACTACTTTAATTTAAAAGTTATGAATTCAATGCAATAGAATATCAATTTGTAGCCAATGAAAGAATAGAGATTTTTGGGACTACTAGCATTTTGGTGATGCTATGGTGATAAACTCATCTTTTAGACAACACATATGACTTAAATCGAATATTTTGCACTGAAGGAGTACTTCTATAATAACATCTAATGAGAGTAGTCAAAATTGGTTGTCCTTACTCTCTCATTTGATTTTTTTTTTATCTCTTCATCTCCTTAATTTTGTAATCTTTTCATAGTACACTAAAAACAAGATGCAACCTTCTTTCTTTTTATTGCCCAAAATAAAAGTTATAACTTTATTCAAATGAAAACCATTTAATGCAAAAATATTACACTGTATGCTCTGCAAATGACAATAAAATTGTATTTGAATTTTTAAGGTAATGAGGATTTTGATATCTCAAGTGTGAGATTTTAGAAATAAGAATAAAAAGATATATATATATATATATATATATATATATATATATATATATATATATATATGTATATATATTTTAAAAATAAAGAGTTTTCTCTAAGTGAGCTTTCTTTCTGCTATCTTTATTTTTTTTCATCCTTGTTCTTTTCTTTCTCCACTTATTTCTTTTTCTTTTTTTTTTAGCTTTCACTTCACTTCTTATAGGAAGAGAATTCAAAAGCAAAATCTATACTAAAGATCTTTCATTAATTAGTTTGCTAAAAAAAATCAAAGATTAATAATTGGTATGCATGATAAAATAGAAATAAGAGTCATAAAATTTAATGTTTGGTAACAAAACATGCTCTTTTTCATTTACACAACTTAAAAGAGTTAATATAGTTGCATTTAACAAGTTTCTTAGGGTGTAGCATAAATAAGATGCAAAGATTATTATTTTTACCTCTTTTTACATTTTTAAATTTTTTATTTTTCTCTTTATTGAATGTGTTTTTATCCAAACAAAATTGAGTGTTAACACCTCTTTAATAAAATTAAAATTAAAAAAAATTCTTCAATATTAACACTTTTATTTAGTATCTTTTAAAATATTTATTTGATAGTGAAAGGATAGAGATATTTGGGACTACTAGCATTTTGGTGATGTTATGGTGACAAGTTCACCCTTTAAACAATCGATATGGCTTAAATTGAACATTTTGCACTAATGGAGTACTTCTATGATAATTTTCAATAAGAGTAGTCAATATTGGTTAACCCTAGGTCCCCTACTCTCTCATTTGATTTTTATTTCTTCATCTCCCTATTTTTTTAATCTTTCCACAATAAATTAAAAATATGATATAACCTTCTTTCTTTTTATTACCCAGAATAAAAGTTGTAACTTTATTCAAGTGAAAACCATTTAATGAAAAAATATTGCAATGTATGTTTTATAAATGACAATAGAGGTGTGTTTGAAGTTTTAGGGTGGTGAGGATTTTGATATCTTAGGTGTGAGATTTTAGAAATAAGAATAAAATAATATATATTTTTTTCATTCTGTTCTTTTCTTTCTCTACTTATTTCTATTTTTCTCCCTCCTTCTCTCTCTCTCTCTCTTTTGTTTTTTTGGCTTCCATTTCCTTTCTTCTAAGAAGAGAATTTGGTAGCAAAATTTATACAAAAAATATTTCATTAATTGGTTTGCTAAAAAATTAAATATTAATAGCCTGTTATTCATGATAAAATAGAAATAAAAGTCATAAAATTAAATGTTAAGAAACAAAATATGCTCCTTTTCATTTCCATATCTTAGAAGAGTTAATATAATTGCATTTAGCAAGCTTCCTAGGGTGTGGTATGAAGAAGATGTAAAGATTATTATTTTTACCTCTTTTAACATTTTTAAATTTTGTTTTTATTTTTTTTATTTTCTCTTTACTAAATGTATTTTTATTCAAACAAAATTGAGTGTTAACACCACTTTAATAAAATTAAAATTAAAAAAATCTTTAATATCAATACTTTTATTTAGTATCTTTTAAAATGTTTATTTGACAATATTAGATTATATTTTTTATACTTGTGGATAATGCATATTATTTTGCTAATATTTTATACATGACACTTGTTAAATTTTATTTGGATGAATTAATTTAAATTAATTTTTTATTAGTTTGTTATACACAAAACCACATATATATGTGTGTTTATGAAACATGCTATATTGTTTTATTATTATAGTGTAAATTTTTTATTTATATTACTATATTTTACCAAAGATATTAATTGTTAATATGCATTTTAGTTTAATCATGTACTTTAAATTCATTCAAAAAAATTTTGTTAGTTTTTAAAGGTTTTATTAATCAAATTGGTATTGTTCCCATGGCAAAAAAATATTGAAAAAATAACCATTTATGAAATTGTAAATATAAAAGACAATTTATAAATATTTTTTATTAATGTTAAATATTTTTTTATAAATGTTATAAATAATATATAAATTATAAAAAAATTTATAGATAAAATAAAAGTTACACATATGGAGTGATTAAGGAGTATTGTTACTTTTTTTAAGGCAATTCATGCTATTCACAGGAGTTTTGCATAACTTTTACGATTTTACTTAACTTAACACGTTGCCACCAAGATACAATAGCTATAACTATATGTCTTCCATTTCCTACACTGAATTGAAGACAAAATTCCACTTAGCCATACCTCTTTATCTTTACTCAGATATATATCATGTTTAAAATTATATCTTGTATATTCTCATGTTTTCTTCCTTCTCAATAAACATACTTTAAAAACACTCATTTTTTTAGTCATATACAATAATTTTCTCATATCTTACCAAAGCTAAAAAGATAAATTTATAAGTTGTAAAATAATCATTATTCATTAATTCTACCATAAAACAAATTTAATTAAGGCTATTTAAATTATAATTAATGTAGATTTGAATGCTATTATTTTATAGTAGTTAATATATGACAATAAAATTCACTTAATTTATAATTATGATTATAAATATAGTTGTTAAAGGTATTAAGGCTCCGTTTCGTGCAATAAATAAACTAACTTATAACTTATTGACTTGGTTAATAAGATATAAGCTAGTTTTCAAATGTGTTTCTTGCATTAACTTATAAGCTACTCTAGGTAGCTTATAAGCTTTGATTTAAGCTCTGTTTCACACAATTAACTGATAAGCTACTTGGTAGCTGATAAGCTAGTTATTAGCTGATAGCTGATAGCTTATAATTGATAGCTAATAACTGATAAACTAACTAAAGTGTTTCGTAAAATTAGTTATTAAACTAGCTGAAATTGTAAAATAACATAAAAGGACATATTAATAGAAATATATATAATTAAAATAATTTATATTTATCTAAAAATTAAATTATATTAATGTAATTAAAAAGTTTAAAATAAAAATATATTTTTTAATATTTAATTAATTATATTTTATAAACTTATATATTTATTTACTTCAGGTAACTTATAAGTTAGTGCGAGAAATATCTCTAGAGACTAACTTATAAGTGTATTGATTAGGTCAATAAGTTATAAGCTAACTTATTTATTGTACGAAATGGAGCCTTAATAAGTTACTTATAGTAGCTTATAACTTATAAGCTATCCATTTTTTAAATTCTTTTCAAATTTATCCTTATTCTTTTTATTAATTTACAACTCATACCTTTTATAATATACATTTAAATAATTTTTATAAAGTATAATTAATTATATTTTAAGTAATTATAGTTTTATAATAAATAATAAAATAAAAATTTTATAAGTAAATAAATATATAAATTTATAAAATATTAGAAACTATACTTTTATTTTAAACTTTTTAATTACATTAATATAATTTTATTTTTAAATAAATAGAAATTATTTTAATTATATATATATATATATTTCTATTAATATGTCTTTTTATGTTATTTTATAATTTCAGTTAGTTCAACAACTAATTTTATGAAACACTTTAGTTAGCTTATTAGCTATCAGTTATAAGTTATCAGCTATCAAGTAACTTATCAGTTATCAGCTAATTGTGCAAAACGAAACCTAAAAAGACATTTCAAATATTTAATTAAAGATAATAAAGAAGGTGATTATGTATAATAAGCATGCCAATTAAAATTAAATAAAAAGATATTTTATCTCATAAAATACTTACCTATTAGAAGTTGATTAGATTTTATTTTATATCATTGAAAATATTAATTTTATGAAAATATCTCTAACAATTAGTTTTTTCTTAAAATATAGCAGAGCTTTTATCTAGTTTCAAAATAAAAAAATAAAAAAAATATATAGATCTCCTTTGAATTTTAATAAAATTATATAAATCTTCCCTCTAATTTCATTTCAGATCTTACATAATCCATCCTTAAAATATAAAATAATATTAGCTTATTTAAATCCAAATTTCAAATTTTCTTCAATAAAATGATGAGAAAAGATAATTATAATTTTAAATCAAATAATATATAATAATTTAAATTAAATATTTTATCATTAAAGATATACCTTAGTTAAACTCAAATGGTTAAAAATTTATATTACTTATATTAAAATTTATTTTTTATCAAATATATTTTAGTTGTTTGAGTTTAATTAAATTATATTTTTATTATAAAATACTTAAAATATTTTATATTAGTATTTATTATTTGATTTGAATCTATACTCATCTTTTCTTTATCATTTTATTGAAGAAAAGTCTAAATTTGGGTTTAAATATTATCCTATTTAAGGAAGGTTTGTATAAATTTTAAAATTAAAGAAGAGATCTATTTTATGAAACCAAAACTTGAAGGAAGTTAATGTATTTTTGTCAAAATGAAATAATTTTATACATACTTTCATCATATATATAGTAACAAGCTAAACGTAATATTGCATATTTATCTTATATAATATTATATATATTATTAAAAAATCTTTATACTATATAATATGATTTGTCAAACGTGTCTAATTATTTTCATCCAATATTATAACATCAAGTATTATTTTATTAATTATAATATAAATAGAAAATATAAAAATCATTTATTTATATATATAATAAATTTAATTTTTTCAAAATAATTGGAGTCTTAATAGCTAAACAGAGAAGTACATAGGTATAAGATTTGACTTGTTATCAATTTTAAGTTTTATATTTATGCATAGTAATCTAAAAAATATATCATTAAAGGGGTGCTATTGGGCGATTAACTAAGAGAAAAATAAGAAAAATGATCCAGACTCTAAAAATGAAATTGATGTTTAGAAGGCAATTCGCCTTTAATGAATTAGGTTGAACACAACTTTTATTGAAATTATAATTTTGAACATATTTTTTTTATTTTCTAAACTAATGGAAATAACAAACCAAATAGAATAACATTAAGAATCTATTTATTTATCGTTTTTAAAACTGTTTTTCATTTTTTATGTTTTTAAATGTAAAAGTTTTTGTTCAGATAACTATTTTTATAATCTATTTTTAAAAATTTTAACTTTAAATATATAACCTAAAATCATAAAAATAATTTTTAAATGTTTTCATAACTTATTTTTTATAACTTTATGATTTAATATAATATTTTCTTATTTACTACATCTACCACCTTTTATTTTATATCTTCTTTAAATTTGTAAATGATTTTTTAAAATAAAAATAAATTAAAAAAATCCAAGTAGATCCTATAAATGTGTTTGGATTTTTTTATTTTTAAAATCTATTTTCTGATTCAAGAAAAATAAAACATAAAAAGTTGGGGATATTGTTGATAACAAAGATTTCATATAATTATTGTATTTATATCAAGAAAAAAAGTTAAGAAAATATCAAAATTATTCCTTTTATTTTTAAGTTATATAATTAGAGTAATAACTTTTAAAAACATATTATAAAAATAGTTTCCAAGTAGGAATTTTTTTCAAAAAAACTAAAAAATAAAATTTTAATTTTAAAAATAGTAAACAAACAATCCTGTATTATCATTAGTATTTAAACAACCTTTTTCTTCTTGTGATAATGTTCTAGTGAAAATATATTTAGAACTCAATATTTTATAGATTTAGGTTCTTCAATATACAGTTGAGTTCCATTTTTTTTTGGTTACACAATAAACAATATACAAAAACTAATAATGCAATTTGAAAGAAACAAAGAAAAAAACATAGATAATACAAATAAATATAAAATGCATAAAAAAACTAAAAATATCTTAAGACACCCCATGTTTAACCTTGACTTATAAAAAATAAATAATATGCAAGGAATAAGAGACAAATCTTACATATAAGACAAAAATTAATAATGAAACCTAAAATAACAAAAGATAAATATAGACAATACAAACAAATATAAAATATATAAAAAATTAGAAATATCTTGAGACATCCTTTGGTTAACATTGACTTATAAACTCCCTTATTATTATATTATTATAATTTCGATATCATTATCATGTTCTGAATTGAAATATAAATAATAAATAACTCTCTTTTCAATTGACTTTAATCTCCATGTACTTTTAATCTTGTTTAAGAGAAACATTGACTTAATTGTTATTTTATTATTCTTTTAATCTTGACCAAAATTTTAATTGCTAGAGATAATTTTTTTATGAGTCTAATTTAACACATGGAAATAATAATGTGTTCAAAGTTTTATAAGTTTCAATTATTTAATAGATCTAAATGAAGAAGTTATTAAAGAAAAAAAAGTTTGTTATTTATATAATATATATATATATATATATCGGTTAAAAACTATTTTTGAAAGTTATTTCAAGAAACTACTCGCCCATTATACCATAAATAGAAGAAAGAAAGTGAAAAAATATACTTTTTTGCTATCGAGACAATTCAGACCAAATAATGCCGTTTGTATTTTCTTGTGAAAATTTTAGCAATCGCAATAATTCTTTGTATCATTTTCTTTTTATGTAGTTAGTATCGTTCCTTCATTGTAATGAAGTTGCTTTTAAGAGTCATTGCGTCATTTTGTGCTCTCTTTTGTACTCTACAAGCCTGATTTATATGAAAATTTTCATATTAGTTACATTTTAATTTTAATTACATATGTTTCAATGTAATTTATTTGCATTTTTTGAGCTTTTTTTTATATCTTTTTGTTAATTTTTATGGATTTGAGTATTGTTTATTAACTATCAGAAACTACTTTTGTGAAAAAAAATCGAATTGTTCTACAAATTTCAACCACAGAAACTTATTCAACTAAATATTGTTTCGTAATAAAATTAATGTATACCTATTATTGTTACTGGTAGACTGCTTATAACAAATACATTTAGTTTTTATGGATTTATTATAAAAATTAGTTTATGACTTTTTTACAATTATTTAAAATTATTTTTCAAAAAATAAATTAATTGAGATATAAATAACAAATCTAAACACCATTTTTTATTAAACCATAAAGAAACCAAATTATTCATAAATAACTCAAGTTTAACTTATAAAAACTTCATTCGCATTCAAGTTAAATAAATTTAGGCTCAAACAAGTCTAGTTCAAGGCTTAAAATATAAAATTTATGATGTTTAGGCCTAAATAGGATTATATATACTTGTTGTCCATATTGTTTATGACTTTATTAAATTATTAGATTATTTAATTATTTGATGATTTTGCTATTAACTAAATTTTTTTCTTAATTTCATTTTACAAAAGTTTTAAAAAATGCAAAAGAAAATATTACATCCAATATATGAAACTCAGAGAATTTATGTTTAAGTTACTGAGTCTCCAATTAATGTTAAAAGTTCTATTATGTTTAAGCCATCGATTATTGATCCTTTGTACATATTTGGTTATAAAAATATGAGATATTATTTTTTAGCCAATGTCAAGTATATATTCACAGTTACCTCAGCAGGAAGCTATACATAATTATGTATTATTAAATCAACGTACACAATGAAATAATTATATTTAAACTATTATTATTGATCTTTATAAATGTGTGGTTGTGACACAATAAGATACTATTTTGTGAACAATGCTAGATGGGCATTTATAGTTGCCTTAGCAGGGTGTTATACACATTTATATATTGTTGAATCACTTTATGTGGTAACGAACTATCAATTTTCGATTATTTGTAAAGAGGTGGTTATTGAATAGACATTCATAAGTACCTCGTTGAGATACTATTTTTTTTAATTGTTGATCATTTATAGATATATGATTGTGACAATGAGAAGTGTTATTTTGTGATTAATGTTGAATGAACATTCATTGTTATCTCAATAGAGATAGTAAAATTTTTTTTAGGAAAAATTATTTATTTCCTTCTTTAACATTAGAAACTTAGAAATTACCTTCTAAAACTTGAAAATAGTACCTATCTTCTATTTAATTAATTAATTTATTAAATTATATATTTTCTATAAAAATTTAATCAATAATTAAAATATTATAAAATATTAATTTATTTTATTATTTTTTAATAATATTTTTTACACCTTATGTTTAAGTATTTAATTAAATTTTTTATATATAGTTATTAATTATATAACATAAAAAATATGTATAAAAATAACTAAAAGCTAACATACTATATTATTTTGATTATTGTTTAAAAATTTCATAAAAAGTATATAATTTATGAAAATAGTTAATTAAATAAATAATGAGTGTTAATTTTAAATTTTGTAAAGTTTAAGGGGTAATTTGTAAATTTTTTAAAATTGAAGAGGATAATTTACATTTCATCTTTTTTTAAGGAGCAATAATTTGAATTAGATTTCATACTATGTTTAAGAGCTTATGGTTAATTGTTTATATCATGGGAATTCTGCTATAATATGATGCTCTCATTTGTACAATTGTTGTTGGAGAAAAAATTCTAAAATTTTTATAATTTTATTAAACTATTATGTTATTCTGCTATTGAAGGGCTAATGTTGACCCAACCAAAGCTATTATACTATATGATATATTGTGTTAGTGAGAGTGGGCATGTGATAATTATATTATATTGATAGCCATGAACTTTGCACTTATCACAAATGCTAACATGTTAAAATTCATAATATTATCTTTATTTTCTATAGAAACCTAAAATATATTGTCAAAGTAATTTTAATAAAAAATTATGAAACAGCATAATTAAGTGATTTTACTTTAAATTATGTTTAAAAAAGGAATTTCTAATAATAAATTTTCTACTTTTTTTGGATAAATCCAAAAGATAAAAGCTAAGAAAACAAAAAAGAAAATAGCAAAAATTATAAAAGACTATTAATTTTATACAGAGTCAAAATGATTTTTATCATATTAGTAAGGAGTAAGATTTGCAACTTAGCTAGAGGGCAAGTAAAAATGCAAGCTTTATTATGTAAAGAGACTCTCATATTCACCAACCAATCCGCACATTCGTTGCTTTCATTATGTGAAGAGCTTTATTATGTTATTACTTGTGTAGTTATTAGATTATGTTTATACATCATAATTTGATTATTTTTTGTGGATATATATATATATTGTGGCATCATTTATTTATACTAAGCGATTATATGGCATGTTCTTTTATTGATATTTGCTAAAAATAATGATTGATATGTCAAAGATTGTTTTAACTCATTTAATATCTAAATTTGAATTTTAAAGGTTAACGAGTTTGAGTTTGATATTAAATATGTAGATGCTTAACTTGTTTACCTTTTTTGAGTATGATAAATTGTTAACAACTAAACCTTGTTAGTCAACTGTTGAATGTCATCAATGGCAAAGAATTATGAGTGAAACATATTATTATTATTATTATTATTATTATTATTATTATTATATAATTTGAGGTATTTTTAATTTTTTTAGGTATTTAATAAATTAACTATTTAAAAATATACTCTTTCAAATTAGTTAGTTGAAAACTAATAAACTAATTGAATCAATTATTTACCAAATATCTAATATAATTAATTATCTAAAAATTAATCAAAAAATTATTTATTAAATATTCTCATAATAATAATATGTTTCACTCATTATTTTTTAAAAAATGTTAATAAGAAAAATTGAACCTATGATCATTAATATATAATATCCTGTACTTAATTACTATACCATTGTATACTCTTAATTATACATGTGCTGATCTAATATATACTAGAATAAAATAGTTTTTGATAAATAATTAATAATTTTGAACTTGTGATTAAATAAGTAAATGCCCGACTTATTTACATATCTAAATATGATATATTTCCACCAACTAATTTCTATTAGTTAACTTTGGAATGTTGTCAATAGCAAATACTTTGTTACATTTAATGTATATTTATTGAATTAATCAAGCGAGAGACATATCTTTTTATTACATTCTGATATATTATTTTATCTCTATTTGATGATGCATTCTCCTTTTTAATTGATTTAGGGTAGATATATAACAATTGTGCATTGAATACACCTAAAAATTTCTCAAATATAGCATAAAAAAATAGTTAATCAATTTTAGTGTACTTAGTTATGTGTACTAACTCAATTAGAGAAAGAATATCCCATTTTAATTTTAAATTAATGCATTATTTTTATTATTTTAAAAAAGATAAATAAATTTCTAATGATAATTTCTTTAGTACTTCCGTTATTTGTCTAGTTATTAGATTATGTTCAAATATCATGATTAATTTTTATGGGTACATGTTATATTAGAAAGAGATTTATACTCGTAATGTTATTTATTTGTACTAGAAAAATATATGATTTTTTTTATTATTTGTTGAAAAAAAGTACGTAACGTATCAATACTTGTTTAAGTTTATTTAATAGTTGGATTTGAATTTTAAAAGTTTATTAAGTTTGAGATCAAGATTGAATAAATAAAAGCTTAGCTCATTTATGTGCTAAGTATGATACATTTTTACTATCTAATCGTTGTTAGTCAAATTTTGAATCTCATCGATAGTATGGCGTATATTATGTATATTAAATTAAATTAAACAAGGAAGGGATAACAAATGCGCACTGAACAATGCAATCCTCTATTATACATATTTTTATTACACATTAATATATTATTTTCTTTATGTGATGATACATTTCTCTTTTAATTCGTTTAGTTTGTAGGTATAACAAATGTGCATTGAATTCAATTAAGGGTTTCTTAACGGCAATATTGAAAAAGAATTAGTCAATTCTAGTGTACTTAGTTGTGTGAACTAAATTAGAAAAAGAATATGCCATTTTATTATAAATTAATACATTATTTCTTACTATATGTAAAAGTTAAAGAAATTTTTGATGATAAATTTTTTTCTCATGTCAGTTCTTGTGTTGTTACTAGGCTATGATTAAATATTATAATTTGACTAGTTTTTGTGAAAGTTTATTAGATTAGAATGAGTTTTATACATGTAGTGCCATTTATATGTAGCAAGGAACTATATGGCATGCTTTTTTTTATTATTGTTATTTACAATGTATATATATATATATATATATATATATATATATATATATATATATATATATATATATATATATATATATATATATATGATAAAATTCATTTAAACACATTTAATACTTAAATTCAAATTTTAAAAATTTGGTGAGTTCAAGCTTGAGATTGAATAAACAAACTTCAACTCATTTACATAGTATGATGTATTTCTATCAACTAGTTCTTGTTAATAAACTTGTAGATATTAACAACGGCAAAGGCTTTCCTACAATAAATGTATATTTATTATGTAACTTATAACTTATTAACTTAATTAATAAGTTATAATAAATTATAAGTTAACTTTTAAAAGTGTTTTACGTATTAATTTATTAAAAATGCTTTGATTTAATAAATTATCTAGAGCAATATATAACTTATAAATCATTGTCTCCTTAATTCCAATCTAATTTTTTTATTCTTTTTATTAACTTATAACACATGCCCTTAATAACATAAATCTAAATATTATTTTTTCATAAAATATAATTAACTTAATTTTAACATAATTATATCTTAATTTTAAATTATAAATATATAAAAATATGTAATTAATATCATAAAATATAATTAATTATATTTTAAGTAACTATAATTTTCTTATAAATAATAAAATAAAAATTATCTAAGTAAATAAATATATAAATTCATAAAATATAATTAATTAAATATTAAATATTATATTTATATTTTAAACTTCTTAATTATGTTAATATAATTTAATTTTTAGATAATTATGAATTATTTTAATTATATAACTATTTTTATTAATATATTTTTATATCATTTTATGATTTTTACTAATTTAATAATTAATTTTATGAAACACTTCTTATACAATTAGTTAACTTATTAATTATTAACTAATTTATTAGTTATTTACACGAAATAAAGCTTATTTGAATAAATGCTTAACAACTTTCTTTACCAATTGATTTCTAGTAGATGGTATATTAATAAATTATAACCCATTTTTTAAAATTAAGGTTGTTTATTATTTTTCTTAATTTTTATAGGTTAACCTTAAATTATATTTAAAAAAGAAGGAAGATAGTAATTTAATGTGTAGATAGAGCAAATCTTTATTGAAATGCAACTAAAAATTTCTTAAAAATAGCATCAAGAAAGACTCGGTCAAATTTAATTAGTGCACTTAATTTTGTGCACTAATTCAATTAGACAAAGAAAACACAACTTTTATTGTAAATTAATGCGTTGTTTTTTCCTTTATCTAACTCTATATTCATTTCCTCGTCGATTGTTGATTTACTGCATAAAACATAAATACATTTAATATAATAAAAGAAAATCTCTCTAATAACGCCATATTTGTGCCTTTCACCATAAGATTGGTTAATGTGAATCATTTGAAAAGCCTGGTGAAAACAAGGCGACATCTTTTATTCAATATTAATCTTCAAGCCAAGCCAAGCCAAGCCAAACGGCATGGAATTCTTCCTACGTATTGATCCCAGGCTCGAAAGGGCGGGTGAGTCGAAATAAATGTCCACTCAACTCAATTTGGTAATTTTTTTATCCAATTAATTTTTTATGGGATTCATTTAATTCACTAGAACTTTGATTTTAAAATTTTATTATATGTTTGTTTACATACTATAATATATAATTAAGAATTTAATTTATTGTTATAATTATAAATTTATATAATTTGACATATTTATAATTATATTAAAAATATATTTTAAAAATGTTTTTATTTTTATTTAAATAATTACAAATATAATAATTCAAACTTTAGCTCAACTTAAACTTATTTTATTTTTGATAAGTTCTAAACCCAATTCAAGCTGGAATCTACATTATCATAAAGAAAAAAATAAATAAAGTAATCAACAACTCATTGTCTATTATTACCTCTAACCAAAGCTATGAAATTCAATCAACATGGTCTGGATTTCCATGGGAGCTACCTATGTACATTTTCTTTGTTTTTCCTTTTTCTTTTTAATTTGGTTGGGGATATAAACCTTATTTGTGAAAACTATGCATTTCTGGCGTGGGAGAATCTGACCGCACCATGGATAAGTTCTTTTGAGTGCATTTGGTTAATGACAATAAATGAAAATGAGAATGGTTTAAAAATATATTTGATAAATATTATAAAATAAGAATTTTCATTCTCTCAAAAATGATTATTCTATCAAATAATGAAATATTTTTTTCATATTAAAAATGATGGAATGACTCATTCCTTTATTCCTAAGTTAAATTTTTGATAATAATATCTTTATTAAATTTTTATAATTTTAAATTTATCCTTTTTTATATGATAATATAGTTGAAACCATGCACATTTTTCAAAAATTTTTATTACTTTTATTATAAGTGTGAAAATATTTTAAACTTCTTGTCAAATATATTGTATTTATTTTTTTAACAACATACAATATTAATTAATATAAAATAAATATCATCATTTACATTTTCTTTTAATAATGTATATTTTTAAACAATTTTACAATTGTAGTATAAATAAATATAATATCCCCATTATTATTTTTAATTAATATAATGTAATTTTAAATTAAATTTATTTTAATAATTTAAAATATATATTAATCAATTTAACATAAATTATTTATATGTCTAAACACAAAAAATTTATAAATAAGTAAAATAATATTATCATTTTTCATATAAAAATATTCAAGTTTCTATACTTTCTTTTATTTTTAATTTAAAGATATTATTATCATTTATAGTTTTTTTCCATTCAATTCCATTAAAATTTTATTATATTAAATATGGATTTTGTTATATTAAATATAGAAATAGAATGGAATACTCATTTCATTTTTTATTGTATCAAATATAATTATGAAATAATCATTTTATTTCATTTTTATTTTTATTCCTATTTCATTTTATTCTATCAAATGAAACATACCATTAAAAATTATTTAGGTTACCAGCATTTTGATTTTAGTTGATTAACCATTAGCCAGGTCATTAACGAGGGCAATGTAGGATATGGATATTTCTTCGTGACATTTTACTCAAGTCCGTGAAGTGACAAATTATGCTTATTAGGTTTTCATGCTGGGTGAAAAAATATACGTGGGAGAAGAAGATACAAAAGAAACACAAATTTTATCCAAATTTATTGAACATGATAAAAATATAATATACTTAAAATGCATTTCAAATACTTTCTCCATTTCTTTTTATTTATCACATTTTGAAGAAAATTTTTGTTCCTTTTTATTTGTTATTTTAGAATTCTAATGAAGCATTAAATATTCTTTTTTCAAATCTATCCTTCTTTTTCATTAATAAATACTTTATTATACTACACTATTAATCAACTTGTATTTATTTCTTTATATTTTTCTCTTTATTTTCAACTATCTTAAATTTTATGTATAAAGGATAATCTTGTAAATTTTATTAAAAAAAATAAATTTAACTACTATCTTAATATGTATGAAATCGGTTAATGGCGACAAATAAAAAAGAACAAAGGGAGTAACAAATTGAAATCTATCATAATTTGATATTCATATATGTTTTGTTTAACTGAGTCAGCCATAAAACCTTGAATCAATATGTTTTTTTATCACGAATTGATGTGTCTTTTAATTTTTTAATTAATATATTTCTTAATCTTACATTAATACGTTTCTTGATTTTAAATCAATATAACTTTTTAACAATCAATAATACATGTGTCTTTATGTTTCAAAAAAAATAAAATAATCCCATACACACACACATATACCCACGCCGACTTATAAACTGATTCCAGCGTAATATAAATGGCATATATGTCAACTGCTATGGTTATTTCTAAGATAACATTGCTTCCGAAATAATGGACCATATTATACACATTATGTTTGGATTTCATTGAATTTAACCTAAAAGAATATCAACACATGCATTTTTACCATGCAAAAATTTTATATACATAATATAATAGATTGAATTAATGTCTTTCTTTTTGTCTCCTGTATAAATTTTAATATAATAAATACGAATACCAACGTCCTTTTAAGTGTAGTTTATAAATTGTGAATTATCCGAGTGTTGACAATTACATTTGATTAGCACCAATAATTATATACTTTATTATTATGATTATGGCTTCCCGTTGGGTAAAATTAGAAGGACTTCCCTTTCTTATCAATAATAGTTCAACTAACCTGTATCATCATTTTGATTGTTGATATAAGATATATGCTGTAGATAGATTTATATGCATGTCTAATTTAATTTATTTTAAAACATAGCATATATGATATCTCCCCGTATCTATCTTTTGAGCTTATTATGTTAATCAATCAAACATAGAAATAGAATGTATTTATGAATATATTTGTCCGGGGTTTCTAGATTTAACCAATATAGTAATGGTTTATAAATGTCTCAACAAATGGTAAGTTTAGGGAAAAAACTTGGTACTCTCCGATAGCTAGCCAAAGTACCTACGAATCCATTATGGGCAACTATGGCACGTCCGCTCACCATTTTAGAGCAATTGAGGATTCAACTTTCCAAGTTATGATATTTCCATTTAATGCTGAAAAATTACAAAATTGATTGATCCAAAATATATTGCATGCACTGCATCACATGACTCATGCAGTGATAATAATGCTCAGCTAGACTGTCAAAGTCAAAATTTGTTAACATCATTTAATTACGTACCAAAATGAAAACTAAGGACATGTAAGTCCATTAAAATTGGATAGAAAAGGCAAAAGATCTACGATCAGAAAAATTCCACCAATTTGAGAAATATGAACGTGAAAATCCAAAGGCGGATTTCAATCTCAAAATTTAACTCAAATTTACAAACCCGCGAATTCCGAGTAAGGGTTGGCTGGATTCTCCTTTAACTCGAGGCGCACAAATTGAAATTTCCATGGAAATAATCCTCGAGGAAAATAAAATCAAATTTCATATAAATACAACTATTTTACAAGCCGGAATTTCATCCCAACATATTTCGAAATTCTCACTTCTCTCTCTCTCTCTCTCTGCACGTTCGCTCTATATATCTAGTGAGCAAGAAAAAAAAGAGAGGAAAAAATTAAAAAACGAAAGCCCTAACATTTCAATTTCAATTCCCCCTTAAAAGACATCCTTTTAACTGTCACAAATCAGCTTTTTCTTCCTTCGATTTGTTCTTCCTAGGGCTTTAATGGAGTGAGGTCGTATATGCTGTGAAAGATCTGGAGGAAATTGTTCACAAACTTCAATGGCTTCATCTGATAAAGAGCTCGAAGACCAGCTTTACGAAGCTGGAAACAAGCTCCTAGATCCTCCCCCATCCGTTGATGAACTCCTGCCTCTTCTAGATGTAAGCATTCTTCTTTGAAATCTTTATATTTTTACCATTTTATCTTGTTTTCCTGTGATTGTTGAGGGTTCACGCTTGTTTTTGTGTTGTTTTAGTTGGCCCCTTTTTGTCGGGACTCGGGGGTTATTTAATATCTGGGTTTTGTGATATTTCGCGTCGTTGAAGCTTGTTTTCGAGCTATTATGGATTTCTTTGATCCGTATTAGCTTTGAGGCATTTCGTTTTCGGCTTGCATGTTGTCCCTGTGTTTGTTTTTGTCATATTGGTAGGTTTTTTGGGAAATTAAATCAATTCTATAAGTATAGCATTGCCTTGCTTAGAGATGGTATACTAAGCAGTGGAGTGGAACCCTTAAATCTCAACCCTGCAGCAACAATTGTTAGGTTATGGCATTTTGACGATGCTTCGGAAGGAAAGCAAGTCCATGGGAGGGATTAATCCACTTGTTAACCAACTCCTTTTCCTGGCTATATTACCATGAGAGAACTGTTCATGGCTTATATTAAGTTAGCTTAAATGTTCTTGAGTAAGATTAGCCTTCGTTTTGTTTTTCTCTGCTGCATTCATGAATGTTCTTATGGATTCTCTCTGGCAGCCGTATTAATATTAATATCTGTCTGAAATCTGCCAACAAGGACTGGCTCCAATGGTCACGGGCTCCCACCTTTGGTTCCCACCATGATATGTGTTTGAATCCCCTTACTAGCACCCTCCAAGCACTCCCTCACAATCTCTGCAGAGAGCAAAATGACTTTTTCTAGGTTTAGGGTTGGCTTGTACCCACCTTGTGTGGTTCCCCAACCAGTCGGTTCCAGGTTACCAAGGAAATATAACTGCATTAAATCTGTCATATGCCTAGATGTGATTTAATTGGCTTTACACTTCTCGATTGTCTGTTTAAGGAAATACACATTAAGCATTAACCTTCCTGATTTTCCGCATAAGGTAATACAAATGATTTCAGATGCAGGCTTCTGTTTACTAGGTTGTACCCAAAAAAGTGATATACTTCATGATACAAATGATTTTGGATGCAGCATCCATTGACTAGATTGTACCAAAATAAGTGATGCCCTTCATGATTGTCCACTTAAGGAAACAGAGAGCAGGGAATCACCCTTTGCAATTGTCCGCCTAAAGTAATACAAATGACAAATGATTTCATATGCCAGTTTCTGTTGACTAGGTTGTACCAAAATAAGCAATACCCTTCATGATTGTGCACTTAAGGAAGTAGAAAGCAGGGCATTATCCTTCGTGATTGTCTGCATAAAGTAATACAAATGATTTTGGACACAGCATCTATCGACTAGTTTGTATCAAAATAAGTGATTTGAGTAAGAGGAATTGAATTGGGTGATGATCTTAAGACTAAATGCCCTGCATTTTGGTAACTGTTTAATATGAGTTTTTGGTACATGGGTGAGTGGAGACATGTTATGAAGCATAAAATATCTCTTATAAACAATATGCAGGTCTTACTAAATTCTTTTTTAATTTGATGGTTCTGCTTAAACACTTGGATGATCTTATGTGTTTTATTTTTATTGGTGTCATAGCAAGTTGAAAGTTGTTTGTCAAGGGTGGAGCAGTCACCCTCCAAATCCATGCAAAGTGCCCTCTCTCCATCATTGAAAGCGTTGATTGCTGATAATCTTTTAAAGCATTCTGATGCTGATGTCAAAGTTGCAGTCGCATCTTGTATCAGTGAAATAACAAGAATAACTGCACCGGATGCTCCTTATGATGATGACCAAATGAAGGTGTGTTTAAAGCATAAAATCTGACCATTAATCTGTTCTTTACGAATGCCAATTTTTGGGCTTCATTGCGTCATTTACTTGCAGGAGGTCTTTCAATTAATTGTATCTTCATTTGAAAATCTATCTGATAAGTCAAGCCGATCATATGCAAAGAGAACCTCAATTCTTGAAACTGTTGCAAAGGTTAGGTCATGTGTGGTGATGCTTGATCTTGAATGTGATGCCCTGATATTGGAGATGTTTCAGCATTTCTTCAAGGCAATAAGGTAAAAGTTATTGTTCTCCATCATACCAGCTTTTGATGCTCTGTCATTTCCTTTTTAACTCTATACTTGATCTTATGTTTTGAAAACAATTGAAAACCTTGATCTGAGATACTGATATCCAAATATCTGCTGGGTTTGATCCCTTATTTTGTTTGTAGTCTTTTTAGCTAATTTCTGTGACTCCAGATGTGCGACTTCTTCAGATGGATGCATTGAGTTGATCACATGAAATCGTGGCTGCTTATATTGTCCTAATTTTATTATTGTCTCTGAATATTGCTTAGATGGAGTTTTACCTGTTCATGAGAGACAAATTATGTGATTTTAATTCCATCAATTTTTAAAACTCTGGATCTCCTCTTGTCCTATATATGAGGAACTTAACAAAGACAGATTTTGCCTAATAAATGAACCCCAAGAAGTTTGAAGGGTGATTTCTATTTACTTTGTTCAAGTCTGCTCTTGTTGATGGTCCTGATGGTTTTCCTCTGACTTCTTGTTCTTTCCTTTGTAATTTTTTTCTTGAGGCAGCCAGATTTGACTTACGTGATGCTTGGTCTAGAATTCTTCATAGGGAAACTAAGCTTATAAGTAAACTAATTCTATAAAAAAGTCAACAAATCTATTAGTGTTATTTGGGACGAGGGCATATCTTTCTATTTTGTATATGGAAAAGCACTTTCTTAGCAGTGAGAGGTGGCTTTTATTTGAGAGTTGGTCTAACCAGCTCATTTGAAAATTGCAGGGAGCATCACCCAGAGAATGTGTTCTCGTCCATGGAGACTATTATGACCCTCGTTATAGAGGAAAGTGAAGAAATATCTATTGCGCTACTCTATCCAGTCTTAGCTAGTGTGAAGAAGGACAATGAGGTTTGTGTTTGACAATTTTTGTTTCAATGTATCAGATTGTGGTTTTGGAGATGACTTGTGTTTCATTGTTACTATTTCTATTATTTTGATTACCACATTCGTGATTCAGGATGTTTTGCCAATTGCTCGGAAATTGGGGGAGAAAGTCCTTGAAAGTTGTGCAAACAAGTTTAAAACATCCATAGTACAAGCAGTGAAGACCTTGGGAATCTCTTTGGATGATTATAGTGAGGTGCTTGCTTCAATATGCCAAGAGATACCTGGTGGTTTGGAGCAAAGTGATGCATGTGCTACTAGTGAACTTGCGGTAATTTATTCTATTGATCTCCTAAAAACTAATGCCTGTTTGGCAAGGATATCTTTTTGATAATTTGCTGTGACACTTGCTGTTTTATTGTATTAACTGTATCCAGGCACATGAGACCAAATTATCAGAAGTACCTTTGGAGGAGTCAACTCAGGCACATGAATTTTTCCTCTTGTCCCCTTTCTCTTCCTAGTTATAGATTTTATCCTTTGCAAATTTCATTAGTGGATGAACATTGTGTGTGTCAATTTTATTTGGTCAGGTGGTTGACGAGGCAGCAAGAGAAGCTGCATCTACTCAAGTTAATCCTGTTGGTGACGAATCTCCAAAGTCGGTCATGAGTAATGGCATTGCACAGGCCGGGGAAGATGACTCTCAGGCAGATACAAAATCCCTGAAAAAGCAAGAGGATGCTAATCCTTCTGATCACTACAGAGCTAATGCTGAGCCTTATAATTTGGACAGTGAGAAGGTTGACATTACAGTGCAGAAGCCTGAACAAGCCACCAAGAGGAAAGGAAGGAAACATAGTTCCTCAGTGAAATCAACAGACCCTTCTGAAAGTCCAGCTGTTACTAATGAGAAGGAAACTGAGAAATTGCTTGACTCGAAAAGTCAAAGCAAGGATGTTTCTACTTCAGCTCGTGAAGACCAATCTGTTGAGGCAGCAGGACCTTCTGAGAATGATGATGATGCTAAAATGTCATCTCCGAAGGTAGTTGATGATGAATCTAAAGCTGTTGCTTCTCCTTCACCTAGTGAGGGTCCTCCAGAAGAAGACCGGTCAAAGAAGTCTGGACGTTCAAAGAAAAAAGAGAGCTTGGCCAAAGAAGTTGTAATGCCTGCAGAGGATGCTTCTAAAAAGGTTTCAGAAGGAGCAAGTGATTCAGAAGCGAAGCCTAACAGGCAGTCAGCTAAGAAGGCACATGCCACCAGTGATTCAGAGGCGAAAAGGAAGTCAACTAAGAAATTAGATGTTAGCAACAAGAAAGGTGACCGATCCTCTTCAAAACTGGCTGAGGACAAGAAGAGGGGAAAGGGAAAAGATGCCTCTGAAGCAGCTGCAGGAAAATCATCTGCTAAGGATGGAGACAAGGTAAAGTTTACTGCTGTAGAGCATTTTCCTGTGATTTTCCTTGTGTGTTTTTGATCATAAAATGTTTTAAGTAATTTATTCTACATTATGTAGGAAATGGTGTCTTCACCCAAGTCTGGTACAGAATTGAACAAGGAAAAGCAGTCGGAGGAGACTCCCAAGACGAACTTGAAGAGGAAACATACTCCAGGAAAAGATGTATGTATTTGTGATTCCATTTTTACATGGTTGCTTTGCTGGACCTTTACTGTTGTCGCAAATCTGTTGTAGGCCTGACATATCATTGATGGATGTGTGCTTTCCACATGTGGTAGTATTGTCTTCTAGGTTTGTTAATTTATTGTTGTGTAGGAAGTGATAGTTTGAAAACATGTCAAATTTCTTTTAGTTCTTGCTGATTTCTAATAAACTGGCTACTCTCCCAGGATTCTGATATCAAAGAATATGGTGAAAATCTTGTTGGCACACGGGTAAAAGTTTGGTGGCCAAAGGATCGCATGTAAGTAAACACACAATCGTATTTGACTATTGATATACATAAATCATGTATATTCTATTTTACTTTTTTTTCCCCCTTTATGGTAAATAAAAAAAAATGATTTTTATTTTCATTTACACAATCTTTTTCAGGTTTTATAAAGGTGTTATTCATTCTTATGATTCTGTCAAAAAGAAGCATAAGGTAATTAAGTAACCATTAAGCATCTCTTTCCCCATTTTTAGCTTCACTAGCTTCCCACGTCCAACCAACAGGAAAAACTTATCTCCTTGTCTTGGTATTGTTGAGATCATTTTACCTGTTTGTAGGGTAGTGATTTATTGAAAAGCTCTATATAACGTATTCATTTGATGTGTTTTCAATCTTATTCTATCTCTTTTAGGTCTCTTATGATGATGGTGATGAAGAAATATTGAATCTTAGAAGAGAAAAATGGCAGTCTATTGGAGATGATTCAGATCTAGATGCTGTAAGTCTCCGCCATATATTTTTCAGCTTAAAAATGATAGCATGGGCGGCCAAACTTATCTGATATGATAAAGGCTTGGTTGTTTTCTTCATAGTAAGATTCTGTATTGATGGGCTTTGTTAGTGAATTAAGTTTATTGGTTTCTTGTTTACTAAGATACATGCGCCATGGGCCTATCTCTTGTAACTCTATCTTATTATCAATAGAAGTGCTAGCCTCTAGTTGGAGTATGGCTTCAAAAATTATTCTCTATTAACAGGCTTTATTTACATTGACAGGAGGAAGAAAGTGATCGTGCTAAACCTGAAGCTTCTGATATGTATGTGCTGGGTATCTTTGTCATTTATGATCAAGACATCTGAAAAAGTTTTGAAATAATTTTTCTCGTGCTAGTATGCTGCATGTAATGTGGCTATTAAAGAATGTATGTCCTTGGCTAGGTTGGTGTGTCAGCACTGCCTGCCTCTTATGACATCGATTATGATGGATGTTACAATGCTAGCCTTTTTTTATGGTTTTTTAATGCAAACTAGCAAACTTACATAAATGCTTTTGATGAGTACCTGGTTGTGTCATTAGTTTTCCATTTTGGTAATGTATTTTCAGTTCCGTTGGTTAATGTGGAAATTGGTTATGTATATTGTTATAGTGTTGTCTTGTTTCCCTTTACAAGTTTAGAAGATTCAATTGGATTCATCTTGTTTGTTTGTACATTTGGTCATTCTCCTTGATGCCTTGCGGTTGACATGTTCTGTTTACTAGCAGTATTTGTGGTGTTATTTTTTAATTGTCTCTGCATCTGTTCGTTTTATCATGTTCAGCCCCCCAAAGAAGAAAGCGAAAACAAGTGCTGGTGACTCAACTAGGCAAGGGAAGATGGATGCTTCTTTTAAGAGGTTTGTTAATATCATAAATCAATTTATGTGCCATCCTATATTTGATATCTAAATATCAATTTTTATCTAGTGGTGGAGCCACATCCAATAAATCAAAAGGTACAGCCAAAGATGGCAGCAAATCCAAAGACTCTAAGACTATTGGCAAATTGGAGGACAAAGTCAATAAAAAATCTAAGGATCACACTCCCAAAAGTGGTAGCAATAAATCTGTTGAGAAGATGAGTAGCAAATCTAAGAATACTGAGACTCCCAAGATGAGCAAATCAAAAGATGAGGATGTTAGTACCCCAAAAGGCTCTGCCAAATCTAAGCAAGAGAGCAAATCAAAAGATGAAGATGTCAGTACATCAAAAGGCTCTGCCAAGTCTAAGCAAGAGAGCAAATTAAAAGATGATGATGTTAGTACACCAAAAGGCTCTGCCAAGTCTAAGCAAGAAACACCGAGGATAGGGAAGTCCAAACAAGAAACATCTAGCATTGCTGCATCCAAGGGGAAAAAATCAAAAAGTGGGGGGAAGTCAAATGTCAATGACACTGGTAAGGTGAAATCTGGTTCATCGAAGACAAAGGTTACAGAAAATGAGAATTCGGAGGATTCAACAAAAGTTTCAGAAGATACAAAGGGCAAGACACCAAATTCATCCAAGGCTTTGGGGAGTGAGGCCAAGAGTGGAAAGAAGCGTCGAAGAACCTAGAAGCGATTGTCTACTCTTGCTGTTCATTCTTTTGTAGCTGATAGCTTCTTGTCTTCTGCTGATCAATGTAATCTTACCATGCTGCTTTTGGAGATTTCTTTCTGGTCTGAGCGTAGGGCAATCTAGGTTGTGTATTAGGTATCTATCTATATTTCTGTGATAATTCTTAAATTGATATTAGCATTATTATCCTTGGCTAGGTTAGTTTAGCGGTAGCAGGGGCTAGTATCTTTCTATTCTTTTTACCCTTGTTTCTAGATTGAAATATGTTATCTGGAGACAACAGAAGAAAACATTTGGTTCGCAACCTTCATTTAAAGAATGCATTTATAGCTAAACGTGGTATGACTTGGTGGTTACTTCAGTGTCGAGATTCCATCCGAATTGTGATGCTAGTCGGGCTGCTCTTTGTGGAGAATTTGCCCTATTATACGACATTGGCTCTAATCTGCTGCTGACTATCTCTATGCCTTCTGTTCAGTGGTTTTCAGTTTATTGAATTGAAAATTTTCAAGTTGGACAGAATTGGTGTTCTGATCTAACGCAGGGTAAATCACCTGCCGGTTGATTTAACTAGGACTGGATAAGGCTTTATTTGACTTATTGGATCGTGCTGGTCCTGAAATGAGGGAATGATTTCAGCTGAGGATTGTGCGGCCGGTTGTAAAAACAGAAAAGGTTGCCATGCTGCAAATTTTTGTAATTTCCTAATTGAAAGTGGTTGTCTTTATTGATTGCACGGTATACGTGGCTGCTTTGTATCATGGAGTGGTAAGGAAATTTAACCTATATAATTTACCTATTGAAGAATTATATAAATGGTATTTTTACTACATTGTGAAAATTTTCTCGAATTACGTGGATACAAAATCAACGAGTGATGGGTGGATTCCATCCCGCCCCTCGACATTTGTACGGATTTATCATGAGAGGGAAATTGGTCTCATTTGAGGTGGCTCGTGATGTCTGTAGATTCTGAAATATCCCACATTAAATCAGAGCTTTTAGTGTGTTTGGGCTGCTGATTAATGTCCTAATTGATCACTTTCTTGATTTTTTGTGTTTGGGCTGAGAACATGTTTTTTTTGTTTTTTTAATTCGAGATCACTTCGTTCGGACACGCATATCGGAATTGTCGAACATGTTTCGGTTATAATATTCCATGCTGCAAACCCTAACCAACTCAAGTTGTAACAATGCAATTAGGGTTTCCATGACAAAGAAAAGGTACCATTTACTTTTCAACTGTAAACCATCTTATATTACTCGTGCTTGTTTAGCAGTTGAAAAATGAAGTAAAAAAGAAATGGAAGATTATCATAAATTATTTTTATTGCTCCCAAAGGTCCTAGAAAGTAATATGTTTATTACATTACTAAATTGACATTAGAAAGTTCTGACCTCTCTGATTAATCATTGCCCTACAATTCCTACATGCAACACTAAAAATTCAAAAGGAAGTGGTGGTTTTGCCTTTACCTATTTTGTTGGTTGTTAGAACACAAAAGCAAGTGCATGGTTTGGTTGATTGAGGGGAGGATGAGAGCAGTCAGCAGCCTCTGCATTTCCATTGGTCGTGGTCGTTTATGGGTCGTTGCTTCTCCACTTTGTAGTCAAGCGTTGCTGCAAAGTGAAGTTAAGTTGTCGTGTATCTTTAAAGAGAAAATGCTTTATGCAGTTGAAGATATGGTTCATATCAAGCCACTGTAAATGTTTTTTGTCTTTTAGCCAATTGCATACATAGGTGCCAACGGCATTTACAGTACTCTTTCCTAATGAATTTGTAAAACGTACTTTTTTCGTCTACTCGCTTTGAATTTGTGGCTCCTGGTTGAAAGAAGAATGAGTAGGGATTTCAAGTTGAGTGGTGTGGATGCACGTTAACTCTTGCAACTTTGATTTACACTTTCACAGTGAGTCAGAGTGGGGCACTACTGCAAGAATTGTAGTGACGAATTTTTGTCAAGTGTAATGTTATTTTTTTTTTATTCTCGTTTTACCCAGATTATGGGAATTACAGTTCTGTGAATTTTAACATATATAAGGGGAAAGTGAATGATAACTTTTTTTTTTAATAATTGTATTAGTAATAATTTACTTAGTATATATATATAATTGAGGATTTGAACTTATAATATGAAAAAAAATAAAATTTTCAAAATAATATTAGGTCTTACTAAAGGTGCTCGCAAAGACTCGCCCTTTGAAAAATACAAAAAATATTTTTCTTACGTTAACAAGATGTAATTCCCCCCCCCCCCCCCCACATATCACGAATTTGAAAAGAAAATATTGAGAAAAACGCAAAAGGTAGTGGGGCTGAGCACCAGCTATGCCGATCAATTTCCACCTGCAATACCTCTCGAGATCAGTGGTAATTTTTATTTAAACACAGGGCTGATGATTAGAGTAGCATGCATAATCCCTTTAATCTTTTCCAAACTATATATAGATTATCTTAGAGAGGGTTTTGTTGAAATGATACCCAAAATAAAAAAGAAAACAGTTTTTCTGATGCATTCTAAAAAACCCAAATTGTTGCGTTTGTTTTTAGAGGAATTTTGAGACCCATGAAATTAATAATGTTAGAAAAATCACAGTTGAAAATTCTAATTTTTTATTGCGTTTTAAAATAATTTGTAAATCATAATCCACCTAAAAGTTCAATACAGGCTATGAATTTTATCCAAATTTATAGGGTAGGTAACAAGCTTTGAAATATATATATATATATATATATATATATATATAATCTTTAATATTATCAGTAAGAAAATATTTATTGTACTTTTAAAAGGAGAGTGTTTATTTATTTTTTTAATAGACTGCAACATTTATAAAATTATAAATTTTATAGTCCGTAAAAAATGAATAGAAAATAAATGCAGAAGATTTAAAAAAAGCATTACTCAAATGAATAAGGGGATCCGTCAAATATAAAAATGCAATTAAGTATTTTAGCTGACTATAGATGCTATAGGATACAAACACTATTGCTGTGTAATGGCAAGAAGCTCATATTTTAATATTGCAACTTTTAAATTTCTTTTATATTTATAATACAATTTATTTAAAATTTATCATATGTATAAGATATAACTATATAATTTTTTTTTTATCCCATTGCTGCGCTGATTTTGGGATAGGGCTGGTTGGGTGTTGAAAAAGTTCCAATTGCTAGTTTCATAGCCCATGTAGGCTTCTTAAATCACTTGGTCAAACTAGAAAACAATTTAAATGAATCCAAACAATAATTTACAAGATGACTCTCAATTGTATGCCCATTTTGTTGTGCAAACAAAGTCACAATTGCTACAGTGCTGGACGTTTAAAATGAAGAATCAAATAGGAAGCTTATTACCCCCATACCTTTTGATTTAAGTTACATATAATGATTTTTTTAAAATTTTTTTTAGATTTTGTCTTTTTTAAGTTCGATCTCACACTTAGTATTACCAGAAAAAAAGGCTGATTAATGTATAAAGATCAATTATTATTCTCTGTAAATTTATAATTAGGTCAAAATTTGAAATTCAAATCCTGCACTTACTTTACGTTTTTTATTGGATATTTCTCATTCTTTTTCTTGTTAGGTTTCTCTAGTAACTGATATACATTGATGTTACTTTGTTAATTTATTTTAACAGTTGTTAGTGTAGAGCTTTAATATTATTTTATTTGTAAATGATATAATTTATATAAATTGAGGCATTTTATGACTGTTGATATGTACAAATCAAGGATAGGAAAGTGACAGAAGTATCAACCAGAAAAAAAATACAGGATTTTAATTAAAAAAATTTTGAACTACAAGAATTTCGTTATAAATAGGGAAATTACGAGTGGACGTAAAATAATTAATTATGTAAAACAACCAGTGAGCTTTATTAGATTTTGATGATATCAAGTGATAGATTTCACCTAAGGCTAATAATGAATTGGGTTGAACTAATTTTATTTCAGATTTACATCGTTACAAATTTTTTTAACTATGTCTTTGCCAGATGAAGCTGATTTGATTCAACTTTTTCACCTCAAGCTTACACGACTTGGCTTATTTCATTGAATTTAAATTAATTATAATAATAAAATATTTTGTTAAAAATTTAATATTATAAAAGAATTGAAGAAACTAAAATCTAGCAACTTAATGTGTAAAATAAATAAAAAGATATAAATGATTAAAAATAGTACTATAATACTATTATTTATACATATTATATATGAACATATTTAACATAGCATAAATGATAATTTATTTTAAAATATGAAGTTGAATTACAAACATGACAAGATAAAAAATAATTGATTTGGTTTAAATTTTTTAAAAATTGTATTATGACTTCTTATTGAGTCTAAAATACCTTAGGGTTCAACTTCTAATACTTCCATATTGCTCCAAATTTTATTAATATGCCTACAAATGGTCATAATCTTTCAGAAAATGACATATTTAAAACAATTTTAAAAATTAAAATAATATATTAATGATAAACATATATATTATTTTGTAATATGGTTTGTTCAAACGTTTACATAAAAATATAAAAATATTATTGTATATACTTATTTGTGCATGTATATTTATTTTTTTTTATCCCTTATTTATGTAATTATACATCAGCTCAAAATATTTAAGGTAAATTACACTCACTTTTTCTAAAGTTTAATTTAATTATATTTACAATTTTTTATTTTAAAAAATATATACTCACTTTTCTTATTTTAAAAAATATATACTGTAAGGATAAAATGTCATTGCAATATAATGACTTTTATTATAATTAACGCAAATATAAATTAAACAAATTCAAATATAGACATAATACCCATTCAATATATTAAAAGTTACAGAAGGTAGGCTTATGAAAGGGCACTGCTGGATTCAGACTATATATTAAAAGTTAGAATTTTTAAAAATTATATAATTGATAGGAATTTTAAAAGACATTAAAGTAGGATTTCATTTTTACATCAAGAGTTAGACAATAAATTTGAAACAAATAAAATTTAAAAAATAAGATTGAATTTTAAATAAAAATTAAAGATTAAAAATACTTTTTTATCATAAAAATATAATTTATGTGAATTTTTGTAGGATGCAAGTTAAATGTTATATTAACATCTTTAAAAAATTTAACGAAATTTAATTGTTGAGTAATATTAAGAGATTAAAATGCATTTTTATCACAAATATATAAACTAATGTTTAGAAACTAGATGAAACAACCGATCCAAAGAGCCCTAGAATCATGATTTATTTGATTCAATCAGTTAAGAAAATAATTAAATAAGAAAAATTTGCCGACTTAATCAAATCAAAACCATGATGGATTCACAATCTATTCTATATTGGATTTGATTTTGGAAACACTAAGATAGGAGGGGTTGATAATGTAAACTACATTCAGCGCAAACAACGGTGCATTCTAACGGATGATGTTTTAGTGATTGCCAATATTCCAAAAGTCATGCTTCCCATTCAATATTGCACATGATTGCCTCCTCAAAAATATATACAGAGGGACACATAATTAGGATATAACTGTGACCCTTTGAGCCACACTATACACAGAGGGACATATTGAATGAATGTAATATTTGCATGCAGAGTGTGTAAGGTAAATTGTGTCCGTTAAATTTAGTATTAAAGAATTATAATTAAGATATAAAATTATATAATTTTTAATTAATTATTAATATAAAATTTATTAATTACAATTTATTTCTCTTATTTCTTATATAAAAACTTTTTTTATATGTATATAATTTGAGGCACTTGTCGTATTTGTTAGTGATCGACCCACCATGTACCCGTGAAAAGGATATTTGATTGAAAGTTGAAACTTTGAGCAATATGTACTGCTCCCCATATTATTTTATTTAAACTTCAATAGTCATTTACAACTAATTAAGACGTGCCTTTTCCTTTTAGGGTGCGAGCCTTGTCCGTATTTGATTAGGGTTGAAAGCATTTTAGCCCTTAATTAAGTCAAACAATGGCGATGGGATATTGCCCCCCCCCCCTCTTTTGGGTTCGCATTGTAGATCTGCTTTCTTGTCGTCTTGCTAATTTTGTTGCATCAAGGGTCATACCGAATTAATTAGCAAACAAATTCATTAATACCGCCTTTGGATAGAGCATTCAGAGTAAAAATATGATTTTATAAGAGTATTTAAAATGCTACATTTAAAGAGAAATATAATCTACCCTCTAAACTATATACTATATGCAAAACAAAATTCTAGTAATCCAGTGTTTAAATTATAATTAGTAGGTTATTAATCCCTCTACTTTAAATTAAAGATAATAAAAGTGGTTGACAAATTATTTTTTGATCAATACTTAACTAATTTGAATATGTTTAATTGTTTGAGAAACTTTTAACAATTAATTTGAATATTTGGCAGATCATTGTTTTAATTAACTTATTAGCTCTCAAACAATCATTTAAAAAAAATTAAGAATAGTAACTTTTTGAAATAACTGATTTACATTTAGTATAAAAAGATGTTTTTAGTTATAATTATAATTTTTTTATATTTCCATCTTTGATAAATAAGAAATATTAAATTTTATTTATTTATTTCTTAGAGAAAAATTTAATACATATAACAAATTATTATATTTATCTGGGTATCTTGATTTGGATTTCTAAAATTAATGCAGGAAGTTTCAAACGTCATGGCTGAAAGTTCGTAGGAAATAAGGGCTGAAGAATCCATAATATAATTCAGACCTTTGAATTAGAATATCTAAACTAACTTAACCTTATGGATTGCATAATTTTGGAGAAAGAGATACAAAGGCATATTAAATTACAGAATCTAAAGAAAGAAGATACTTTTTTTTTTTTGCAATGCCAGCATGCCTTTAGAGAGACTGGTGACATGGGGCTTCAATCAAGTATTTACCTTGTGAATCAAAATTTAACTTGGGAAAATGTTTGACTAAATTTTACTACAATACCGTCATATTTGCATTTTATAAGACTGAAAGAAATTGTAAATTGTAAATAGTAATATAATGAGAGGGCCATACAATTGAACTGTCGTTTTAGCCATTTCAACCAGACCGTTTTTTCCTTGCTCCTGTGTTCAACAAGTAAATCGATAGTGTTTAGATTAGTGGGAATATTCTTCTACTATACTGAATTGCTTCACAATCTCTAGAATGAATTGTGCTATACCTACACCCTAACTCCCACTTCCAACCACTTCATAGTCTTTTCACCTTCTTTAAATGGCTCTGAAAAAGAAACAACACAAAGGTTAAGATGGTTTTATAGAAGAAAAAAATTCAAAATTAGATGGAACTTCAATTGAAGGTTAGTCTTCTTTAGAAGATTAGTCTTAATAAAAAAGACTTTGAATTGCATAATTATATAACTCAAAATTAAATGGAGCTCTACCTAGGATTTAGGGTTAGCAGTGAAGTAAAGTTTTGAAGTTTTATGAGACTGTTATTAATTTAGATGAAACTTATAGTGATGGGAGTTAGTTGCACACTACTTATAATTAAGTATTAGATTGCCTTTACTTTAAAATTGGAAAAGTTTTTGCGCATGACACATAATTTAAAAGGTAAATTGCATTCTACCCTAAAATTTATTGTTTAATAATTGAAATAAAAATTTTTAAAATATCATACATTTCAGATGAGAATTTTAATTATGTAAAATATAGAATTTAAAATTCTACCACATCAGGCGGAATTGTAAATCCCCAAATTGGGGTTGCTTCTGCTTTTCTCCCACTATCCTCTGTCTGACTGCTTCTCACTGCTGTACGTGGGCTTATTTTTTCTAATTAATTTTATATTTTTATTTGAGAGAAATTTGCACATTGATGTTAAAATGATTTTAATTTTTAAAAATCAGCCATAATATTATATGTAAGCTTATTCTCAGAGTGGGGTAAAAAAATTAATAATATAAAAATAAAATACATCAATTAAAAAACAATTAAAAACATCTTTTAAATTGGTAAAATATTAAAATAATAGTAGAATGAAATATATATTTTAAAAAAATTAATATTGTAGTCCTGATATTAATTTAATTATTTATTAATTTATGAAAATAAATACTTAAAGTTCTTTTAATGTAAATAAGTATTATTCAAGCAAGTTATTTTAACATAAAAGAAATTGAAATAAAGATATTTAAAATACTCATATTTTAAATTCTTTAAATTTTACAAGTAGTCAGTCCAAATACGACATAAGCAAATTTAAGTCAACTCGCGAGACTCAAATCTAATATTTATGAATTTGGCATATTGGGAAATCGAATAATTCTACTCTATCCCTTTGTTCGGAAATTTCAATGCAAAATTGTTTTCGCATAATTTAAATTAAAGAAATAAAAATATAAAATACAAATATTTAAGGCGATTTAAATTTTAATTTATTTCGCAAGTAAGATGAAAAACAGATTTATTAAAGAAATAGAAGAAAAGGATAAAATAATTTCTTCAGTAAAACAAAGGAGTTAAGCTCAAGAAATAGAAAAACATCTAAGAAAAGACATTAGGAAGAGTTCTAGATACTCTTATAACATCATCAGTAAAAAAACATATGTGACATCTGGGGAGGTGCTATGTTGAACTCATGCATTCCAAGATCAAGAGAAAGTCTTTGGTCAGCTAACCAATATAGACATTCCCTTTCCTATAAGTATGCATTACTTTCACTTTCTAATTTTACATTAATAAAATTTGAATAATTTGAATTAGATCCTTGCTCTGATAATTAGGATTAGAAAAAATTGAACTAGTTTTGAACTTGACAAGAATCGGATCTAATAAGAATCTGAAACATGAAATTTATTTTGGACTCAAGATTTAAAAAGAAGTGATAGGATTTAATTGGATAAAACTTAATAGGACTTGATTGAATTTGAAAAAGTTGTTATTGTATTTTTAAATTAATTTTGAAATATATAGATTTGATGGAATTGAGCATTTGGCCTCTCAATTATGATTTTTTATTTGATTATTAATTTTAGTATTTTATATATTCTATAAAAAATTTAGAGAATAGAAGTAATATGTGTATTTATGTCTTTGTATATCTTTATATTCCTAATTATGGTTTTTTAATTATATAAATTATAATAATTATAATATATGATAATTATACAAATTAATAAAAAAAATTTTGACTCATATATACTATTCCTATTAGTTTGAAGGTAAATATGAATTATGTTATTATTAACTTTATCAAATAGAAGTCATATTGAATTAACTCATGAATAGTTATTTATCAATTTATATTTTTATGATATACTAATACATGATTACTTTGATACAAAAGTTATCAATAACAAGAGTTCAATCCGGATCCCATAGAATAATTGATTATTGTTAAATTTAAATATATATATTGTGAATTTATATTTGACACAATTAATAGTAATAATTGATATTTTTAGAAAGAAATGATGTTAAATATTTTTAATGAGAAAAAAATTACGATTAAATAATTAACTATTTTTTATAACTTATTTTAATCATAATTTTTTTAGTAGAGTCCTTACAATAATTATCTTTTCAAAAAAATAATTATTATTAAAAATAATATTAAATATAAGATCAATTTACATAACATAATTAATTAATAATTATTTATTTTTATCATTATACTAAATAAACCCTGGGTAGCTAATTAGTTTCAAAATATTTTATACTCCTTCCATTCCTTTTTATTTATCGTATTTTTAAAAAAAAATTTGTTCCTTTTTATTTGTCGCTTTAGAATTTCAATAAATTATTAAATATTTTTTTTAAATCTATCATTCTCTTTCATTAATAAATATTTTATTATTCTATACTATTAGTCAACTTATATTTATTTTTTTATATTTTTAACTATATTAAATTTTATATATAAAGGGTAATCTTGTAAAGTTTATTAAAAATAAATAAATTTAATTACTTTTTTAATATGTCTGAAATCGATTAATGACGATAAATAAATAAGAGCGGATGGAGTAATAAATAAAATATTGAAAATAAATGCATATGGATGGGAGCGAGAAGCAAGTTGAAGGCAAGGCAACTGAACTCGTCACATGGGGCTGCGAGTCCCCACTTGCAAGATTCCCAGAGATGGATCCCTGCCGCAGTGATGCAATGAGAGGGCTTGTCTTCGACGATCGCTATTAAAATAACGTCCACTGGCAGATGAATTGACTAAATTAATTATTTAAATTTATTATTTTAATTGTTTCGAATATTTTCTTCTCACAAATCTAACTCATTTTCAGCGAGATGAAACACCTGATCATATTATTAGTTCATCGAATCTAAAGATTTTACATTTTAGACAAGGATTTTTTTTTTATGTTATATATTATTAAATTGTGCCTATATATTCATTCTGAGCTCTGCTTTGCTAAAATTTTAACAACAATATGCATTTTGACTACTGAAATAAGATAAGAGAAACTCTCATGTATTTCAGCTGTTATTTCTTACTCGAAAGTTATTAAAATCTTTTAAATTTTCAAAATTAAAATATAAATTTTTTTATACATGTAAACTCTACAAACGACGTGACGCATAAATATGACAACTAATCCTCTTTCACTGACCAAAAATAAGAAGATGTATTATATATTTGTCGAATGAAAGGAACATGATGAAATAGTTTACGAGTTTCCAGCTGTGTCCTGGCCATGTTTCTGCAAGCTGCGCAAGTAGATGAGTGGTCCAGTGGTAACCCTAAACGTTATATTAAATAATCGAAAATCGAAGTGTGTATATACATTGCTGAAAGAAGGTGAGAAAAGTAAAGTACTTACATTTGTGGGGCAACACAGCCTCCAGCCTATTAAATTGCGTTTCTGTATATTGTTTATCCGAATATGCCGTAATTGACAATACACTTTGCACTTTTCTGAATCTCCCATAAATGTTTGATGTCTTTCGCTCCCTCAAAGTCTTTTTAAATGTTATTTTGGACAAAAAAAAACTATTTTTGTGTATTTATTATTTTAAGAAATTAAAAATAAATTTATTATCTCCTTTTAAATATTATTCTCTATCTTAATAAATTATAACTCATATTTTTTAAAATTTACTTTATTTATTACTTTTTTTATCTTTATATATTAATTTTAAGTAATACTTAAAAAGGAATGAAAGAAATAAATCTTCTTCCATGGATGGGATAAGGATTCCATAATTGTCTCTACCCTAGTCATTGACGCTCTGTAAAAAGAGATTAAAAGAAACTATTGATGAACCCAGAGTTTAGCAGTTAGGGCTGGTGCCTGTTCATTCTATATCTGGAGGAGGATTGGCTGCATTTGGATATACATGCTTTCATATATATAAATTGTGGCTTATTTATATATATGGGGACTGCCATGCAAGTAAGTACTGAGATGATATGCACTTTCAAACAGGGGCTGTTTTTTCTTTTAGAAAAAAAAGAAAAAAAAAAAACTGAAATTGAAACATTCAGACTTGGGTACTGCCCTTCTGTCCCATGGGTATTATAAGCACTGATTTCAATTAATTATTATGCAATGGCCAATAAAACTACCCAAGCCAAGGCTTTATCCAAATTAACAGTCAATGGCTTAAGTCTTGAATACTGCAATATTATATATTCATTATACAACTTCCACTTTTATTGCATCTTATTTTATTCGTACATAGACTTGCTCGATATAACCATAGGATAATTATTATAAATATCAATGCAATTGAATATTATTGATTATGGAGACAACTATGGTATTAATATAATAATATACTAATACACTGTTAAATTTAATTATTAATATGTTATTATATAATATGTCAAATCTCACTTAAAAAAATAAATTTATATAATTAAATTTTATAATACATCAATATATTAATATATTAGTAATATATCATAAATTATAGCATTGAATATTGATAAAATGCTTTTAAATAGTTAATTATATATAATTTATTTCATATTTGGTAATATTTTTAATAACTAACTACATATAATTCATTTTTATTTGAATGATTTAAAAAATTACTTTTTAGTTTAAATTATTAAAAAAGTTTGAATTTTTATCATTATATTATTATTAGACTAGATATGGATAGCAAGGAATAAAAGACTAGAAAATTGAGATTATTATGAATACAAAGTTTGATGTTTCTTTTGCTATAATTTTCATTAAAATAAAAGCAACTTCAATTAATTTTTAGATTAATTTGTTTTAGAGCAAAATGCTTTTTTGGAATTATTTTTTAAATTTTATATGTTTGGAGGTAAAAGAAAATTTTGTCAAAGGAAAATGAATTACAAAAAAATGATGATGTATATAGAGCAGGAAAATTAACCTTTTTATTTTCCTAAATCACTTTACAGTACATGATTTCATCTATACTCTTTATTTTCCTTTTTCTTCCTCCTTTCATCTATTCTTTTTCTTTACCATACTTCCCTTCCTTCTTTCTCCGCTCCTTTCTCTCCTGTTTTTCTCTGTGATATTCTCTCTTTTCTCCTTTTTATATTTTTCTTTCAGTGTCTTTCATTTTTTTCTGTCTTCTCTCTCCCAGTTAGTTGCATCTCTATTCACTCCTTTCTCTCTCACTCCTTCACTACCTTTTTATCTCTCTTGTTTCATTCTTACAAATATATTAAAAATTATATTAAGAAATTTTTTTATTAATTATTAGAATTGATAAATGTAATTATTAAATTTGGATAAAATCAAATAAATATGAATTAATTTAATAAAGAAAATATGATGATGAAACAAAAGGATTAAAAAATTTTCTCTGAGAGTTATTTTTAATTTTTATTATTAAATATTTTTTAATTCATATTCATTTTTATCATTATATTATTATTAGACTAGATATGGATAACAAGGAATAAAAGATTAGAAAATTGAGGTTATTATGAATACAAAGTTTGATGTTTCTTTTTCTATAATTTTCAGTTAAAATAAAAGCAACTTCAAATTTGTTTTAAGGCAAAATGCTTTTTTGAAATTATTTTTGAAATTTTATATGTTTGGAGGTAAAAGAAAAGTTTGTCAAAGGAAAATGAATTACAAAAAAATGATGATGTATATAGAGTGGGAAAAGCAATTTTCCCCCTTTTTATTTTCCTGAATCACTGTACAGTACATCATTTCATCCATACTCTTTATTTTCCTTTCTCTTCTTCCTTTCCTCTCTTCTTTTTCTTTGCCATACTTCCCTTCCTTCTTTCTCCACTCTTTTTTCTCCTATTTTTCCTTGTGGTATTCTCTCTTTTCTCCTTTTTATATTTTTCTTCCATGTCTTTCATTTTTTTCTGTCTTCTCTCCCCCAATTAGTTAGTTGCATCTCTATTCACTCCTTCCTCTCTCACTCCTTTACTATCTTTTATTTCTCTTGTTTCATTCTTACAAATATATTAAAAATTATATTAAGAAATTTTTTTATTAATTATTAGAATTGATAAATGTGGTTATTAAATTTAGATAAAATCAAATAAATATGAATTAATTTAATGAAGAAAAGATGACGATGAAACAAAAGGATTAAAAAATTTTCTATGAGAGTTATTTTTAATTTTTATTATTCTTATCTTGATAACATTTTAATAATAAAATGGTTACTATATGAATTAACCTTAATGATAAAATTTGTATATAAAATAATTTTTTTGCATCAAATAAGAGAAAATATTGTCCATTATGTTGACAAACAATAAAAAAATAAATTTGCTTTCTAGAAATATATTTTATAAAAAAATTTAATTTTTTATTAAAATAAATAGATCCTTAATTTAATCAAAATTATTACTTATGAGTGATTAGTGAAATACTTTAAATATGCAATCAAATGTTTCTAAAGATTGTAATCAAATATTAGATTTATAATTGATTATTGAGTATTCTAATTAATACACCAGACAAGCAGATAATATAATTTATTTTAAATTTGATTGCCATGTTAGAAATTGATAGAATCATTTTAAATGAATAGATAATTCTGCATGAAGTTTGAGTTCACAAAAGAATTGTAACTAAAAAAGCTTCTTTGGTGGATAATTCTGTTCATCATTTTGATTATTTATTTTCTAAATTGCAAGCACAAGAAATGAATAGAAAAAATTATAAAAAATAAATAATGGCTTATTTACAGAGAGTGAGAGCCATTTAATAAAATTATAAAAAAGACTATAATACATTATTAATGTAATGGTGTATCATTATACTATCAAATTTATTCAAATATTAAATTTATTTTTTAAAAATTAAATTTAATATATTATATAATAATATATCAGTACATCATTATTTAATAATATATCATACTCGTATTCTGAAATGAATGCATAATGTATGAACAATTCAATAGTATGTCAAACCAATATTTTTTTTTTGGAAGAGATTATTATATATTATTGATATATTATTAGATTTTACTTTACATTAAATTTATTTTTTTCACAAGTCAAATATAATATATTATATAATAATAAATTAATAATTAAATTTAATAATATAATAATTAATAATACACTATAATAAATTTTTTCTTTCCAGAGTTTATCATGTCGTGACCTGGGAGTTGAAGAAAATGATAAAATTGGGGGAAACAAGAGAGGGAAGAGATGGTCCCCGCCCACTTCAGGGTTGTGGGGCGCAGCCAGGTACTACGCGCGGCAAAGAGGTAGGATGGTAGGGGGAATACGCGTTTCGATCCCTTACAGGCTTACCGCAGTGAATCCAATCGCTTTCAGAGTTCAGACAAACATCCACTGCCCTTGCATCTATGCAAAATTGCTAGTTTGCATGTATTCCATAAATTATCACGATTAACTCACTCACAATTAAAGTAAAAAAAAAAAAAGGGCTTATTTTTTTAAATTAAGAGTTTATAATTTTGATTTAACTTATTCATTTTGAAATTTGAAAAATGTTAAAAAAAAAACTCAGTAAAATTAATCTTCTTCAAAAATAATTATAATATTTACAATATATCTCATTGTCTTATCTATTATTTAAGCCTTATCTTATCTTATTTTTCAATTGTATTATCCTTTATTATCCTTACATACAAAGTTGAAACATTTATATATAAATATTGTTTCAATTTAAGTAATAAAGTGTAATCTTCTCACTCACATACATACATATATATTTGATATATCTTAGTATAATATCAAAACTCTTGTAAGCCCAATAGTTAAAAATCCAAATTTTTTCTCTTGCTTTTCCAGCTATAACTATCTAACCCTTCAACACTTTTGCACTCTCCAATGACACAACTTCCTTATAACTTTTTACTATAATCCCATAATTTTGCCTCTCAAACTTACTTTTGAATTGTTAATAAAGTGAATAAGGAAAACTTAATTCTCTTTCTTATTTTAGTCGTACAAAGTGCTAATTATAGATTACTCATTTTGAAAAAAATTGTATATGTCAGTTATAATATGTATTTTTATTCTTAATCAATGAAAAAATAATAGTTAATTTTATAAAATTCACCTAAGTTAAGAATTATAATTTTTAATTACCTTCTCTCTATTAACAAAAAAAAAGACCATATATTATAATTGAACTATAAAAAAATTTCTTCTTATTTTAGATTTCTCTACTCCTCTTTATTGATTTGATTCAATCACACATCACTTAAGCACATACACCTACATACACACTTATATTTGATATATCTTTGTATGGTATCCAAATTCTTGTACCATAAATCAAGCACATTTTTTTTTTCTCGTTACTACTCTCACTTTTCATTTTATTTATTTTCAAACTCAATCTTTACCTTCATCTATCTCTTTTTGTAAAACCTTTGGTATTTCTTCGTCCTCCACTACATGTTAGTGGGTTATTAATACCTTTTCAACTAAAACTATGCACGAAGTAAATGCCTTAATATTTTAGACAACAGGTTTAAACCATAAAAGGTACATTTCTTACTTCTATTTATCAAATCTTCTTCTTTTCCAATTTTTTAATTTTTTATGCATATTTTTGAGATATTTTTATTTATACTTTCTTTGTATAACTTCTAAGGTCATATTTGAATATTAAATCTTATTATGTATTCAATAAAATATTGTAACAAAAATCAGAATCGGTTGAACAACGATTATAAATAAAGAAAAGAGTGAAAAAAAGTTCATAAAAATAATCATTCTTTATGATTTTAGGAAAAGTTTGTTAATAAATAGATTTCGAAAAGTTATATAAAATAAATATAAGATTTGGCCCAAATGAAGAGTGAAGCGTAAAATTATGATTTTTAAAAAATTTTAGTTCAAAATACATATTTTTAACGAGATATTGAATTAATTCAATTTGAATAATAAATATTCTAATAGAAAAGTTAAAAATTAATTTTTAAAAAATATTGGATAAATATTTCATATCAATTCTTTTTCTAAAAAATCATGCATTTAATTGTATTCGATTATCAAATTGTATTGCCTACAAATATCAACAACAATTTACTTATTATGAAAATTAACATAATATTTATTTTTCATAATTTTATAGATAACATTATAAAATACGCACTAAAACGCTTTATAAAATATAGTTCAAAATTGATATCTGATTCATTAAACATCGGAGGTAAATCAATAATAGTAAAATACTATCTCACTTTTCCGCTCAAATCAGCGCTTATTGTAAAAACGCGAGGGGAGGGGAGGGAGGGGCAAGAAGCGGTTGCAGACAGAGATCAGAAAAAGCGGTTGTAGCAGATCTACAACGGTGATGTTTGGGAAGCGATATAACCTATCACCCTGGACACTACACGGTGAATACAATAGTACAATTGCTCACAGTTCACTCTCAATATCCCAATCGTTGTCTCCCCTTAATGACGCAGTCCTATCAGCACAATTCCCAAGAAAAGTAGACCCACTGTATATCTATTCTCTAACCCCACAATCTGACGGAGGGGATTAATTCTGTCACATCAACGGCTATCACTCGCCGAACCGCAAAATCTTCAGCAAATCACAGCCGACCAATCCTCTCCACTGTAACTTCCCCGCGCACCCTAGCCCACACTCTCTTTTTCTATAACCCGACTAATAAAAACGAATAATATGAGTTTATATTAAATTATATTATATTATATTATAATAATATAATAACAAGGCGAGTAAATCTAGCATTAACAGTCTCTTTTCTCTCTCTCATCTCTGTGTCCATCTATAAAAGGCTCTGTGTTGTGTTCATCTTTCCTCCGAAAATCATAGGGCACGCTTAGAGCGAGCCCATGGGGAGGGGGGGGGGGGGTTGTTTGGAGACGATGATGATAATTTTCTGATGAGAAAAGTACATATCTAGATTGCCCACAAAAATTGAAAATAGATATGTATATATATTTATTTATATGTTGTATTAGATCAGAATTTATAAAATTTTAATTTAATTATATGGGTGATAGTTTATTTATTGTACATATATATAGCCCCACTCTTTGCTGATATGAGCGGCCAAAACAGTACAGGCTTAAAGCCATATTTGTGCTCTCTTAAGAGTCTCTTTCTCTGGCAGATTAACGTTGTTGTTGCTGTTTAAAACTTCGCCTAATATTTAGCCGTTCTGGGTGCAGTCCGATCTTCTATTCGGTGTTGCCTCAGTAGAAATGGTCCATGGGATCAGGATCCATCTGGCTACGTGTCATCGGCAACTCAATCTGCTTATACGTGTTGCATGAGTGAGAAAAACTGGGTGAGGATGAATGGAGAGAGAGAGAGAGAGAGACGGAGTTTTCTGTGTTTGTGGGGTTTATTTCATTTCTTCCTTCCTTCTATTTTCTTTTTATATTCTGCTCTTTGCTTTCCTTGGCTCCTGCTTTCTATATATAAGGCTATATCTTTTTCCTTCAGTGGTATCATGTTTGAAGCAAAACCCTAAAATTTTCGGCTCAGTTTTGGCTTTAGCTAAAAATGAGAGATCTTAGATTTTCTTCTTCTCTCATTTGGTTGGGTTTTCCATTAATGGGTATCTTACTTTTCCCCAGATCTGATTCAATTATTAATTTTCTCCCAGCGCTTGTTTTTCCATATTTGGGCATGCTTTTGTTATTTGCTTTACTCCTTTTTTTTTTATGTTTCTTTCTTGGGACATAGAAATTGACAGAAGAGAGTGAGCACACAGAGGCACTTGGTATATCTCTATACTGATTCCTTTGCGTGCTCACTTCTCTTTCTGTCAGCTTCCAGTGCCGGAAATTAATTTCCATTAATTCATCCTTATAACATTATGTATCTATCTCCGGCGCTGTGATCTGTTCCAAAATCCCAAACCCCACAAACTTTCTTTCTCCCTGCGAATTCTTCTTCCGAATTAACAAGGTTTTCATTATCAAACAGTGAAAGGCAATGGCTTTGGTGTTTTTTATGCTGCTAATTTTTATTTATTTTTTTATATTTTCTTTTCAGAGATCGAGCCTGTTATTAGTGATAATACAATTTTATATTAGTATTAGTAACCTGGGAGGCGTGACTTTTGATGGGTCTACACTGCAGATTACTGTGCAGATTGAGCGGCAAAATCTTGGATAACCGGCGAAATATATATAGCATGGGACCATTCTCACGTTATGTAGTATGGTCCTCGCAGATTTGCCTCTCATTCTCTTTTTCAACCTCGTTGCTTAATTACTGTTTATGATCGATCATCTTCCTGATTTCATTAACTTTCTTCCTTATTTTTATATAATTAATTTACACGCATGCGATGCTCATCCACTCGGTAAGTGGTTCTTGTTGGTTTTTGTTCTTCCTGGAGTCTATGTCTATGGCTATGGCTAGATTCTGGTTTCTATATAATTCAGATGGATATTTTACATTTTGGTATCTAAACCCTATGAATCTCTAGTGGTGTGAGGTTGCCACTCATGTAATAATTAATAGCTTTTCTCTGCAAAAATGTTATCCTGTGCCTGCATTTTTTTTTAAGGTTTATCCTGATAACTTGTTAGGAAGGCTTTTAAAGTGATCCACAATAAATGCTGGACTAATGAATTTAATGTCAAGTACCGGTCAATTCATGATGTATTGTTGATCTCCCTATCTCTACTTGTTTTATTACCTTTGTTCGTTGATCATATTGATTTGCGGCTCTTGAAAATGAAAACTAAAATATCCTTTATAAATGCATGATATGACAAATCATGTCAACAGGAACAATTAGTTATCGATGTGGTTACTACTTAACAACAAAGTTTGGAATAGTCTATGTGCTTTGTAAAACAATCTAACACCCATGGGTTTAGTGCTTAAACAAAGAATAATTAAGGATAACTCTTCCTAGGTTGAGTTGGTTTATCAGTTGAGGGATTAATCAATTCATGGGTTAAAAAGAACACTTTTGTTATAGTTTTGTGATTTTATACATATTACACAATTCGAATTATTGATGGTTTAGTCTAAAACTTTTAACTTGGCGTATCTTTGAAAGTTTTGTATCTCTCATTTTATCAAGGATTTAATCTCTGTTCTTTGTGTTTAACCACTTTTACTATCATTCAAAAAACAAATGTTGGTTGTTCTCTTCATTCCATTTTGAAGCAATTAATGAAAAATTCACCTGTTGTTAATTTCCTGCATTGTATACGCTGACTGATATATGGATTGTGTTATGATTATGAACTAATGTAGGCTTTGGAAGGTAAGATGGAGAAGCACGCCCAAATTGTTAAGGATTTTCGTTTGACAAATAAACGCACATGTTGGTTTTGCAAGTATGCTTCGAATACTTCAATATATTTATAAAAATTTAGTTATGTGCAGCACAACATGCATGCAAAACATTAGATCAAAGAATGTAATTAAGCATTTGCAAAGATTTTTGTTGTGTTTTTTTTTTTTAACTCTGATGGGGATTTATACTTGTCCGATAATATGTTTAATTATTTTTTTCCTTTATGTTTTATCTCTAATGTGTTAAGCTCTTCCAGCAATATATAGTAGGCATATTTCTTTTGGCTTTATCTTTTGATGCAGACACAACATACACTCCCATACAAGAAGATTGCACTACCAAAAAAAAAAAATCTGCAATAGTAAATGGTGTGTATATTTGGAAAGGAGTATCATACTTGCTATTTTATAGTTTAACAAATCAAGCGCTACTTAGGAAGAGAACTTTTGTTTTCTATTGACTACTTTACCATCATTTGTGGGCCTTGATCAATTGTTGAAGATGCTGCATTTGCCAAAAACTTGCCATTTTAAAGGTATCTAATTTTAACCTTGTCAAGGCACCTGGAATGCTCTTTGCTTTGCTGCTTAGTTTATGTGATGATGGTATAAAAATTAAATTAATTTTGGAATCTATCAATTTTTAAATAGTTTTCTGATGATGGCTCGGACCAATATGGATAATAGATAAAATTGATAATGCATTATGGTACTTTTTTTTTAGTGAGCATTATTATCTCTATTGCATCTGTTATGGGTTAATATGGACTTTATTAGTATTTGTTGTTTGTCTTTTAAACTGGTTATATAATTTAATTTCCATAAAGCAGTAATGTATGTTGATAGTTCTTTTAATGGTTTACTTTGTACATCAACCAATTTATTGTTTGGATTGAACATATATTGGGGTGGCAGGTTGTTTTCCTTTTCAACCAAAATTTAAGTGGGATTTCTTGTATTGTGTATATAAAAGTATGCAAAAATCTCTAAGCAGAAAATTGCAAATGAAATGAATTCTAGTCTTCTTTTTTTTTTTGTTTTTGTGGGGGAGGGGGGAGGGAGGTTTCCAGACAAGTTTTTGTTGTAACAATCACATGAAGTTGCCCTTGAAACGGATCACCACAAACTCTTTGTAATACATCTTGCTGTGCAACTTTTGAATTATCCAATTTAAGCAATGCCAATGATTTCTTCACCATTTGGGACACAAGAATCTTAATTGTGGACAATCATCTGAATTTTTTGGTGATCACTGAATACCGTAATCTGCATTTAACTTTAGTTAATTTCTCTTTGAAGATTGTAGATATTCTCTTGCTGCAGAATGCTTTCTACATTGGTAATGTCAGTCAGTTGAATAACTAGCTTTTTTTTCCTAAAATTACTGCACGACTAATCTACAACGGAATGATGATTTTCTTCAATCTTGATGGGAACTATGTTATTTGCAGAACCTTTCTGGTTACTGAAGGCAGAATCAAACTTTTGGGATTGATTTCTTCTGAGGATGCAAGGGAGTCTTTTAAGTATACGAGGTTGCTTACTGTTTTCATGGTCTGATGATCATCTTCCTGTCCTATATCATACAAGCATGCATATTTCATATTTTGTTTGCTTTATATATAGCATCATCATGTATCATGCGTAATGAAACTGGATTTTTTCTTCTTTTGACAGTACGTAGTTTTCTGAATTTTGCCAACAGTATCTTTTGTGGACAGTCATAAGTATGTAATTAATATGATTCTTCTGTTGACGCTAATAACAACTTCGTAAAATTTTTTTAGGGCACAAATAAGTAAATGTGTGAGTAATGCTTTATTGAGTGCCAATCATATTTAGTTGTAACATAAGTATAGCAAAAAAAAAAAAATAACAATGTATGGCACGCCATCAGAAAAGAGAGTAATTTACTATGAAATCAAAAGAAATGTTTGGTTATACAAGAATTGTATTTTACTCCTTAAGTAGTCGAATGATGGTCCCGAATATTGCTGCAAAGCAGTAATTCATGAAGTATTACTAAGAATCAACAGATTATTAATTATTTTATATATTGGCATCTTTCCTGTTTCCCGTGCTCGTATGGAATATTTAATTAGTCAGCAGATAGATATATTTTCTGACAGTAATTTCTTTGTGAAAGATATAGGCTTTGGTTTTCGCCATCTAAAATGGAATTTGCTGAGAGCTGATGGATGGTGTTTTAGAAAAAGGATGGCGGCTCTTCATGAAATGTTCGTTTCTTTTCTTTTCTTTTTTTTTTTATTAAATTTTTTAAATTAAAGATGGTGAAGTTCAAATTTAAGAGCTCTGGGAAGTTATTTGAACGTTTCACCACTAAATTATATGTAGGGACTTGATCATCAAATGATCATTATCCATTTTCAAGAAAAGAGATGCGTTTGTGTATGATGTATAGCTTAGATCTTGGCTCCGTATGCAATATGAGTTATGTATTTCCAATTAGAATGATAAGCATCTCATTTCTTTCATGAAACCAACGGACACATTCCATGGGATTAACAATATGTTAAAAGTGGGAGACAACAAGAATAAAAAAAAGGTGATAGAAAACGGTGCAGCACGACAGCATGAAAGGTGATCTGAATTTAAGTAATATGCACTTAAAAAAATACTTTTTGAAGCATATCATTAGTCAACTAATTGACCAAATTTTAACAAATAACAAATCATTAAAAATTATGCATCAATAATCACAAGTTAATAAATAACAAATAACATTGCTGATTTTAAATTATATAATTATTTATTTCCTTGATTTTTTTCACCATTTTTCTATGATTAACAATAAAAAATTGCAATTTAAACATATGCAAAGAAAACTACTAAAAGCATCACTAAAAAAAATCATGATCTTTAATTTTATAAAAAGGTAAAAGATAAGCCTAACCCCATGAAAAAAAAGTGTAAAGGAAAGATAAAAAGAATATTAAAAAAAATTATAAAAAGAAATTTCTTCATAAATAACATTTTTAAAAATTAAATTTTGAATAAAATTTAATAACATTTTATGATTTATATAACTGATTTCATTTAATAAAATAAAGCAAGGCTTTATTGTTATTGTTCTCTATAACTAACTACATTGGTGCGCTTACCCTAAGCGAGCATGAATCAATTTCTGTGTGATCATTGTCGATCTTGTCAGAAGAGAGAGATCACATTTCCGCACTAAAACATCACTGGCGTAATAAGATATCGAGTATTGGGTCACTGAAAAGTCCTTAAAGTCAAAACAAATTATCTACTGTGGCAATTTTCTCACCAATGAAAAATGTCTCTTCATGCATTTTCTTGTAAGATATATTTTGGGTTTACATAGTGATGCTGATTTACAATAACACCCACTTCTATCTAAGACTGTCAGAAATTTAACAGTTCCAAGGGGCATATGAGCAAGAGGGAGAGTACGAAACAGAGATGTTTAAGCAAAATTAAGCATTGATGATCATAAGTCTCAATCCAACTCCTTGAAAATTATAATTCAGAGAGTAAATTATGCAATGCGCTTGTGGGAACAGGACAGGATTCTCCCTATATATATATATATATCTCGGCCGTAAGGTTTCAGGTCAGCATGCTTTGTCATCGTCCGAGAATTTTACAACATACATACGCCCAAAAACAATGAGTTACTAAGGATTTTTTGCAAGAGCGCCAGCTGCAAAAAGAAGATTTCTTCTGGAAAACTGCATCAGAAATTAGAAATAAACACTGATTATTTAATCCTCAAATAAGTTATCTATAAGATAGCTAACAAAGCCAGAGACTGATGTCTGAATTATTCGTTAATAAAGAAGCCAGGAAACAAAAACTGAGTATATACCCGTAGAGAGTAAACTGAAGTAGATTTGGTCGGCAGAGTTCTCAATGACCTCAGTCTGTTAGTATTGCCACTTCTGCAAACGAGGTAACAAGTGCAGTCAGAAAAAATTTTCTGGAGACAAATATTCAGTTTGCTCTTATTGGACAAACTTACTTTTCTTCGCTTCTCGGCACCCTTGTACTACTAGTTACATCCCATAATTTTACAGTGCAATCAGCAGATCCAGATGCAAGAAGAGAACCTTCACAGCTGATGTATCCAACAATAGAATATTAAAAGCAGTAGTGTAAAATTTATAGCTATCCAATAAAACATTCAATTTCCATCCCAACTACAATTAAGCTTGAAAGGAGAATTCTCCTTTCTTGGGTGGGGGTAATCACCTGAAAGCAAGTGTCCAGACGCAGGAGGTGTGACCAATCAAAGGTGTGAGACAGCGGCCACTAGAGAGGTCCCACATCATGATTGTACCATCTTCATCGCCAGATGCCATATAGCGACCATCAGGAGACATTGCCAGGGACAAAATCATACTCCTGTGACCAATGAAAATCCGGACACACTCCCCACTTTGCACATCCCATAGTCTTACTGTCTTGTCACTGGAGCCAGTAGCAATATAGTTGCAGTTTGCATGCCATTGCACACACTGAAACAAGAATGTTAAACAGGGAGGATCACTTCAGATTGATTCAATACCCAGATAAAATAAATAAAATCATCCAAAAGTTTCATTCCCTATATCAGACTCCAAACAACTTGTAGAGCTACCCTAAATGCAAGTCTCGCCCACATATTTCCCAGAGTCTAGTGAGAAAATCCTCTTATTGATGGCAAGATATAAAATGCAGACTGAATCACACCTCAGAAACAAAAAATGCTGTGTATCTCAAGGTTTGGAAGAAGCAAGTTATGAATCAGTATGGCTAAAATTCAAAACAAGAATAAATATCAGGCCACCAAACCTTTCTAGCCTTTGTAATGAAAACTTCCCAACTATTACATAAATTCTTCCTTATAGTTATAGAAAAGTAGTCAAATTTTGCAAAAAATCAAATATGTAAATTTAAAACTTCAAACGAGCTATTCACTGCATCTGCATGACAATCTGAGATTTTCAAAATCTCAAGAAACTAGTAAGAGGATATTGGAGTAACTCACATCCATATTAGAACAAGCAAGCAAACAAAGAGGATGTTGGAATGACTCACATCAACGTCAGACAAATGTCCCGCCATTATTCTTAAAGGCTGTATCCTATCCATGGACCAAATCCTAGCAGTTCTGTCATGCGAAGAGCTGGCAAAATAGTGCCCTAGGGGACTAAACTGTACCAAAAAAATTATAGAAAAATATAAATAACAAATAACGTAACCCTTCAGGAAGAACATGTAGAAAATAATGTCCAAAGAACCACCTTCCAGACTTGGATATATTGTCCTACTCCTGTGTCAGATGTGGGTGATATCTATGGAATTTAAAAAAAAATATATATATATATATATATACTTTCTTACCTGTACATCCCAAACTGGGTAATTGTGACCCTTGTAACAAACAAGATTGGCATTGAGCTTTGTGCTCCATAATCGAACTTCATAATCCATATAAGATTCACAGTTAAAGGAGTTTCAAAAATAAAAGCTCAATAAATTATGCGGAAGAAACAAAGCGGAGATTACTGCCAAAATGAAGAAGAAAAAGATGGACCAAAAAAAAAAAAAAAATCAAATGGAATCAGATTGTAAACATACTTGTTGAGTCTCCTGAAGAGGAAAGAATAAAATCCCCAAAAGGACTAAAAGTGGCAGCATGAACAGGCCCTGAATGACCCTGAAATAGAGTATATTGTCTTTTCCCACTACTTTGCCCACTCATTTGCTCATTCTGTGATGTGTCATTTTCACCCTGCGAAAGAGCTGATAATAGTGGCAGTGATTACTGTCCATTTTTCTCTATAGCATGTTCACAATTTTCAAGCAATGAGACATCATAATTGGAATTTTAGAACTTCATACTTTTTTTTCATAGAAACAAATACAAACTTACAAGTGGTAGACTGTTGCCCAAGCTTTGCCATATCCCAAACCTATAGATACAATTCAGAAATCACCGTACGTTAGAAAGATGACACATTGCCAATATTACCAAGGAAGACAACCCTATATAATGAGATTTTTCCTTTGTGAGGTGGAGTGGGGGATGGTGATAGATAACCTTCAGTGATGAGTCTGAGAATCCTCCAGCAACCAATGATCCGTCATGTGATATTGAGGAACAGCTTAGTCTGAGATAGTCGAACAAAAATAAAGGTATTAACCAATGGAAGTCAGAAATAAGGAAAGGGGGAAAAGAAAAAGGAAACTGCTCAAATGTAAGTATTAGACATTAGTCCTTTACCCATTATGAGTGTTGATGAACGTATAAAAGCTGACTGATGGCAGTGCCACACTATTTAATTGCACACGGTTCCTCAAATCTTCAAGGATGGACTGTTCCACCTCTGCTGGACTACAATAATCAACATAAAATTATTTGATAGAATGTGGCTACAAGCATCACTATCTTATGATTGAAGAATCTGACCTAAATTTTGTCTCACAATCTTGTTTGCATAACCAAGAGCATAGTAACTCTAAATACAGAAATAAAGCTAGAGAACATTCAGTTCAGTACAGTGATATAATAGATATTATAACTGATAAACTATCCATATTAATACAAGCATTCGACTACTATTTAGAAACAAATGAAAAGAAAATGAGTGTCTAAACTAGAATAGCAGAGTTATGCCCATGTATTATTATTAGATATAAATATCTAAATTTATTAAAAAAATTCAGAACCAAACATCAATCTTAGTGTCACCAAATTATATGACTTTGATATTCTCGGAAAAAAAATGAAAGAAAGAAAGAAAGAAAGAAAAACCCAATCAAACAAAAATAGATGTGCCCATCTCAGAAGCCACTTTTTGGTCTCATTTTCCTAAAATTTTATTTATCAGTTTTTAATAAAGCCAACAAAAATCCTTAATGTTTGGGTTTGCAGGGACTTTCTGACTCCGGACTTCCTTCTAAATATAGATAGTGCATTGCCTACAGCTTTACAGGACATTTTAATGAAGAAATTGGATTTGAGAAAATACATTACGGGCAAGGCAAGTTCTGGTTTAACTCGTGGTGCTGTAGTTACAACATTAGCCTCAGATTTTGCAGTTTTCCCAGTTGCACTTCCGGCCTTCTCCTTTTTGACCTTCTTGATTGAAGCACCTTGCTTTCCTCCCTCAATCGATCTTTTCTGAAAGAAAGAACATATAAGAACACAAGATAGAGGCATTCAAATTGTTTAAAAAGTCAACCAAAATGTAAACCATTGAAGAAATGCATGCAATGAATGAGTTAGAGCTTTACAGGTTCACTAATAAGAGTACCTTACTCTCATCATTCTCCCCTTCTTTGCCTTCCCCTTCTCCCTTTTCAGAATCTGAAAGCAAGGCTCCAGCCTTCTCCAGGCGTTCTTCCAGAGAGTCTTCAAGCAACTAAGACAGAATGATATTGAGATCAAAACCAGACCATTAATCCTGAACTCATTAATTAATCACAGAAGCCTTTCTTTTGAAAAATTGAAGCAATCATATTTCAGAAACTGCCTGTGCTCAACAAGCTACCAGACTAGCTCAATTTTTGTTTGTCAACAGGTAATGCTTGCTCATTTTAGCCACATAACAAGATTGACGGACGTAAATATTAATTTAAAATGCACTTTCAAAGAAGACATATACCAGGGAAAATGACATTATGTTCAATGTGTTCAAATTCTGTAAAGTAAGCTCAGGATTGGATTGTAGCCTGTAGGATCAATAGTGTAGCCACCTAAAACCACTAATGATTAAGCGGTTCAGTAATAAAATGCAAATAATACAGTTCACTTCATTGCTTAACATTAAGACTAAAATGAACGAAGAGCAATAAAGCCATCTTATTTGAGTTCATTCCTAACTGTTCTTGATGGATTAGATAATCCAACAATGATTTGGCAGTTAGACAAAATCTACACGTAGAATCTCTAGTCCTTCAGCAGAAATGATTTTCTCATCCTGATATATACTTGTATTTGATTTTCAGGCTACACAGGATCATGGCACCGCCTAACCAAGGATAGTCAAAAAATTCTTAGAACTTGACTTCTAACTAGGTCCTTTCGAGCAGGCAATGAAACAAGCATGAAAAGAAATGATGCCAGGTACTGATCAGAAGCCATGATTAACTAATCATAGCATTGGCCACTCATTACTACCAAAAAAAAAAAAAAAGCCTGGCACAAGAACCCATGAATGCAGAAATACCCAGCAAATTTTTTAAAAATCTTTGGAATGTTCATGCAATTCCCATGCTATGAGTACGTTTTTATTTTAACAAAAAGTCTGAGCAATTAAATATGTGGGGAAAAATTAATATTAACACCAGCTAAATAAGCTCTGACTTGGGTGAGAATTGTAGATTAATGGGTTAACTCACCCCCCATTGAATTTCTTTCTGATTTATTTGGTTAGCTGCATCCTGGCTGGTTCCAGTGAGAGTAACAGCCTCTGGATCATCAGAAATGGAACTAGGCTGTCCGGGAGAAACTGCAAATAAGGGAAAAATTAAATAGTAGTTACAACAACAGCGATGAAGTGCATGCATACAACACTGACAAGTCCACATCAACAGATGCAACTAAGCTGAAGATAAGTACCTTGAAAATTGATGTGCTCATTGATGATACCAAGTATAGTGGTGGATTGTGTACTATGTAGATGCTGCAACAGAAGCTCGTAGGAATACTGACAAAAAAAAAACCGTTATCAGCACCCCCCCATGGATCTAGCTCAGCTTTACAAAAATATGTAGAATGCAAGACTAAAAGATGGAGAATATGCAACAACAGATGTACCTCACATATCTTGATGTTGAACTTACACTTCCTAAGGGCATGAGCGAATTCCATCTCCTGATTAAGAATGGCATCGTAGGATAATTAATCCTAATAATCCAATAACAATATGAAAGCAAAAGGTGGTAGAAAATTTACATAGCATTCTACCTCTAGATGAGAAGGAGAAAGAACTCCTTCCAACTTTTGAAGGTCACGTAAGTGCATCATCTCATGGTCTTCACGGAAGCTACTGAAGAAGTTCCGAGCTGAGGAATTCAACCAGTTATGTGAAGAAAAGCATAAAATACGTATTGCACTGACGGCCAACATGAGGAAGTTTGTAGTATATCACGTGGGAAATCTATAGATATAAGTCAAACCTTCTTGAAGATGCCCTTTTGCCACCAGATCCATGAAACAATGGATGAATACAGGATAAAGGACACGGAGCAACTCATGCTGCAGAGAACCAAAAACATGTAATGGTGGCAGAGACTAGACAAAAAATATGTCGTAAATGTATTTGAAATGACAAAGCAACTAAAAATGACATGTTACTTTGTACAAATCCAATGAACTGTAAGTCCACGATCTAAGTCTGCTATATCCATCATGGTATCTTGCAGGACCACTCTCGGCTCTGCAAAATAACGTTTTCATTAAATAAAAAATTGTAATTCGACTCCATTGTAATGACACACTATGGGAAAGTAATCTGGAATAGAATTCTGGTGAATGGAAGAACTGTAAGAAAATTGCACAACCATTTTAGAAGCTAACCAGCACACAAGCGGGTTTCTTTAGGGAAATATTTAGCTTAAAATATACCTTTGGGGCAACAGACTTTAAAATTATAAAAAACATACACTACTGCTGGTTTATAGGCACACCTCCACTATATATAAATACACAGGACCAGCAAAGCAATTGTCGGTTCCATTCATTCACAATTTTTTCTCCAGTAGATTAGATACCATAAGAATGCCAGCTAACCTATCCACTGCGTGTATTTTTGTCTATTATGTTATAAAATTCATATTTTTAAAATTTGAGTCATACAAGGGGCTAGGGCACCAGAAAATAACCCACGATATATGTCCTCATTCTAAACTATATACTAATCCAAATAGGGAAAAGAAAGGCAAGCTATCGGTGGGGAACCTAAGAAAACACGTATGAAATTGAAACGACAAGAAATGGAGAAGGAAACATACTGGGAGAAGGCAAGGATGCTCTTGGTAATGTCGGATTCGAGAAGGGAATTAGCAGAGGGTGTGATCTTGTTGTGTTGGAGTTCTTCCTGAAAAGCTTGCTCTGTTTGGGTAAAACCTTTCTTCTTGAGATAGGCAGTCACAAATCCCAGTATCTGGTCGTCGTCCATGTCACCGGTTTCTGCTCAGTCCTTCTCTCCGTCTCTCCGGTGCAGAGCTTCGCTAATCGTCCCCCTTGATTTTGATTTGAAGAAATAATAACATTTTGGTACGGGCTTCAAATGGGCTTTTTGGGCTTTTCTTTGTACCATTTTGTGGGCAGTCGATCTGTATCGGAAGATGAATTAGAATGTCAGGAGGCCGGCGATGGGGTCTTTCCAATTTTTTAGGGCATTTGTTGTTAATTATTGGAACCCAAAAGGTCCCTTTTTTTTTTGAAATGGAATCCCATTTGTGACTTGATACTAAGGAAAACGAAAAATGTGCAGGCACAAGGCAAGAGCATTTTAAGTGTGCACAATGCACCGTATGTTGTTGATCCAAACAGTTACTCTCTCTTCATCTCATTATTAAATTAGTGCAAAATGGTCCACGTGGCTGTGGGACACCTGCATTTATCCAACATTCAACCCCCAGCATTTGTTGGCATGAAAAAAATATAAAAATACTATATATATTGAAAATGGGATTGGAATTTGAATTTCAAATCTTTTGTATTCATTGAATTAAATTTTACAAATTTTTCTCATCATCCTGTATTTAATAACAACTATTGATTTATATTCAGTATTTAATTTTATATCTCATCATTAGTATATATAACATTATTACAAAAAATATTGGCCTTGCAATATTGAATAGTTGCGGATAATTTTGGAAGTACGAGGGAAGGCATCTGGCCAAACAAATAGACAAAATGTTACCAAAATGAAATCTACGAAGCAACGGTTGATGGGCCGCCAGCCCACCAGAACTTGTCCCTACAACTCAGAGACGAATGGGGACATAAAAACACTTGGAGTCCGATTTCTTTGATGAGTCTGGCCATTGGTACTCGGAGTCTTGGAGAAGGAGCGGGGCCCTTGCCCCTTGTATAGTATCTAACCAGCAGTAGAGAAATAAAAATACTTTTTATATTTATTTATAAATAAATTTTTACTTTTTACTTAAATAAAAAGTTACACTTGTAAAAATAGTTCTGATATGGACTTGACTATTCTACCTTTATGTTAGAAAGATTTTGCATAATAATAAATTAGTTAATTGTATTAGAAATATTTAATAAAATTAATTATTAAATTATTTATAAAATATAAAATAATTTAAAAATAGATCAATGTAAATAAATATAAGAAATAAATTAATCTATATTTATTTTAAAATTAAATTATATTAATATAATTAAAATATTTAAAATAATGCCTAATATTTAATTAATTATAAAATTATTTTTATTTATATTATTGAAAACAATAATAAAATAATTTAAATTTTAATTAATTATATTTTATGATATCATATATTTATTTACTTACCTATTTTTAATTTATTTGTATTGAAATTTGTTTAATTAATTAAAATATAAATTGCCATTTAGTTAAAAGAAAATATGTAGATTTGAAAAAAAATTTAAAACTATTAGTTTATAAATTGTAAATTATCTTGTGAAACTTATCAAATAATAACTTTTAAATAAGTTAGTGCGCTTAAAACTTTAAAAAATCGGCTTATAATTTAATTGAAAAATTACAAATTAATTTAATCATTGATCAAACACATATAAAATTTATTATTATTTTGAATAATGATAGTTATATTTAAGACACAATTCAATTTTTATAAGTAATGGGTTACTTTTCATCCCCTTTAATATTTTTAAATAAATAGAAGAAGAGAAATACGTCCAAAAAAAAATGCAAGGCATCCAACTCAGATCAAAAGAACTTTGAAACTATTTTCTTCCTACCTACGGTTCATATTCCCAATATTGTATTCTGAAATCTCCACATTGAAGAAAAGCTTCTTGAGCTTAACTAAATTCAATTTAGAAGAAAAATCAAATTCACCATCGTGAGATAAAACCTAGAAGCAATACAATATGAGATGAAATCTAGAAGCACCGGCGGGGAAATTCCAATTAAATTACGGAATTGATCAAATTTAAATAAACATTTGAATAACGTGAGAAAGTATCAATCAATTAATATTAATGCTATGTAATAAACAAAGTGGTGATGTGAGAGAATGAAGATATATACTTTCTAATTCAGTGTGTAAATTAAGTGAAAGAATATAAATATGAAAAAGTAATAGTAATAAATAAATAGGTAGTACTAATAAAACAAAAAAAATGGGATGAAAAAGGTGGAAAAAAATTAAGAAGAGAGAGCATATACATATACAATCAAAGAAGCTACTTTTATTAATAAAATTGATATTGATCGATATCCAAAATTATCTTACTATATGGAAAAAGTTTATAATACATCATTCATATAGTAACGTACTGACACTATTAAATTTAATCATTAATTTATTAGATTTAATTTTTAAAAAAATAAATTTAATGCACAATAAAATTTAATAGTGTATTAGTATATCACTACATTACATTAGTTCTTACTATATGCTAATTATGTGTTTCAAATTGGTGTTACATGGTAAATAATTGCAATGTAGCACCAAAATTATGAATGGAAACGGGGTAATGCGGGATGGATAGTTTTTTTTTTTCATTAGATAGTCTCAATTTACTCCATCTCCATGGTTTGTTACTTTATCCTGTCCTTGCTCCGTCTCCACCTGCGATTAATTTGATGTTCCATCTCCGCAATACATTAAACATCAATACCTCATAGAAAAATTCAAAAAATTAATAGAAAATAAAAATTAATAAAAAATGTTTATTTTTAAATATTTCCAATCCATATACAATTGTCAAAATGTTATAAGATAATTTTGAAATACACATAATTTGTTAAACCAATCTCAAATTAAAAAGAAACAATTAAGATAAATAATTCTAATTTTTTATTATCAAATATAATATTCAAATAAAAATAATAAAATATTTAAATAACTAAAATAAGTAAATTTATCATATTTATATATAGAATAAATAAAAAATATAATTTCATAATTACGGAGCTCCGATAAAATAAAATAATGCCACTCCATTGCCAAAATTTGCAACTAATTAAAATTTTGATTTGTATCATATTCCATAGAGTGAATAGCGAGACCATATTCACAATCTTTAAGTGCAGACTTCTATCCCCCAGTAAAAGTTGGGGCATGAAACCTTATTTATGAGGCACGAAGAAAGTATCTCCAAGGATAAATCATACTAAGATATTGGTTGCATTAATTTAAAACTCTACAAACATTCCTTATAGTGTTTTTAAAAAAAGTTTGGCAGAGAAAGTGATCTTTACATTACACAATGATCTCAGTATATATACATTAGATCTCTTATCTTTATAATAATAAATATTCCTAAAATTTCTTCTATCATCAGATTTTACATGACTAATTACAAATATACATTAATGTAATAATATCATACCCATAATTTGTTCAAGATTCTATGTGACTAATTATAGATATTAATATAATAATATCATACCCATGATTTGCTCATTAATACTAATAATATCATACACATAATTTTCAATGATTTGCTTATTAGTTTTGCATATTGCTTTTCTAAGTTTAACACATTCATGCATTAGTAATGAGGCATTTGTTTTTTCTTTTAAAGTAAACCATCCATCATTATAATATGTATATTTTATGAATTTTCTTTTATAAAAGTACAAAGGCCAAAATAAGAAAAAAAAAAGAGATATTTGAAAGGTTAATAAAAATCACAAAGGAGAGATACACTTGTTCAAGGAGTTTTACATAAGGCAATGATCTGCAAGGTATGAAATAATTAATCAAACAAATTTGTAAACATTTTAGTTTGGTTATTTGTTGCAATTATTTAAATTAGCAATCCTTAATACCTTTGCCTTCTTTTTCACTTTGTTTTTCCTAAATATATTAATATTTTCTTGTTCCTAAAGCTTAAAGTTCCCATACTCGCAGGACCACACATTTTTCCATTGTTTTCAAAATGAATTAATGTTTCACTGCTCCTGAAGCCTAAAGTTTTTACATTTACAATACCCTAACCTTCTAAAGCAATGGATATTATTCTTAATTGAATATAAATGTTATTTTCAATTACATAACTTCCATTGACTACCATAAATTGCTCTAAGAAATGGCAATATGAAGTTGTTTGTAAATAATACTTAAAAAATGAAATGAAGTTTTTATGTTGAAAATCATTTTAACTTACATTGTGACCTTTTTTTACCATATTAATGGAAACACACCAATTTCACTTTTCTAATTAATGATTTGTCTTTTAACTTGGATTAATTAAGATTTGAATTTAAAAGGTCTAGTCCTTATTTTATGTACATTATTTACTTATGCTATCCCTAAAATTAGTTAAGGACAAAATATTATCTTTGTCTATAACAAAGTTTTAAGGTTTCATATCCCATTCTATATGTATTATACAATTGAAATGAAATTGAATACATTTCAAGAACAAGCTATTTGTGGTGTAATTAGTTTTCACTTCAGGTGTGAGTCTCTTGCTAAAAAATAAAATTCTTAAGCAAATATTATCTAAAAAAATCTTTAAGACAATCATATATGCATATTATGAACTTGAATGGATGTAAGTTTTACCTTCATCATATGAAAAATTATAACAACCAATGTAACATCTACATTTATTTGTTAAATACTTTTGAAAAATATTCAACAGTGCCAACACCATTACTTGCAATCACAATAATGCTTACAGCATCTGATATTAGCTTTTGATTAAATCATACCAAATCCCTTTTCTTGATCTAAAATATTAAAATTGGAGAAAATAAAAATTGAAGTGAAGCACAAACAAATCTTAAGTTTAAACAAATTAACTTTTTTGTATAACTTTGCCGTAGACATCCAAGCAATATATTTTAACATTAATCTCAATCACAAAGACGAAAACAATAATAGTATCGGTGAAAAAAGGACTTTAGAGATTGAATAAAATCATACAAAAAACAAATCTCCTCAATTATGTCCTTCAATCAAAAGATGGATTTTTTTTCCCATTGGTAAGAGACAGTGAAGACGAACTTGATCATTAGCCAACTTGTAAAAAATAAATAAATAAAAAGCATAAGGGATATATATTTGTCAATATCAATTTAGATGGTATTTCAAAAAATTGTATATTTCAAATAGTACAAAGAACTACTTAAAAGAAAAGAATTCCACTTTTACCATCATAATCTATGCAATTATGTGCTATTTCTCCGATGCCAAGCTCTTTAATTGCTTTTGCAAGCTCATAAGCACCTATTGGTTGCCTTTCTCATCCTCTATTAACCTTTAGACAAATAAGAAGTACTAGAAAGGAGTATAAAGTAACCTAAAAGAAATTAATATTCAAAATGCATTTTCTTGATTATTTCTATTTGATAAGAAAATCTAGGAGATATATAAAATACCATACATTGATACCAAAGCATATTCCTCTCCATTTGGACCTAAATGAACCATAACAATACTTGAAAATTTGATTATTGCTTATAGATCATGTTCTCTCCCATTCATCTTACAAATCTCTCTTACCTAACTTTATTAATTATCACTTCAAATAATAATAGCAACTTTTAAACATGCTACATGTTTGAGCATACTCTTAAGTTGAGAGTAAAAACTTATCCATTGCCTTAAAAAAGTATAACACCATTTGGTTATGGAACTTACAACTAAAGCTAATGAAAACCCATCATATAATAGGTAAGGGAAATAGCTTCATCAATTATTGATAAGAAAATCTAGGAGTTATGGAACTTCCTTCTTGCAAATTGTTGCAAGAATTTATACTCGTAAATAATTATTCTTGGAGTTAAAGAGACTAAACTTTCAAACTTTACATTTGGGGAAAGAATCTACACACTAATCTTTTATTGAATGTTATATGCATTTTATAAAAATTTGGGCTAGATACATTGAAAGGAAAAGAAAAACTAGGATAAAGGACCTCATCTTAGACCTAACATCTTTATTGTTTTGAATTGCACAAAATTAGGTTTCTGTGTCTACATCCCAAAAAATATCAATACTAAAAACCATTACTTACAAAGTAAAAGTTAATTATTCTAAACAATGTCAAGACAAAAGCAAAACTGCAAATGGATCTCATACATATTCTCACAAATAGACATATAGTAAAAATAATTCAAGCTATAGAAATTTGTTATGGATTTTTTTTTATAATCTCAATGAAGTATGTAATTTAATTAATGTCAAATATGTTGCAAGAAAGGGGAAAAAAACAATGAATCAATTGATGTTCACTCTTCGTCCCCAAATCATCATTCACAAGCATAAGGATTATTTACTTTGTTTTCTTATATTTATCCTTGTGGATCTATGGATTTTCTTCAAATTCTCATTTTGTCAACTAATTAGCATGCATAGAGCTTAGTGAGCTCGTCCACTAACTCGAATTGTAGGTTAGTATTTTCAAGACAACTTCACACGTGATATAGATTGCGTGATATTGTGGGAAAACAATCCCTTCCATTATTGTTCTAAGGCAAAATTAATCATTGTTTAAAATTACAAGAAGTTTATAAAGTAAAATATCCTAGAAAACAAAGGTTTTAAAGCTTATCATTAAATTGCAGTTACCTCAGAACATTGGCAACAGACCACGGACACAAAGAATGTCTTCTTCCCATCAACCATAATTGTGAAGCACCTAAATTAAAATAAGGTAAAGGATTTAAAGCTTATCATTAAATTGTAGTTACCTCAGAACATTTGGATAATGATCACATTGGATTGAGTTAATCCGTTTATTAAACATACTACAGTGAGTCAATTTATCTAACATTTTTAATAAATTAATTATACAAATTTATTTATTAAATTTAATTAGTTATTATTTTTCATAAAAATATTTTTAATATCAATAAAATATTTTTAAATTTTTATTATTATTTTCTTAAAATATAAAATTTATATTTTTATTATATATAATTATTTATAATTTAATTATTAATTTTTTAATAATATTTTTAAAATTATAATATAAATATTTAAATGGATTGATGTATCTAATCATTTAGTTATTAATTCAACCTATTTATCATTTATATTAAATAAGTCAATCTAAATTTATGTATATTAAGTTATTGTATCGTGTCAAAAATTATCACTCTCAATTTTATTTGAGAGTGAGAGTTATAAAATAAGATAATTTGGAAGAATATTTATTGATTTGAGTAGTAAGGAATTTGATACTTTTTTAAGTAAAATTTCTAATTCGAAACCTTGTAAACTGAAATAAGTAAGTTTGGGAGAACTTATCCCTATGTTAAAATATAACCTAATTCAATTTCATTCATTTTAGTTGAAGTTTGATGTGACTTTTTGGATATAAAAAAATATAAAGGGGATTATTTGGATCATCAGTGAGGTAAAGCCTGTTACAGTTGCCTCCACCACGACATGATAGAATTTTTGGATTACAAGCAATCAAGTAGAACCCCAGTATGACAATAATTCAAATTTGAATTATATGTGGCGCAATCACGCTTATTTTCAATCCCACCAATCTGATAATAATTCAAATTTCAAGGACCTTTACTAATCATGCACCAAACGTCATTATTTTATATATTTATGTTTATGTCAAGGGGTCGCACAATTTTTTTTTTTAATAACACAAAAATGAGTAATTTTTGAAACATAATTTACTCATAATATTTAATTAATTAAAAAATACATGTAATAACTATTAATAGTATTAGAATAACATGCTAATTAAAAACTGACTCGATAGCCCATTAAAAAAAAATAACCGCCTCTATAACCTCCCATAAAAAATAAAAAATAAAAACTTTATAGGACATCCTCACCCTTATCTCTAGTCTATTATATATTAACTGGAAAATTTTGAGATATATCATACCAATCAGAAGAATAACTATAAGAACGATTACCATTAGATAATGATTTTTTTTTCTTATATATGTTTTCAGAGTTTTCAATTTTCATGTTAACATTTAAGTAAAAGAATGACAATGGCTCTCTTGTTCGTTTGAGTAAATCTAAAAAAGTTTTCAAAAATTCAATCATTTTTTACAGAACTGCAGAAAGAAGAAAAAGTGATGTTGGTGAACTTTATAACCATATCATGTTCCATTCCGTGATAATTTAAACTTCTTTAAATTTCCTGAATTTAGGAACCGAGAGAGGGCGAGAAAAATAAAAAGGGTAAGTGTTCAAATTAAATATTTTTTTATCACACTATCAATAATATTTTGTGCTTGAAGCTAGTATTCTCACACTATAGAATTATACTAATCAATAAAACTGGGATAAATTTTTGAAGAGTGTAAGAAATAGTTGATAGGCATTCAACGTAAATTTATAGAGAAAGAAGTGGTTTGAGCAACAAGGGAGATGAAGAAAGAAAGAGAGTGAGTAGTTGTATAAATTTCGGTTTATGGTAATGGTTCTTTAATTCAGCTTATTTTTAAAAAATAATTACTACCAATCAAGCAAGATTCTGCCACATACCTTATTGTATGCCTTGATTTTTATTCTTAGCATCGTAAAATTTCATTTTTCTTAAATAATATTGAAATTTCTACTATTCCATTCCATCAATTAGAAATTGAATGAAATTTTTATTTATAATTTTTTTTTGCTATTCAATTGATGTCTAAATCAATTAAATATTAAATATTTTGTTGAAAAATTTTGGATCTAGCAATATTCTATGTCTTGAAAATTTTTTAACTTTCTTTCCATTTAAGGTTTGATTTCTAATCATTATATGTGTATAGATACTAGATAATAAGGGAGTAAATAGGTTGAGCTGAATTAGGTTTCACTTTAAATAAGCTAAACCTACTTTTTAAATTGTTGGCCTGAGCCTGATTTGTTAAGTTGTATAAAACTAAAATTTAGGTTTAGTTTAGCCTATTAAAAAAATCTGACTAAGTCTGTTAGTCTATTTAGAAGCCTCTTTGTATAAATAGACTTTCCAATTTGTCAATAGATTAAAATTTTCTTAAGATTCAAAATAATTTAATAGTCTAATTAGACTTATATATATATGTATGTATATATATATATATATATATATATATATATATATCTGTGTGTGTGTGTGTGTGTGTATCAAAATATTTACATTATTTGTATGTATAATATATATTATATTATATTATTTATAATATATTTACAATTAAATAGGCCGACCTAATAAGTTAGTAGATCAAATCTAAAGAAAAAAAGTCTGGCTGATTTATTTAAATAAGCAAATTTATTAACCTAAGCTTGGCTTATATAGATAAATAAGTTAAAATAAACTAAGCCTTAAGTAGGATAAATCGTAAGTCTCTAATAGACCGTCTGACTTATTTATGCCCCTAATAGATAGTAATTTAATCATTTTGACAATAAAAAATATTAAATATTAAATATTTTATAAAATATGCAAAATATCACCTATAATTTTAGAATAATTAGATTTTGTTCCTTCTATTTTAAAAATTTAGAAATTATCCCTATAAATTTTATAAAATTAGAAATTAACATTCATTATCAATTTAATTAATTATTTTATTAAACTATATACTTTCTTATAAATCTTTTAATAATTATTATAATATTATAATATATTATTTTATTATATTATTTTTTATATATAATTTTGTCACTCATTTTTTATTATTTAACTAAAATTCTATATATCTAATTTAATTAATATTAAGTATATAACATAAAAATTATTTGTGAAATAATAATAAAATAAATTAACATATTATAATATTATGATTCTTATTTAAAAATATCATAAAAATATGTAATTTGCTAAAATAATAAATTAAGTTGATGGTGGATATTAATTTTAAGTTTTGAAAAATTTAAGGAGTGAATTCCAAGCATCTTAAAAAATAAAAGAAAATAAATTCTAATCATCCTAAAATTAAAGAAATCAAGAAGGTATTTTACATTTTTTTTCATTATCTTTTACAAAATTCTTGTATGTTTCAATTACTCTATAGGTCCTTAGTCGTCTAATTAATGAATGAATAATAATTGTTAGATTTTATAATTTATAATATTTTAAAAATTAAAGAATTAAATCTTTGATGCATATGAATTTCATAAATTAATAAATGTTCTTCATTTATTGGTTATAATTAAAAAACATAATATAATTAGAATATATAAAAAAATTATATTTTTATAAAGTTAGATTTGAATGAAAAGGTATACTTGTAAAGAAAATTTTATAATATATTAATATATTATATAATTAAATTTAATAATATATTAATATATTATTATAAAAAATTTATGAAAATCTTTCCGAACATTTGTCACACAACAAAGGTGGCGGAGGTTAAACGGTTGAGGGAGGGAGGAGGATGAGTTAGGCCTATAGAATGTAGCTATTGGTTCCATTCCATTTCTTCCGGAAACATCTTTCACCGAAGTGGCATTTTCTTCGGATGGGGACCCCCTCAATTCTTGGAGAAATTCTAAGTTACTAGTAGGCTAAGTGTCACGGGCCGGCAGCTCTGCAACCGAAACTGTGCGGCACATGTTTGTCACTCTTGGCCAACATGCCAGCCTTCCAATATTAAACCCTCGTTTGACACACTTCGGTAAAGATAGCGGGACATAGGAGACTTATCGCCCATACAACAAGTCCATGTATGGGCTTGGGTTAAACGGTTGAGGGAGGGAGGAGGATGAGTTAGGCCCACAGAGTGTAGCTATTGGTTCCATTCCATTTCTTCCGGAAACATCTTTCACCAAAGTGGCATTTTCTTCGGATGGGGACCCCTCAATTCTTGGAGAAATTCTAAGTTACTAGTAAGCTAAGTGTCACGGGCCGACAGCTCTCCAGCCGAAATTGTGCGACGCATACTTGCCACTTTTGGCCAACATGTCAACATTCCAATATTAAACCCTCGTTTGGCACACTTGGGTAAAGATAGTGGGACATAAGAGACTTATCGCCCATATAACAAGTCCATGTACAACATGTCCGCACGCCAATATTGTATGTTGCTGAAGTACCCGCGCATACCGGACCACAGGATCCTTCCATACAGGAAGCCTCCGTGCACTACGGACCGTAAGGGACAAATGAATAAAGAGAGGGACACTCCGTTCGTTTAGTTTATGCCTCATTCCATAGTTTTGAGTGTGCAGGGGGATGACCACAAACTAACACACTTCATCCCTAGCTCAGTGTCCAGGCGCCCCACAGGCCCTTGGAGCACTCCACCCCCTTAAAGAGCATTTTGAGCAAAAGCCCTCCCATAGGAAGATGACATACTTTTTTCGAGTCGTCACAAGCCCTTTTCGCCATGCTTCAGGTGTTTATTCGTCATGAAAACCAGCCAACAAAAAGATAAAAATGCAAGGATACCAAATATGGTCTCGTTGAACCCCGTCGGATTCACGAACCTTCCGAAATGATCAAAATACCTCCAAACTTGGGGAAGTCGGGAAAAATAGTACGCAAGCCGAATTGATCTCAAATTTTAGCCACAGGACCCTCATAACATGTTGGATTTTTCCACCAAGTCTCGTCTTAATCCAAGCATGTTTGCCTGTCGAACTGTCATAACTACCAGCTTGTGACATTCTCCCCCACTTCAAATGTCAATACCCTCATTGACGCCTCAATTTGACACTGCTTCGGTCTTCAGCCTACTCCACCGAGTTACTCCCTCGACCGTCTCAAAGCCTATCTCTTTGAACGCTATGAAATGTTTGCCCCATCTCGGAGTTAGGCTATCTGTTGCCTCCACAACATAAGTACTTGGCAAAATGCATCCTCCACAAAGTCACTCGAAGGTATACCTCTGTAGTCACCTTATAAGTGTCCTGACACTCTCTCTAGTGCCGCTATCCCACATAGCTCTCCCAAACTCGTTACCTCCGTAACTTGTTCAACCGATAGTTGCCTCTACAACTGGCGCTCACTGCCTCTGTAGATTGCACAATACGCTACCTCTGCGGCTTAAGTGTGTGCCAACTCTATCGCTCATGACAAATGTTTAGTACTTTGAATCACATACAAATAGGTGTCTTGCACTAAATGTCCCATTTCACCCATACAAGAGACAAGACTCACGCTAGATTGACGCAGAGAGGGCGAACCTCGCTTCCCAGCCGCTCGTTTGCATTTCGATCGATTCATTGCACTAGGCAATACCAATTGCACACCCGATCAGATCCTCTCTGGATCAATGCCCTCTGGCATATCACCGGTCATCACAGCCTACCATCGCAGTTTGATGCCTTCTAGCATCACAATCCTCACGACCACTCCTTGGCGTGCGTCCTCTGACAACTTTATGAGCGCATCCTCTGATGGCTCCCCCACTTCAACTCGTAGAAGGGGGTTGAGCATAGAACACCATCCACTCTAGCTCACACACGGCATTGATTCCTCTGAATCTTTGCCAAGCCCTCCGGCTATAATGCTCCACTGAGTACTCGGATGATCCCTCCGGACCTCCTTGACATGATTTTGGACCATTCCCTCTGGAACAATCCGTTCATGCCCTCCAACTGTGGTCACGCCCTCTGGCACGACCGATGGCTTCACCCTCCTATTCCACCAATCCTTCAAGAAATCAAGCCCTCTGGGAAGACCAAGGCTTCTTCCACTGAATTAGCCGTCAATTCCCTCGTCCCACTGGATGGTGGTTTGCATCCCTCAATGCCACTACTATGAATAAGCGCATAACCAATGTCTCGCGCACAACCGACAAGCAAAATAGCCCACTTGGCACAAATGCTTAGGCCCTTTGTACAAATCTTTGATCACCAGTATGTACCATTCCCTGGCCCACTAGCTTCTCGAGATAATCCAATCTCTTGCACCCTCTGCTCAAGTCTTTGGCAATGACACCACTGAATTTGAAAGAATGATAGCTTCACACATACCATATATTGAGGGATAAGTCGCATCTAAACTAATTGTGCCGACCCGATCTTGGCCCTCTGACGCAAACCGAGCTCTGATACCATTTGTTAAGGGCCAATGGCTCTCCAGCTGAAACCGTGCGACACATGCTTGCCACTCTTAGCCAACATGACAGCCTTCAAATATTAAACTCTCGTTTCGCACGCTTGGGTAAAGATAGCGGGACATAAGAGACTTATTGCCCATACAACAAGTCCATGTATAACATGTCTGTACGCTAATATCGTATATCGCCGAAGCGCCCGCGCATATCGGACCGCAGGATCCTTCCACACAAGAAGCCTCCGTGCACTACGGACCGTAAGAGACAAATGAATAGGGAAAATGATACTCCATTCGCTTGGCTTATGCCTCATTCCATAACTTTGAGTGTACAAGGAGATGGCCACAAGTCAACACACTTCGTCCCTAGCTCAGTGTCCCATAGTTTTGAGTGTACAGGAGGATGGCTACAAGCCAACACACTCCCTCCCTAACTCAGTGTCCAGGCGCCCTGCAGGCCCTTAGAGCACTCCACCCCCTTAAAGAGTATTTTGAGCAAAAGTCTTCCCATGGGAAGATGACATACTTTTTTCAAGTCATCATAAGCCCTTTTCGTTATGCTCCGGGTGTCCGTTCGTCACAAAAATTAGCTGACACGAAGATAAAAATGCGAGAATTCCAAATATGGTCTTGTTGAACCCTGCCGGATTCACGAACCTTCCGAAATGATCAAAATACCCCCAAACTTAGAAAAATAGGAAAAAATAGTACGCAAGCTAGATTGATCTCAAATTTCAGCCACAGGACCCTCATAATATGTTAGATTTTTCCACTAAGTCTCGTTTTAATCCAAGCATGTTTGCATATTGAATTGTCATAATTACCAACTTGTAACAGTAAGCCAGTAAGGCACAGTACTTTCTATTCTTGACTATTTAGTAGAGCCCACTCCAATTCTTGACCAGACGACGGCCTACCTGTGGTCAGTAATCCAACGTTTAATATTGTTGGGTCGATGGATCTTTGACAAGTCGACCGCATTATAATGGGTATTTCCTTATCAGTTTCCAAACTTTCTAATTGGCAACAACGTGAACATATCACATTTATTTTCTTATTTTCACGTGGTATACAAATTTCTGGTTATTACTACTCGTCAAGGTGCTTGCTTTTTCATAGGCAATCGTTTTTACAACATTTAGGGTATACAAATTTGGCATTTCTTAAGGGATTCTGTAACATTTTTCTAGAAAAAAAATTAAAAACTTATTTTAATTTCTGTAATATTAATTTTTTATCAATTTTATTTTTAATTCAAAATTTGTCTCAATTTGATATTTATAAAGTTAAAAACTTTCAAATTTTAATCCTTTTATAAGATGAAATATCAAATTACTCTAAAAAAATTAAAATTTAAAAATTTTAATTTTATAAATATTAAATTGATATAAACTTTTAATTAGAAATAAAATTGATAAAAATTTAATTTTATAGGAATCAAAATAGATTCTTAGTCAAAAAATTTAAATTTTTTAATGTTTTAAAGATTAAATTAATATAAACTTTTAATAAAAATGAAATGGATAAAAATTTAATTTCATAGAAACCAATATTAGACTATAAAAAAAAGGGCATTAATTTTATGTATACTTTAAATGAGTTTTTGTAATCTTTTTAATGAATTCTAAAAAATTCAAAAAATATGTATATATAAGCTTGTAAAAATTCAATTTCATAAACAAAATTTACAGCACAAAAGATTTATCAGTTTTATTTTTTGAAACATATCTAAGAAAAACATATGAGAATCTTCAAAGTAGAAATTAGATCATCAGTCAATCAATGCTGTCAGCAAAGTCCATGCCCTCTTTGCGTCACTATTACACTCTTCACCACGTGTTGCTTCAAATTATTTACCTCTCCCCCCACGGGGCGGCACAAATCTTTTTTTTTTTTTTTTGAATTCTGTTTGCCATAATATTCATGAATTTATTCGATATAATTAGTTAATAAATTAATTATCACATTAAAAATAATTATTAAATTAATTAAAAAATATAAAATAAAATAAAATAATATGTTAATATAAATAAATATATCAATTAAATTAATTTATATTTATTTTAAAATTAAATTATATTATTGCAATTAAAATATTTAAAATAAAAATATAATTACTTAAAATTTAATTAATTAATTTTTGTCATATCACATATTTGTTTACTTTTTTATTTTTCATTTATTAATAATAAATTAATAAAAATATATTAAATATTTATTTATATAATTAAAATATAAGTTATCATTTAATTAAAAAAGAGAGAGATAAATTTAAAAAGAATTGAAATACCACTAACCTATAAGTTATCTTTAAGGCTGTCAAATGGGTAATATGACCGAATATAAATTGGTCCGTAAGGATTTCAGTTCATACAAACTAATTTATATTACTTGTGAAAAAAAATAAATTTGGGAGATTGTGGGTCCAGCTTATATCATGCAAGTCTTCTATGGATTTTAATTGTGACTCCACAGATTGGTTTGTATCTACTTAGTGAGCAAAATCAATCCATATTAATCATAAAAAAAGAACTTAATATTGGTGATCCAAACTCTTCAAAATCCATAGACCACTTCATATTAACCTTGGATTAAAATCTGTTTGACAATTCTAATAGTTTCTAATATACCAAATATAACTAGAAATTATAAATTATAAATGCCAAACACACACTATAATTGATAACTAATGTATTAAATATATTTGGAAAAATCCATTATTCAGTTAGTTAAAAATTATAAAATAACATAAAGGAATATATTAATTTAAATACGTATATCAATTAAATTAATTCATATATATTTTGAGACTAAATTATATTAATGTAATTGAAATATTCAAAATAAGAATATAATTACTTAAAATTTAATTAATTATTTTTATGATATTACATATTTTTATTTATTATTTAAATAATAATATAATAACTTAAATTTTAATTTATTATATTTTATGACAATACATTTTTATTTATATTGAATGAGAATAAAATACATATTTACATAATTAGAATATAAATTGTCATTTAATTAAAATAAGAAAGGCAAATCTACCTTGTAGAACTTACTAAATAAAAGCTTATAAACTACTAATTTTTAATGCATCAAGCACCTCTAAAAATAACTTATACCTTTATAAGCTACTTTATTTATTGTACCAAATACATATTTCTTTTTCTTTCTTATTCTCCCATCAATGATTCATGTGGGCCCTTCCTTCTACACACACACTCACACACACATACACACACTCTTACTTTCTAACACTTCATTTTTTTAATTTTATACTGCCTCATAATTTACAATTCATTTTTTATTAATTATATTGCACATTTTTACCCACTTCTATTATTCACATATTAACTATTTCATTATTAAAATATGATTTTACCTACTTTTATTATTCACATATCAATAATTTCATTATGGTGCTCCACTTTTTTAGTAGTGCAAATGACTATGATTTAATTGATTTTAAAATAATAATAGATCTCACTAAAAATTAATTAAATTGTAGCCATCAATTTTGTAGTGAGAATCTACGCCATTAAAAAAGTGGCATATGTAAAGTAAGTTTCATAAAAGTAGATCATAACACATTAATATTTGACAATGATTAAAACATACTAATTGCACTAGTGCATTAGTAGATTCAATTATTAGATTTTATTTATCTGTGTAGTACTAATACAGGATAAGTGAAATTTAATGACAAAATTCATTGTTTAGAATAAATGAAATCTAATGATTAGATCCATTGGTGCACCAGAATCTTTATGTAATGTTTAATTTCAAGTTATATATTAAAAATTAGAGCTCTTAAAAATTATAAACTTAACAAAAATTCTAAAAAATTGAATCATATCCAAACAAAGTTTTACATTTACATTAAAAGTTTAAAGGTGAATTTATTCCATACAAAATTTAGGGGAAGATGTTAGAATTTCTATAAAAATTAGGATTTACAAATATTTTTTGCTATAATAATATAAAAATATGACTTGATTGGATTATGTAAAATGATAGATTAAATGTCATATAAGCATCTTTGTTAAAAAAATATAATAGAATTAGGTTGCTAAATTACACTGCCTGTTTTTAGAAATTACATGATAGATGTGCTTCAAATAAAATTTGTGGTATAAAATTAAAACTTAAATATCTAAAATGAAATCCCACTTGAAGGTTGGATATAAAGAACTCCCTAATTATCATTGTAAATATCCAATGAAATATTGATACAGGGATTGCTCTTAAAATCAAAGAAGAGGGAAAGTGGCAAAAAATCTGAAGAGAATATTTTTAAAAGGGTCTTGCAATATGTACTTTCTTAAAGATACTTTATTTTCTCGGACAGATTATATCATTTTCTCATAGAATGCAGACTAAGAAGAAAAAATGTATGAAATATTTTTCATCATAAAATCTTAAAATATACGTCAATGTGTAAAACTAGAAAAGTTCAAATGCAACTTGATTTCTTTCAATTTAGTGTCGACATCTACATCACAAACGACATCTAAACCCCCCCCCCCCCCCGGGGAGCGTGGCCTCTGCCAATTGGCATATAAAAGAATTCATGATATATTTCCATTTTGAGACTGACTAGTATTCATGCGCCACCAAATATGATGATATATAAAGGAATTAATGATATATTTTTATTTTAAGAGAGATTATGGTTGGTGTATTATTAAATTTATTAATACACCGATATGTTACTGTTTCATAAGACGGCGCTGTACAGTAACCTCCTTTCATTTTCATTCATTCTGTGGGCTTCCAAGCTCAAAGAATTGCAAATACCAGATGCTCCAATGGTAATAAGCCAACGCCTCTCCTCCTTTGGTGTCCCTATCTCAACGCCCAGCCTCTTTATAACTCTATCCTAACCAACCCCCCCTTGCTTATCTAGCTCACGCCAAGGACACTGAACTAATCACCCCTGCCTCCGCTTTACTCTTCCAGTAAACCCAATCAATTGTCAATTCCAACTCCCAGAAAAATGCAATCTTATAGCCTATTATCCCAGTACTAAATTACTCTCGTTCCAAATTCTGTAGCCTCTGAATCAATGGAAGAAAGGAACACTCTGTTTGGCAAGTATGAGGTGGGCAGGCTGCTGGGCAAGGGCACTTTTGCGAAAGTATTCTATGGTAAACATATAGCCACCGGCGAAAGCGTTGCCATCAAAATCATCAGCAAAGACCAGGTCAGGAAGGAAGGCATGATGGAGCAGATTATACGCGAGATTTCCGTGATGCGTTTGGTTCGTCACCCAAACATTGTCGAACTCAAAGAAGTCATGGCCACGAAGACCAAAATCTTCTTCGTCATGGAGTACGTTCGCGGCGGCGAACTCTTCGCTAAAGTGGCCAAAGGCAAATTGAAAGAAGATCTTGCTCGCAAATACTTCCAACAGTTAATCAGCGCCGTCGATTTCTGCCACAGCAGGGGTGTCTGCCACCGTGACCTCAAGCCCGAGAATTTGTTGCTTGACGAGAACGAGGACCTCAAAATTTCCGATTTCGGCCTCTCGGCGTTGCCGGAACAGCTACGGTTCGATGGTCTCCTTCATACCCAGTGTGGGACTCCGGCGTACGTTGCGCCCGAAGTTTTGAGGAAAAAGGGGTATGACGGATCGAAGGCTGATATCTGGTCCTGCGGTGTGATTCTCTATGCATTGCTTGCTGGGTTTCTCCCATTTCAGGACGAGAATCTAATGACTATGTATACTAAGGTTGTTAAAGCCGATTTTCAATTTCCGCCATGGATTTCAACGGAAGCAAGGAGGTTGATTTCGAAGATCCTGGTTCCAGACCCAGAAAGACGGATTACGATTCCAGCTATAATGCGGGTCCCATGGTTTTGCAAAGGGTTCTCGAGACCATTTGCTTTTCAATTAGAGGAACCGAATTTGGAGAATGCCGACGAAGAAGAGCCTCAAAAATCGGAACCTGAGAAATCCAAAAGCAAGGTGTCATCGCCGAAGTTTTTCAATGCTTTCGAATTCATATCTTCAATGTCTTCTGGGTTTGATTTATCTGGGTTGTTCGAGAACAAGAAGAAAACTGGGTCAATGTTCACTTCCAAGTGTTCAGCTACGGCAATCATGTCGAAGGTCGAGACGGTGGCCAAGGGGCTGAGTTTCAAGGTGGCGAAACTGAAGGACTTCAAAATGAGACTGCAGAGGCGATCGGAGGGAAGAAAAGGACGGTTGCTGGTGACCGTGGAGGTGTTCGAAGTAGCGCCGGAGGTTGCCGTCGTGGAATTTTTGAAGTCTTCCGGCGACACCTTGGAATATGCCAAGTTCTGCGAAGAAGACGTTAGACCTTCGTTGAAAGACATAGTTTGGACGTGGCAAGGTGACACTGACAGCATGTGTAATAGTAATGTCATCAACAATGGTTACGAAGAACGTCAGAATCAGTGTATAGAAGCCTCATCCTGAGATGGGGACTCTAGGAATTTTGGATCTGAGTGATGCTTTACATTTTTTCTTCTTGATTTTGGTTTGATCTTTGTAAAGGGAGATTGTTCATAAATTGCAATTTGATCTCGGAAAATAGGACTTGCGTACAGAAACATGAATTATTTATGAGAAGAATTAAGATACATTATTTCTATCATATACCATTATAAAAGTTTAAATTTATTAATTCGTATAATATTATGTAAATCGAATAAAATTTAATAATTTTAGATTGAATAAAATTTAATGATTTTATATCAATGATTTATGGTAAAGTAATATATTTTAGTCTACACCATTATTTATTTGTTGAATATCTGGCGAATATTCTATTTCCTCGATCCCCTTTTTAGTTTCCTTTTAACAAGGGGAACTGAGGGCGCAGTACTTCCTTCACGCGAAAATTCTAGAGGTGCCTAGCACAGCGCTATGAATCCAATTATCCGATGGATTTGAAATTTTGAAGTGAAAATGGCTCGGGCTTGTTAATTCTCTCACCCTTTTTCTGAAAGGCCAGTACAAGTGCTTTCTTTTTTCCGTAAATTACATTATAATATCATTTCTTGAATTTCTTTTTAAAAAATATTAGTGCTGATCTTTATTTTAAATAGTATCAATTTTATGAATTATTATATTTTTAAAATATTTTTTTAATTTAAATCAAGAATTTCAGAAAAGTATAACTCTATTATTAATTAACTAATTTTTTCATATAACTACTTATTTTCATTCATCTTCTAATAATCTTTTAATAGAAAATAAGAAAATTTAATTTTGGTGGGATTCATATGATAAAAAATATGTAAATTGAATTTAAAAACTTTGAACAACTATAACTTTGTACTCAGTTATTTGATTTGGGCAAATTTTATGCCGATTTCATATAATTTTTCAAGTTTTACGTGCTTGGTATTTTGTCCATTCTGACTAATGAAAAAAGATCTTTTTCAATAACTTTTTTCCAATTTTTCTTTATTTTATTGTCGTTCTACCAACTTTGACATCATTTTTCTTAATTCAAATTTATTCAAATCTCGTATTGAACTTTTGTTTCCTAATTCTTCTAGTGTTCAGTAGTACCATAATAACTTTTTTAATGTAAAAATTATCAAATAGATGAATAAAGTCTTATTAACAATTAAACTGTTAAATAACATTATGTTACTGTTTATGTATTGAACTTTTGCTAAATAATAGCATTTTTCTCAATTCCGTATTGAACTTCTGCTTCCTAATTCTTCTAGTATCCAGTAGCACCGTAATAACTTTTTTAATACAAAATTACTAAATTGATAAATTAAGTCTCATTAACACTTAAACTATTGAATAACAGCATGTTACTGTTTAGTCTTTAGACAGTAATATATTCATGTTTCTATCCACACAATAATATGTTACTATTTGATATTTAAATAATAACATTAACTAAAATTTAAAATAAATAAATAAATTAAGTTTTATTAACAATCAAACTGTAAAATAATAATATATTACTATTTAGTCTTAAGACAGTAATACATGTTATCGTTTCATTTTTAAATAGTAACAAAATAATAACTCAACCAAAAATTCAAAATAAATAGATAAATCAATTCTTATTAATAATTAAATTATTAAAGAAGAACATGTTACTATTTCATCTCCAAATAGTAATATTAATAAAAAATATAAAATAAATAAATAAATTAAGTTTCATTAATAACTAAAATACTAAATAACAATATATTACTATTTAGTCTCTAGATAATAATATACTATTATTTTATTTTTAAACAATAACATAACAGTAACATCAACTAAAACTCCAAATAAATAGATAAATGAAGTCTTATTAACAATCAAATTGATAAAGAAGAGTATGTTACTGTTCAATCTCTACACAGTAATATATTACTATTTAATTTCAAAATAGGAACATCAACTAAATGGTCAAATAAATGAATAAATTAAGTCTCATTAACAACCAAATTAATAAAGAAGAGCACGTTATTATTTTATCTCTAAATAGTAATATTAACAAAAAAATTTAAATAAATAGATTAATTAAGTCTTATTAACAATCAAGTTACTAAATAACAACATGTTACTATTTGATCTCTAAATAGTAACATATTACTATTTCATCTCCAAATAGTAATATCGATTAAAAATTTAAAATAAATGGATAAATTAAGTCTCATTAATAATTAAATTACTAAATAATAATATATTACTATTTAATTTTCAGACAGTAACATGCTACTATTTAGTCTCTAAATAATAATATTGACTAAAATCTTAAATAAATTGATAAATTAATTCTCATTAATAATCAAATTATTAAATAACAATATGTTATTATTTAGTCTCCAGATAATAATATGTTATTGTTTTATCTTCAATCAGTAATATCGATCAAAAAGTTAAAATAAATGAATAAATCAAGTCTTATTAATAATTAAATTATCAAAGAAGAGCATGTTATTATTATGTTATTGTTTAGTTTCTAAATAATAACATGTTACTATTCAAATAAGGATATATTATTGTTTAATTTTCAGATAATAATATTAAATAAAAACTTAACATTGACTAAAACCTTAAATAAATGGATAAATTAAATCTCATTAATAATTAAATTTTTAAAGAAGAACATATTATTATATGATCTCTAGACAGTAACATGTTGCTATCTAAATAATAATATTAATTTAAAATTTAAAATAAATGAATAAATTAAATTTCATTAATAACTAAATTATAAAAAAAGATCATGTTACTGATAGTAATATGTTACTATCTAGTTTTTAAATAGTAACATATTATTATTTAATCTCCAAATAGTAATTCATATAGGATAATTATATTTTTTTTAAAAAATGATTATTTTGTAATTCCATATAAGGTTTTATACCTTATAAGGTAAAAGAAAGGTTTTGTACCCCTAAATTTTTATTTATTTTTATTTTTATCCTAAGTAAAAATTTATTTTAATCCCTAAAAATTAAAATTTTATTAATTTTATTTATAATTAAAATTTTATATCAATTTAATTTTTATAAATTTAAAAATTCTCCAATTTTAATTCTTATAAGTTTTTAGTTTTTTATTTTTATAAAATTAAAATTTTTCTAATTTTAATATGTGACAAAAAAATTTTGTTTCGTTGCTTTTGATCTTCTTAAGATGTACTATAAATATTTTATTTTATTTTTTGGGAATTGTGATAAATTTTATATGCAAGTGCACTTAAATGAATGAAAATGGATGTGTGATACCGCAATAAATGATTTACTTTTTTTTTATATCGCCCTTTTTTTTACCGATTGTGATGTACCATGAAATTAACGGTTGAATGAACAGAAAGAGGTTAACTGTATGTTCTACGCCAAGAATAATACATCATAATGCAGCACCTCAACTAATGAAAATTTATTGAAAGTCAAGCAAATATATTTTGTGGGATGGTGGATTGGATTAAGTCGCAGCTCATAATCTATTGTATTTACATTTATCTACATTAACTATCGGTTGAATGGCATTTTTTTAAAAAAATAAAATTTGAGATAGAATTTTATTTTTTTAAATTAGTAAGTATGTAAGAAGTATTAATTTCATTAATTAATTATATATTTCATTTTATAATAAAATCACTTGAAAATGAAACCAAATTTAAGGGTTTAATTTCTATTAATATCTTTTACACCAATTTCGAAATAATATATTTCAAAGTAAATATTTTGAATTTAACAAGAATTTTATCATCTACAAAGTAATAATTTATTTTCAATCAATTATCTTATAGAATAAATTAGTCATTCTATCTATTTAGTAATATTCTGTCTTTCAATAAGATCTTTCTAAGAGTGATTTCGTTTTTGTTAAAAGTAAATATTTCTTATATTAAAATTATACTCTTATATAAAACACAATTTTTTAATAACAAAGAGATTCATTAAATGCATATCATCGTCATATATTGACTTTTTACGAACCACACACATTTTTTTCTTTTCACTATTTTTATTTTTCATAAGATTAATTTTTCAACTGTTACATATATATTTATTAAAGTCATTTAGACTAAAAATTTATTATTGTCACAATTTTAATTAGAAATAAAAAATTATATAATAATTTAATATATATAATCTTTATATTCATAATAGTTGTATAATTTTTTTTGTGACATTAAGTTATATAATTTAATGGAAAGCATGTTGTCTCAAATAAACTTTATCCATCGATGGACAGAAGTTTGAATTTTAGAGAGATTGTTATTGGGAGGAAAATAATTTATTAATATTTTAATGCTTAAAGTGGTTATTTCACTTGGCTATCATTAGTTATATAATTTACCAATTAAATGTTAATTAATATGATTTACTATCTAAATGTCTATTAATTTATTATGCTATAATGTTAATTAATTTATTTTGAAATAACTAATTTATTTAAAAATAATTGAGAAAAATAGTATTCATTATATTAAAGAGAATAATTAAAGGTTGTTTATTAGGAGAAAAATATTGACAGAGAAACTTAAAAAAAAAAAAGAGTTGTGCAGAAAAATTAAAGGGAATTCGATTGATGAGCATAGGTATGTGTTAAGACAAAGGTATAGTAATCGCTGGAATTTTATATATATATATATATATATATATATATATATATATATATATATATATATATATATATATATATATATATTAATATTTGATATATTAATTATTATTTTGTTAATAGTGAAAAAATAATAAGCACCGTGTGCACGGACCAAAAGGGTACCTTACATAATGGATGGAATATTTGTTTGCTTATTATTAATATGCAATGATATTATGGGAAAGACATTTCTGTGTAATAGTAACTTTTTTTTTATTTAACTGAAAAATTATATTATTAATTTAATGATAGTAAAACAGTAAAATATATTTAAATAGTTTTAATAAAAATACTAATATAAAGTATTTAAATTAAATTTATTTAATCTTTCTTATTTTTATAATAAATATATTTATTTAATTAGGAAATTAATGAAAATGATAAATTAAATATAATTTTTTATTATTTTATTAACATTAAATTTAGAGCATGATTTTTTGGTTTAAATAAAAAAAATTTAATTTCTATATATAAGTGTAGAGATTAAGAATTTCATCTATATATAATATGTATAATAACTTCGACTTCGAAATAAATTGTTTTATATGTTCTCTATGAATATAAAAACAAAATTATTCTTACTCATTTTATTTAATGACAATTTTATCATTTTTATTAGATTGTCAATTTTAATTAGTAGCATCCTTCAACTCTTTTTAAATCAACGTCTTCTTTATGCGTATGGCCCTAAGCAAGTATCCTCGTTTATTAAAAGGTGTGGCGGTTCCTTCACGAACTCGTAGTTGAAAGGATAGAATGATCCATTTCATGTAGCTCATAATGCCATAAGAGAAAATCCACTCATATACAGGATGTGTTTTGTGTAGCGGTGAAAATAATTAGTTATAATAATTAATTCCTAAATAATGAATCATATATAATTTAATTTATGTTTGATAACATTAATTAAAAATTGATTATACATAATAAATTTTTGTTTGGATAGTATATAAAATAATTATTTTTTATTATTAAATTACTAGAAAGAACATTAAAATACACAAAATTATTTTTATTTTTTTATATTATTATTTGTAAGAGAAATTATATAAAATATTAGTTAATATATGTTTTTAATCAGAATAAATAATATATTATTTAATTGACATATTTAATTTTATTTAAATTATTTTTCATAAATAAGAAAATTGGAATTTTTATTATTTAAATAGTATTTATATTTATATTGATATTCACTATTTTTAAAAGAAATTGCTGATAATTTAATTACAAAACTTGTAAGTTATGGAATAAATTTAAAATAAAAAAGATGATTATTTGAATATAAAATTTAAAATTATATTGTTAGAAGAAGGGTAGTGAAAATAAAAGAATAAAAAAAATGAAGTTATTATAAATATAAAGTTGAATTTCTTTTAAATTATGATTAGAAAATAAAAAACTCTAAATAATTTATTTTTAATTAAAATTATTACCTATAATTTATTAAAAAATTTAAAACTACAATTAAATATTTTAAAAAATAATAATTAATTATTTGACTTATAATTATTAACTGTATTTTTTAATCACTGTAACAAATAACAAATATGTAAATATATTATTAGGAGACCAAATATTAGAAGAGAATTAAAAAAATTGTAAAATTCTAATCAAATCCCAAAATTGAAAAGTGAAAAGTTTAGTTAATTATTGAGAGCGTCTGCATGTTTTGGTGCACTGAGCATTGATTCGAGGAATATTTTGCACTGGGTCTCCCTGGTTCTTTGGTACACTTTTGCTCTATTTTTGAAGTGTTTATTTTTTATTTTAAGAATGATTTTAGCTGTAAGAGATTCCTATTTATATAGAGATGGTTTAATTACTGGTTTTTGTATTTATGTTATGTTTTATTAATATTTTATTTGAGAGGTTTGATGGCTGATGTTATGATACTTCTCGAAGGTAATATATATATATATATATATATATATATATATATATATATATATAAATTATAAGTTAACCTAATTTTTTTATAAAAATATAAAATTATAAAAAAATTATGATGTAAAAGGTATTACATTTGTGATTTCAAATAAAAAGAATTAAAATTTATTAATATGCACTGTAATAATTTTGAAATATAATAATTATTTTATTGACTCTTTTTATGAATTTTAAAAATAAATTAAATAAAATATAAAAAATTATTTTTTGAAAAATATTTTTAATATTAATTAAATAACTTTAAATATTTTATAAGATTTTCATATAAAATATTAATTTTTTAAAAAAGTTAATTTTTTACGAAAACTTACTTCTTATATGAATCAAACAGTTCTTGAAATTCAAAAAAAGAAAAATTGAGGAATAATCATATTTTATGTTTCTTTTGATAAATTCAAATAATTGTAATTTAAGAGTGTAAAAACTTATTTTTAAGTTAATTTTTATGACCAAATCACTTTGTATTATATTTTACTGGAGTTGTTATCTTCCTTAGTATTCAATCCGTCGATGGTAAACTTTAATCGAACGAAAACTACCTGCATCGATAAATATGAATTAACATGTTTTCGTTTTATTTTTGGGGTGCATGGATTAGCAACAATTAATTTTTAAGAATGCTTTAACCACTTTTAAGACAAGAGGAAATAATAAAGCCACGGAAAAGTATTAGTGGCAGCGGGAGGGTCCATCGTATTATTAATTGATCCGAAAATACATAATTAATTAGGTCACGATAGTGTCAGTGGATACGACCAATTAAAAAAAACATTAATGATACGATGAGCTCTCTTCTTTAAAAAAATTAAGTATTTTTATTATTATATTTTTCAATTTCAAAATAAATAAATTTAAATTTAAATATATTAAAAATAATTTGATAAAAAACTATTTGCGATAAATCTCGTTGTAGCATTACTAAAAAAAGAAAGAACCAAAGATGAAGAGTTATCGTTCCGATGCCCCGCTCGTTCCCACGTCCCAAAAGGAAAAATAGGCGGACAGAGCTGTATCAGCGTGGAAGGCAGGTTAGCATCCGGCAGTTTTGCTTTCACTTTCGAACTAAAATGCAGCAGCCACGCGTCCTCTTACATGGATCAGTTTGGTGGCTCCTGACATTTGGAACTTTTTGTTTGCCAATCAAATTATGCAAGCTGGCATCGCCATTCCCATTGAAATAGAATATTCACGTTGATATTGACGTTTGATTCCAAAAATCCCTCGCATCTTTAAAAATATTTTAAATAATTTTTATGTTTACTTTTAATTTAGAAAAATATTTTTAAAAATATTTTTATAAACAGTGGATATTTTATATATTTATAAAATAAAAATATTTTATTTATCTTATTACAATCAATTATTACTCATCATTAATGCTTATTATTATTTATAATAATTATTATTGATAATAATATATTATTAATTATTATTATTATTATCAACATTTATTGCTTTATTTTTATTGATAATCATAACTTATTATTAAATATTATTCATCAATATTATTACTAAAAATTATTTATTATTAATAAATACTATTTACCCAATTATCAATTATTACTATCAATTATTATTCATTTTCAATGATAATTATTAATTATAATATATTGTTAGTAATTATTAATTATTATTATCTATCATTTATTATTAATTATTATACATTATTAATAATTATCTAATTTTTTATAAAAATATTTTAATAATTAAATAATATATTAAAAATATTTAAAATAATTATAATGTTCTAAAAAATATACATTGAATTTCATGATGGGGTACGTACATTACATACATCCCCAGTAACAAATTTAGATTACTCTTTCCCTGAGTGCATGACACTTGACTTCGCAGACAGGATATGGTTACGTAAGCCAAATGGCCTTCGATTTGGATTTTGAATGATTGAGGAATCCTTAATTATTTATAATATCTTGGCAAGGACACGGAACTTTGACTGACAATTTCAGGTTGCTTCTTTTCTTTCTTCTGCCTTTTTCACCCTTTTTTTTAACGCTCGGTCGGCTTAATCGTATTGGTCCGCCCCTTATCAATTGATCATGGTGCACTAATCCATCATTAGTTGGCGGGAAATAGGCCCGATTTGAAAGGAGTCACAATAATACTACTTACCTAATTTATCAGGGATAACTGAAATAATTATTTCCACTTAAAATTTCCTACCTCCCTTCAGTTTTCCATGTTTCGATTTTGGTTGCAAGTATGGTGCAGTATTAATATAGTAATATTTCATTATACTATAAATTTGATAACTAAATTTTATCATATTATATGTTGAATTTAATTTAAAAAATAAGTTTAAGATATAATAAAATTTAATAATATATTAATATATCACCATTTTAATACTATACAATAATCTCCCCCTTGAATTCTGTGTCCTTGATCCTTTCATCCCTTTCTTTCTCTATTCCACTCCAACATACAATTCCAAGTCTCTGAATCCCCCCCGACTAACCCTTCCCCGCGAGATTGCCTTTTACGGTTTTACCTAAATTTCCCACCCACATGTATTATTTTCAATTTTTATATTACATTTCAAAACTTTATTATTTATAAATTTAAATATATAATTATAAAATAAATATAATAAATTACATTTCACCACTTTATAATTAATTAATAACAAAAAATAATAAATATTTGTTCAGATATTCTAGCCAAGAGCTAGCTCTCCTTATTTAAGGCACTAAAGAAATATTTTAAAGTTGAAAAGAGTAATGTTACCCCCATTTTTCTAATTTCATTATCTAGTCATGCCCCTTGCATTTCAATATGGTTGGAACTCAAAAGGATAAATACTATTCTCATTATCTTACTTCTAAACCCATCCAAATTTGGTGACATTCATACTATCAAAAAGAATTGTTACCACATAATTGATAATACCAAAAATAGTTGATCAAGTAAAGCTAATCTATTTGGCATAATAAATGTTTGATCAGCCTATAATCAATAAATGTGTTTCGTGGTCGACCTATCGTAGCATGATGACACAATAGCCATTAAATCTAATTATATTTTTGATCAGCCTATATAAATTCAAATTGTTGTTGTAATATTTAATTACTAATTTACCTTTGAACACATTAAGTTGATGCCACTTTTTTATAAATATCTCAAGTATGCATCGTGCAAAAAGTTTTTATTCTCACCCTTAATTTTTACATTATTTTTACCTATAAAATACTAATTTAAGCATCGGAGGGATTAGGACAAATTTCTATCCAATCTTATAGATTACTTTGAAGATTGGAGTTGCTTTCGAGTCAAAACAGGAGTTATTATGACTTTTCATTGCCTTTGTTTGTAGAAGTTCATACATGAGCTATTGTAAGGAATGCATCAAGTTTCATTGCAAATCTATCCAATACAAGGAAATTTTTATCTAATTAAGTCATGCAATGAATAGTAAAGAGAAACAAGTTACTTTTGGATGCATGGATTAATAGCAATTAATTTTTAAGAAGTCTTTAACCATATTTAAATGGATGTTGATGTCCGAAAGAATGAAATGAAGTATGGTTGAATACAATATTTAAATTGTAAGTTCTATTTAGGGATGTTTAATCAGTGAAACAGATTGGATCGAGTCAAAACTTGCACAATCTAAATTTATTTAAGTTAAATTTACTAAAACTCGCATTTTAATTTTTGGTTAACGTTGCAAGTTTGCAAATCAATTTATTTTACTTTAAAAAGATAGTTAACTTGCAATCAGTGGAAGCTCAATTAGATTAGACTCACTTTTTTTAAAATATATTTTTGATAAATTTAACCTATAAAAAATTTGTAAACTGATTCACCAAACTCGTAGAATTTGAGCTTGTTGAGGAGTCCTAATTCTATTGGGTTGGCATTAACGGGCTTATACACATTGAATGATAATAGGATTTAATAGAGTCATATAGAAGTATAAATGGCAGTGGCTGGGTGCATTATATTATTAATTGATCTGAAAACGCCTAATTAATTAGTAAATCAGAGTCAGTAGCTCCTTTAGGTCATGAATTCTCAGTGGGTACAGCCAGAGAAAAGGAGGAAAAAAAAATTGAAGGGTCGGCATTTGGATGCCCGGCCCCTAACACCGACCTTCATGTATATCAAATTTTAGGCATGCAAAAGATCGGTAGACGAGAGCTGAAACAGCGTAAAAGGCAAATTAGCATCCGGCAGTTTTGCTTTCATTTTCAAATTGAAATGCAGCAGCCACGCGTCCGGTTACGCGGACCAGTTTGGTGGCCCCTAATAATTGGAGGTTCTTGTTTGCCAAATTATGGAAGCTGGTATTGGGGACTCCCCTTCAAATTTAAATGATTCTTTCCTCTAAATGCATAACACTTGGCTTCACAGACATACGTATGCTAAGGATCTTGAATGATTAAGGAATCCTTAATTATTTATATATACCTGGGAGAGGACACATGACTTTGATTGACAAGTACATTTTGCCGCTCTGCTTTTTCTTTCTTCGGCCTTTTTCACTTTTCTCTGTACGCACTCGGCTTCACCGTATTCGTCTGCGTCTTATCAATTTATCATGGAATCCACGAATCCATCCTTTGATTTCGAAGGAATCTGAACGAGGCAATAATATTATTTACCTAATTTATCGGTGATAACGGAAATAATTATTTCCCTTAACATTATTTTTCTGCATCATCTTTATTTTCTTTTATTAATATTAAAAAATAATATATATAATTTTTATTTTAAAACCTATTATTTTTTACTATTAGAACTTATAATTTAAAAAAAAATTATATATTTCTTTCTTTAGATTTTACTTCATCTGTTTTTCAAAAAAATGAAGAGTACTCATTCTCATATAATTACAAGTGTCTCTCTGAATCTCTACCCATTGCCTTTTTCTTAAATTCTTCGCCGATGTATATCATTTTCAATTCTTATATTACATTTCCAAATCTTATTATTTATAATTTATAAATTTGAATATATATTATAAATATGGATATAATAGATTACATTTCATCATATTTATAATTAGTTAATTAATATTAATAAAAGAATAATAGACATTCTTGAGAATGTTTGGCCAAATAAAAGTATCAAAATAAATTGAATTTAATTAGTTAATTTTAATATATTAGTTTAGAACTGATATAATTTTGTTTAGTCTGAAATCGAAAAAAGTACGAAGAATAATAATAATGATCTAATCTAATAAAAGACTAAAACTAGTTAGCTCGATATAGTAAAGGATTGAAAATAATAAGTGTTAATTTATTGAGTTATTAGGTTAATCCATTAGCTTGTAATAATAATAAATAATAATTAATTAATTTATTATATATTATATATATATATAATAATTTTAGTCTATTAAAATTATAATTTAATATATAATATTAAAATTATATATATGAGTAATATTTAATAATTTTAAATATTAAAATTAATAAATTTATATATTTAATATTGTCAATATATCTTGTATAAATTTATCAAAAGAAATAATTACAATAAGATTTAAATTAGTATTTCTATATTAAAATTTTAAATTATTTAAAATATTTTATAATAAAAATAAAATATATCAATTTATATTTATACTACACAATGATATTGATCTCTCACCTATAAATAATAAGAGTGAATATAAAAACATATATAATAGAACAAATACAAAGAGTAGCAATGTATGAACTAAAGTAACGAGAGTTAAAACAACATATAAAATTAATTAATTTAATAAAATTAAAGTTTTAATTTGATTGAAATATTTTTATAATAAAAAATATATTATTTTATATTTATATATTTTGTGATATTGATATATATATTTAATTTGAAATATAGCACTTTAGAATTGATATAAAAATACTAAAAAATAAATAAATAATTTTAATTTTAAGTATTATTATTAAAAATAAAATATATAATTAATTTGTTCTATTAATACTTTTGCTTTAAAATAATTAATTTATTCATAATAAAAATAAAATATATTATATTATATTTATATTAATGATATTAATTTATAATTTATAATTAATATAAGTGAATAAAATTAAAAATATAATGAAATAATTAAAATATTAATAAGACATAAATAAAAAGGTAAAAAAAAAATATAGTTTGAATTCAATTGACTTATTGAGCCATTAAGGAGTGGCTTCTTCTGGAAAGGGCAAAGTTATAAATGATCTTTCGTAAAGATAAAACAGACGGTCAGGTTTGAGAAATGAGAATCAGGGACACTCCTTGAATAATAAATTAAAAAGAAACTTGTTTATTAAAAAAGATCATCAAGTTTTTGAATTTGTGAAGGAATGTCAGTGTACGTCAGGGATAACGTTTTTTTTAAAATGGGATCGACTGTAGATGACATTTTGTTAGATAACACGTAAAAAAAGTAAAAGATTGACGGAGAAATGTACGCCAAGTAGAAAAAGAATTTTGAAAAGTAAACAATTAAACAAACAGGCAGAAAAAGAGCCATCAAGTAAGGATTCACTAGCACAGAGACGTTGCTCAACAACTAGTCTGAAAATTTTTTATTAATAGTTTATATATTTTATACCACTATAAATATTTATTTTTATCAAATTCAATTTGCACAACACATATTCATTTTTCTCTCATCAATTTCATTTTAATAATTTTTACAATTGTGATATATTTTCATTTCTCTACAAGTGTTGAAAAATAGAGGTGGAAGTGTTGCATGAAGTTTTAAAGTATTGAAATTTTTACTTTAGAAGAAAATATTGATGACATTCTTCAATACTTTCTAACTTCTATTTATATTTTTATATTTTTTTAAGTTTTATATATTTCAATTTTTGTAGTATTTTAGTTAATTCAATAGTTATCATTCTTCTTAAATTTAATATTAGCAATTTCATTTTTATGTTATTAATAATTTTTAATTATAAATTTCAATGATCTTAATAAATGTAAAATTATTTTGATAATAAATTTTTTTAAAAAATATAACGACTAATTTTTCAAATAACATTTTTATAAATACTTCTTTAAGTACACTCGAATTTATATCATCTTCTCCTCCTTCTTAACATCCATCTTCTTTACAATGTGCTTATAGTTGCAAAAATGTAAATACTCTTATATCCTCAATTGATTTAGCAAAAAGAGCAAAAAAATTCAAAATACAGAACAATTTTAATTTGAAAAATGTAAATGATGTAGTTAGAGTATTTTGTAAATATTGTCTGAAAAATTATAAATATAATATTTACAATGGTACTAATACAATGAGACGTAATTATTTTTCTAAACATTTAAATATTGTAAATGTTCCAAGTGAAAATTCTAACATACCTAATCAAGATAGTTATGAGTATAAATTGTGCAAATAATTTGTCATGCTAAAATACCTTTTTACGTAGTTAGTTCTCCAAAATTAAATATCCTTATTCAATACTTCAATCTTCAATGGTATGATATAAGTAGGAATACTATTGTAAATAAATTTAATAAAGTTTTCAAAGAATAAGAAATGATTTTAGCCATTTTTTAAATTTAAAGGTAATGATATTTAAACATCACCATCTTAAATAAGTTAGATTTGTGTAACTGTTTATTATATTGATGATAATTTTATCTTACATAAAAGAATTATTTTTTTAAAACTAATTTTATCACCACATGATATATCTGCTATTGCCCTTTATATAATAAATATTTATAATAAGCACATATGTAATATCCCATAAAATATTATAGAGAAAATTAAAATAGGAAAACCTTTAATCAGAAAATTTGAAAGGAAAATTAAGTAAAATTCAAAATAATTATAGGAGTAATTTTAGTGTAAGTTCAACTAAAATTTTTATGAAAATTTTATTAGGTATTAAGATAGATGAAAATCGAATTAAAAATCTAATAATAAATTTTAAAAAATTCACATAAAAATTTATTGAAATTTCAAAATTCAAATAAATTGAAAGATAAAAAATTAAGTCAAAAACTTAACAAATTAATTTGAAAACTCTTAAGCTAACTTAAATTAATTATTTGAAGCTCAAAATGTATATAGAAGTTCAGAAATAAAGGTGCAAAAATATCAAAAAGTATAAGGGTAAAAATGTAAGAAAATAAAAAATTTAAGGTTAACTTGTAATAATTTTTTTTTATCTTTTTAAGTAGATAATTTTGGAGGCCTAAATTTGTTTCCTAAACCCTAAATCATGGGCTCGAACTTTTAAAAGAAGGCAAAAACATAAGTGAAAAAGGAAGAAAAATTAAGAGTAAATTTGTAATAAATTCTTTTTATCTTTCAAGATGGCTTATTTTTATCGATTGGCTTAGGGTAATAATTTTTTAACTAATGAGGGGTAGTTGGACGTCTAAAGTAACTAGCAATTGTTTAAAGATTTTTTTGCTAAAAATCGATAAATACTAATAATAAAATTAAAGATTTTTTAGGGTTTTATATATATACGTGTGTGTGTGTGTGTGTGTTATTTTGAAACAAAAAAAAATCACTTTCTTGGCCAGCAAATCGTGAGACTCCTTGGCTGCTTCTTTAGAGATTTTCATTCCATTTTGTTGTATAAAATAAGTATCCAGGAGTTTTCCCTATAAAAACCTTGAAGCTACCCCTAATGTGTATTAAGCATATTAGAAGGTTTAAAAATTCAAGGTGAGCAGCAACTACCTTTTTCCTTTAGAATTTTCCTATAGAAACTGACAAATATAGAGATTTATGATAATATTGTTGTAATTTTTGTGTGTAACAATATATGAAGACATGATTTTGATTTTGTGGCCTTTTAAATGTTATTTGATGATATTATGATATTATCGGATTAATAAAATTAATGGAATAAGTTCTGCTAAAATAGATTGAAATATGATCTTAAAGATTTACTATGAAGAAAATTTTATTGAGGAGGTTTAAGAATATTTTTTATTTGCCTCTAAAAACCACAATTAGAACTTGTTTAAATTCTAAATTTTGATATTTTAATGTCATAAATGATATTAGGATATATAAGGAAAAATTTGAGAATTTTTCAAAAATTTTAAAAAAGTGAAAAGTGAATGTTCATAAGTTTAGGAGAAATAGAGTCAAAAGTAAAATGCTGGCAATTTTGTTTCTATGTTTGGAGTATTTTGGCAACTAAATGATTAAGGAAAATTATAAAAATCAGTGTCTTTACCTTTTCAACTTATGACCAAATTTGGTGGTATTTAAAGCTCATTTAGTTATCCAATACAAATTTCTATTTTAAATGCTCCAATTTAGTTTTGATTTTGGGCCCTCACGAGAATAAAATTATTTGACCATGCAAACCATAAAATTTTTGAGATGTAATTGATGTCCTATGTTTATTAAAATGTTATATATGCTATATCAAATTTTGGTAATTTATGGAAATGGTTTGAATATTAAAAAAGCCTTTTCATTGCATGACACTCCATGTTAGCCTTGTTTTGAAATATATTTTCACTTTTACATGAACAATATCAAGAAACTATAATTGTGTAAGATAATTAACCTTTAATGATTCATAATGAATTAATAAAATGTCATGAGTTTTAGAAAAAAAATTTATTAAAAATTTGAATGAGTTTGAGTGGTATAAAAAATAGGGAGTTTATGTATGATAGCCTAATAAGGCTTTTAGATTAATGAAATATGTTTTGAATTGATATCATATACTTGTTATTCAAATTATTTTTAGTCTTGAGATATTTGTATGCCATATTTGTTGTTAAAATAATTAATAAAATACTTATGACTAAGTTGATATTTTAACCATACCCGTGATATAAGATAATGAAATACATGATTGATACCTATAGTATCACATCATGGTTGATGCCCACGGTATCTTAAGATAATTAATGCTTAAGGTTTCTCAATATAGTTGATGCTTATGGTATCCCATTAAGGTTGATGCCTATGATAGCTTAATATTTATAAAATTATTTAGTTAGTGACATTTAGATACCTTTACGTTGATCACGATATCTGAAAATCAAGTTATGATAACATAATATCAAATAAAATATTTTAATTACCTTTAGTAATGCATTTACTAATACTAATACTATTAGAATTTTAATTCTAGCTTTAAATCCTATTCTTGAAGTTTAATTTTTCATCTTAGATATGTATATCATATTTTAAATTTAATTGTTTAAGATGCATTTAAAGTTATTTCTATACTTGTACAAAATTTTAGAAGTATAATTTTATATATCAAATCATTACTAGTTAGAAGTATGATTGAAGTATAGTTTTAAATTTATACATGATAGAATTCTACTTTTAAAATATTAGAATTTTACTTAAAGTATAAAGATATTATGGATACTTTTTATTCAACAAAAATCTAAGTTAATCACTGCCTTGAAAAATATTGAATGGGAAAAGGTATAAAATTACTTACAATTTTTTTAAATATTTTATAAAATAACTAATCTTTTATTTGATTTTCATTATTTGACATCTCACTCGATACTTGATATTTTATTTAAATGTAATTTTACATTTTTAAAATTTAAAAGTATTAATGGGTTTGAAAATATTATTAATTAATGTTGATCAAAATAGAATAGATAATTTAAAAATATTCCTCATTTATATGTTATAACTACAATTATAAATCTTAGAGTTAAACAAGAATGAGTGAAAAAGTTATTAAAAAAATACCATAAAAATATATAATGTGAATTTGACTTCAAGTCTTACATCAATGATATAAATAATTTACTATAAGAAATGTTTCAAATATATAATAGTAAATTTAGTTTTTTGCACTAATGCATGGATTCTTCATCTTCTTCAAGAACAAATATTTTATATTGTAAAAAATATGATGACTTCTTAGATTTAGCTAATAATACTTTCCCAATTTACAATATATTAAGTCCTCACATGAATGATATAAATAATTTATTAAAAGAAATATTTTAAGATATTGTAATAAATTTATTTTTTCACATTTATGCATGGGTTCTTCATCTTCTTTAAGAACAAATATTTTATACCGTAAAGAATATGATAACTTCTTAGATTTAGTTAATGATACTCTCTCAATTAACAATATACTAAGTTCTTACTTATTTATATCTATTATAGCCAATATGTCAATTTTTGACATTTTAAAATGGTGGAAAATATAAAAGATATAATATCTTATACTTTCTCTTGAAGTACGTAATATACTAATCCTTCTGATGTCTTTACTAACATCAGAAAATGCTTTTTCTCTTAGTGAGTGAATTTTAGATGATAAGCGTTTATTTATAAATGATCAAAATTTAAGGATGACTATTTATCTAAAAAATTGATTTGATCTAAAAGACAAATAACAAAATAATTTGTAAAAATATGGATTATCATCAAGTCAAGAAGATGATAAAAATAGTGGCATATTCATATATTATAAATTTAGTTAGCAAAATATTTGTATTTATTTTATTTAATAGTAAATTTTTTTTGAATTAAGTATTATGATTTTTACCTTTCTTAATTGGGATTTTTCACATTAAAGATTGTTGTATCTTAATTTATTTCTTTATTATTTTTAGTTCTATTAAACAACAATAATGATAACAATAATAATTTTTAAGTGATAATAATAAAATACAATTTCATTTTATGATAATAAAAATAATCACAACAACAATGACAACAATATATAATAATAATTATACGAAGGAATTTTAATTTGAAATTTAAAGTTTCTTATCATTAATTAATCACCTAAAATTTTTAATACTTGATTTTAATTACAAGTTTTATTATATCTCAAATTTAAACTTAACTTATTTAAATTAAATAATTTTTTATAAATGGTCAAATTATTTTTAATCAATTTTTTTTCACGTATGAAAAGAGATGAGACTTCAATTGAAAATTTTAATATATTAAAAAATTACTAGTATATTTTAAGAAATTAGGAACAAAACTATGTTAATATTTAAAAAAATTTACTTTATTTTTTAAATAATTCATATTTAATTTTTTTAAAATTTAAAATAAATGTAATTTTTATTTCAATTATTTTAATAAATTTATCCTAATTTCATCCTTTTAATAAAATTTTAAGTGATGATAATAATAATAATATATAATTATATTTAACAATAATAAATTTTAATTAATTAATAATATAAAATTAATAATAATTAATTAATTAATTAATAAAATGTAAGAAATTATAAAATTCATCTAGAACATATCAATTTAAAATTTAAATTAATATTATAATAATCTAATTTAACCTAACTTAATGAAAAAGTAATCTAATTTAAAATTAATTTGATGTATAATTTTTATCCGTTAACATATCACTATCTATTCACCCGCATTGCATATCCATAAGGTTGGAACCCGAAAGGGTAAACCACCAAATTTGGTGACATTCATGGCACCTAAAAAAAAATTGGTGCTATGAGTCCTCACCGCCTTTGTTTGCTTTCTACAAGGCCAATAGTTAGAAGCCCATATTTAAGCTACCAAAGGGAATCCCATCCTAGTGGGCTATTAAAGTTTCGTAGCAAAACTATTGAATGCAAAGGAAATTTCTATCGGATCAAGTCGTGGAATGTATAGTAAAGAGAAACAAGTCACCGATGCACTAAGCACAAGATATCATCAAATTACAACCCTCAATTAAGCCAATTCCATCATATTTCAATGATGAAAATAACTTCCGTCCAACAAGTTCTGAAGAGGGTTAAAAAAAAAAGGGTTGAAACTCCGCTAACACATGACATACTGCCCCAGCTACAATGCAGAAATTAATCAGGCTTTGATGGCTTCAGCTCGCGGCCTCCGCAGTCCTAGCCTGTACTTGTGTGCGTATTTCAATATTAACTTCCTCTGCAAGGCAGAAGCAGATGTTACGTAGAGTTTGTGTATGGATTTAATTCAATCTCATGGAAATCAAGCAAAAAAATGGAAGAATAATCAAACCTAATCTAATATACAATACCCAAGGTGATGGAAACCTTCTATTAATATCTTGTGAAGATATATGCGCATGGAAAACATTACAACAGAGAGTCAACAACAGAATTTGTGCACATGCACAAAATAAATATTCATGCATTGTCTTCTATCATCTGCATTACTACATCGCAAGGAAAGTTAATATCAAACAAGGTGCTGCAAGAAAGTCTTGCCACATGGCTGATCGATGCATCTAGAGAATTTTTTACAAGCACAGCACTACAGCAGGTATGGAAGGTTAGATGATATGTATCTGATTAAATTACTCTGCTCTCCCTTCAAGTTTCTTGAAATTACGCAGTTCTCCTTCTTGTGTTAAAGCCTTCACAAGCCTCTGTTATAATTAAAGTAGACCGGACACTTAAATCCATTTTTAACGGATGGAAGCCATCTAAATCCAATTTGACCAGTTAATCCCCAAACTACCCCTCTAGGGAATTGGTGCTTACAAGTAGCAAACCCATTCTTCTTGTGGAAGATGGAAAAAAATTGAAATGTGCATTCTTGCAGCCAGAAGAAGCACAACTAGAAAAATGAAACAGAGTATTTATTAACAAAATTGAATGGCATAGAAACCAGCTCAAAAACCAATACCAACTAAGGGAAGATTCATGGAGGCTGAAACTAATATCTGTTCATATATGACTCTATATTTAAAAATAAAATCTAGTTATTATTTATAATTTATAAATTTGAATATATATTATGTATATAAATATAATACATTACATTTCATCATATTTATAATTAATTAATTAATAATAATAAAAGAATAATAGACATTCTTGTGAATGCTTGGCCAAATAAAAGTACCAAAATGGATTGAGTTTAATGGGTTAATTTTAATGAATTGGTCTAAGAATAATATAATTTTGTTTGATCTAAAATTAGAAGTAGTATGAAAAATAATAACAATGACTTGACTTAATAAAAGAATAATAGACATTCTTGCGAATGTTTGGCCAAATAAAAGTATCAAAATTGATTGAGTATAATGGGTTAATTTTAATGAATTAGTCTAGGTTTGATATAATTTTATTTGGTCTGAGATTAATAATAGTATAAAAAATGATAATAATAACTTGACCTAATAAAGAACTAGGACTAATTAACACGACCTAATAAAGGACTGAAAATAGTAAGTATTAATTTATCGAGTTATTAGGTTAATCCACTAATATGATAATAATAGTAAATAATAAATAATTAATTTATTATATATTTATATATATAAATAATAATGTTAGTATATTAAAATTATAATTTAATATAATATTAAAATTATACATTTGAGTAATATTAAATAATTTTAAATATTAAAATTGATAAATTTATATATTTAATATTATCAACATATATTATGTAAGTTTATCAAAATAAATAATTGCAATAAAATTTAAATTAGTACTTCTATATTAAAATTTTAAATTATTTAAAATATTTTATAATAAAAATAAAACATATCAAGTTATATTTATATTATGCAATGATATTAATCTTTCACTTATAAATAATAAAAGTGAATATAAAAAAATGTAATAGAGCAAATAAGAAGAGTAGCAATGCATGAACTATAAATTAATGAGAGTTAAAATACAATATAAAATTAATTAATTTAATCAAATTAAGGTTTTTATTTAATTAGAATATTTTTATAATAAAAAATATATTATATTATATTTATATATTTTATGATATTGATATATATATTTAATTTGAAATATAGTATACTAAAACATTAAATAAATAACTTTAATTTTAATTTTAAGTATTGTTGTTAAAAAATATATAATTAATTTATTCTATTAATACATCTGCTTTAAAATAATCAATTTATTTATAATAAAAATAAAATATATTATTTTATATTTATATTGATGATATTAATTTTTAAATTATAATCAATATAAGTGAATAAGATTAAAAATGTAATGAAATAATTAAAATATTAATGAAATATAAATAAAAATTAAAAAAATATAGAATTTAAACCGAATTAAGAGGGTTGACTAGTTGAACCATTAAGAGAAGGATTCTTCTGGAAAGTGGAAAGCTATAAATGATCTTTTATAAAAATAAAGTAAACGGTCAGGTTTGAGAAATGAGAATCATGGACACTCCTTGAACAAAATAAATTAAAAAGAAACTCATTTATTGAAAAAATCACCTTGAATTTGTTGAGGTGTGTTGGTGTGTGTTGGGGATAATGTTTTTTTTTCTTAATAATGGGGTGGGTTGTAAATGACATTTTGTTATATACTTGCTTTATTTTTTTTATCTTTGACATTTTAAGGAATTATTTTTATTCTTTTTTATTTGTCGCTTTAGAATTTTAATAAAATATTAAATATTCTTTTTCAAATTTACCTTTCTTTTTTATTAATAAATATTTTATTATTCTACACTATTAATTAGCTTGCATTTATTCTTTTACATTTCTCTCTTTATTTTTAACTATTTTGAATTTTGTATATAAAAGGTAATCTTGTAAAGTTCATTAAAAATAAATAAATTCAACTACTTTATTAATATATATAAAATCAGTTAATGATAACAAATAAACAAGAACAGAGGGGTTAATACATAAAAAGAGTAAAAGATTAACAGAGAAACATATGCTAAGCAGAAAAAGAATTTTAAAAAACAAAAGACTTAAACAAATATATATGTACCAAACAATTAAACAAATAGCTAGAAAAAGAGTCATTAAGTAATAACTCATTAGCAAAGAGCCACTGCTCAGTGCTCAATTAAGTAATAACTCATTAGCAAAGAGCCACTGCTCAAATGACTAATTTGAAATTTTTTTATTAATATTTTATATATTTTATATCATTATAAATATTAATGTCAATTAAACTCAATTTACGCAACACATACATATTATTTCTTTCTTCAATTTCATTCTCATAATTTTCACAATTGTGATATATTTTCATTTTTCTACAAGCATTGAAAATTAGAGGTGAAAATAGTGTATGAAGTTTTAAAGTATTAAAAATTTTACTTTAAAGGAAAATATTGATAACACTTTTCAATTCTTTCTTATCCCTACTTATATTTTTATTAGTTTTATATATTTTAATTTTTATAGTATTTTGGTTGATTCAATAGTTGTTATTCTTGTTAAATTTAATATTCGCAATCTTATTTTCATATTATTAATAAATTTTAATTATGAATTTGAATGATCTAAACAATATGTAAAATAATTTTCATAATTAAATTTTTTTAGAAAATATAGCTACTAATTTTAAAATAATATTTTTATAAATACTTCTTTTAAGCACATCCAAATTTACATCTCCTCTTCCTTCTTAAAATTCACCTTCTTCACAATGTGCTTGTAATTGTAAAAATGTAAACACTCTTACATTCTCATCTGATTCAACAAAAAGATTAAAATTTTTCAAAATATGGAACAATTTTAATTTAAAAAATGTGAATGGTATAATTAAAGTATTTTATAAATATTATCTAAAAAATTATAACCATGATATTTATAGTGGTACTATTATAATGAGACATTATTATTTTTCTAAACATGTGAACATTGTAAATATTTTAAGTGAAAATTCTAATATACCTAGTCAAGATAGTTATAAATATAAATTATGTAAATAAATTTGTCATGCTAAAAATACCTTTTAATCTAACTAGTTCTCCAAAATTAAATATCTTTCTTCAATACTTTAATCATCAATAGTGTAGTATGAGTAGGAATATTATTGTAAATAAATTTAATAAAATTTTTAAAGAAAAAAATGATTTTAGTCTTTTTTTTTAATTCAAAGGTAAAATTACACTTACATATGATATTTAGACATCGCCATCTCAAATAAGCTATGTTTGTGTAATTGTCCCTTATATTGATGATAATTTTATTTTACATAAAAGAATTATTTATTTTATACTAAATTTACCACCATATGATATATCTATTATTGTCCTTTATATAATAAATATCTATAATAAGTACATATGTAATATTTCAAAAAATATTATAGAGAAAATTCAAATAGGAAAACCACAAATCAGAAAACTCAAAAGGAAAATTGAGTAAAATTTGGAAGAATCATAAAAGTAATTTTAGTATGAGTCTATCTAGAATTTTTATGAAAATTTTATTAGGTATTAAGGTAGATAAAAACCCAGTTAAAAAATTAATAATAAATTTATAAATTCACATAAAAATTTGCTAAAATTTAAAATTTTGAATAAATTAAAAAATAAAAATTGAGTTAAAAATCTAGCAAATTAATTTGAAAACCCTTGAGTTAACTTAAATTAATTATTTTAAACCTAAAATGTATATGGAAGTTTAGAAATAAAGGCTAAAAAATATCAAAAAGTATAAGGGAAAAATATAAGGAAATAAAAAATTTAAGGCTTATTTATAATAAATATATTTTTTTTAAGTGGCTAGAGTAGTTTGGCTCAATTTTTGGAGGCCTAAATTTAATTTCTAAGGCCTAAAAATTTGGGCTTGAACGTCTAAAAGAAGACAAAGATATAAGTGAGAAAAAAGGAAAACTAAGGATTAATTTATAATAAATTTTTTTATTTTTCAAGATGGCTTATTTTTATTGGTTGGCTAAGTGTAATAATCTTTTGACCAAAGAAGGACACTTGGACGTCTAAAATAGCAAGCAATTGTTCGAAGATTTTTTGCTAAAAATTGATAAATACTAATAAGAAAATTAAAGATTTTTTAGGGTATTATATATATTTGTATGTAAGCCATTTTGAAACATGGAAAAATTTGCTTTCTTGGCTAGCAAAATCGTGAGATTCCTTGGTTGCTTCTCTAGAGATTTTCATTCAATTTTCTTGTATAAAATAATTTTCTAATAGATTTCCTTATAAAAACCTTGAAGCTGCCCTAATGAGTAGCAAGCATATTAAAAGATTTAAAAATTCAAGATGAGTGACAATTGCATTTTTTCTTTAGAATTTTCCTATGTACAATGACAAATACAGTGATTTATGCTAATATTGTTGTAATTTTTGTGTGTGGCAACATATGAAGACATGGTTCTAATTTTGCGGTCTTTTGAATATTGTTTGGTGATATTAGAATATTATTGGGTTGATAAAATTAGTGAAAGAAGTTCTACTAAAATAAATTAAAAGATAATCTTAAGGATTTACTATGAAGAAAATTTTGTTATGGAGGTTTAAGAATACATTATTGTTTGCCTTTGAAAACCATAGTTAGAACTTGTTTGAATTTGAAAATTTGATGTTTTAATGTCATAAATGATGTTAGGATATATGAGGAAAAATTTGAGAATTTTTGAAAAATTTTAGAAAAGTGAAAGGTGAATGTTCATAAGCCTAGGAGGAATAGAGTCAAAGGCAGAATGCTGGCAATTTTGCTTTTATTTTTGGAGTATTTGGCCAAGCAAATGACAAAGAAAAATTATGAAAATCGATGTCCTTACCCTTCCAACTCATGACCAAATTTAGTGGCATTTGAAGCTCATTTAGTTATCCAATACAATTTTTTATTTCAAGTACTCTAATCCAATCTTGATTCTGGACTCTCAAGGGAATAAAATTATTTGACCACCTAAATCATAAAATTTTTTAAATGTAATTAGTGTCCTATATTTATTAACATGTTATAGATGCTATATCAAATTTTGGTAATTTATGAAAGTCGTTTGAATATTAAAAAAATCCTTCCATTACATGACACTCCATACTAGCCCTATTGTGAAAATATGCATTCACTTTTGCATGAACAGTACCAAAGAACTATAATTGTGTAAAATAGTTGACCTTTGATTATTCATAATGGATTAATAAAATGTCATAAGTAAAAAAATTTTGGTAAAAATTTGAATGAGTTTGAGTGATATAAAAAAAGGGATTTACCCATGATATACTTGTTATTTAATTTTTTTTTTGTCTTAAGACATTCATATGCTATATTTGTTGTTAGAATATTTAATAAAATACTTATGACTAAGTTTGTGTTTCGACTATACCCCTGATATGAGAAAATGAAATGCATGATTGATATCTGTAGTATCTTATCATAGTTAATGCATATGGTGTCCTAACATAATTGATGTTTAAGGTATCCTAACATAATTGATGTCTACGGTATCCCATCAAGGTTGGTGCCTATAATGGTGTGATATTTATTTGTGACATGAGGGGAAAATATGCATTTGTTGTGTGACTTATTCCTAAGTTGGAGAAGCATAAAGCAGGATCGAAATTATAAGGGAAGGAGAGGTATAAGGCAGACCAAAGTTATAAGGAGAAAACTTAAGTATCAACTATAACCATTAAGATTAATAATTTAAATAAATATTATTTAAAATAAAATATTATTAAGAATTTATTATATGATAATTGTATAAATGTGTCAATACATATCTGATCTTTTATGGTAAAAGTTTTTTAAGAAAAAAGGAAAGTAGCCATTCACTAAGTATTCTTTAATATTCACATTTGTGTGTTATTCCTTTTGTAAATATTGATCATGGTCTCGATAAGATAAATTGACATATGTACTCGGTCCTTTCCTTTCTCTATAAAGGCGAGTCAAAGGAATAGTTTATAAAATAGTCTCGTTTATTTAGCAAAAAGTACTCCTTAGAATGTTATGTATACACTAATAATAGTATACTTTGTATACTTTCTAAATTTCTGTATATGTTATCCTTATTATACATGTCAATATAAACTAATATTTTCTCACATCTATGTATTTTAATACTTGTATAAACATAAGTATTTTTCCTACTATATTATAATAAATAAAAGTGGTGAAAATTTTGTAAAGACTCAAGACTTATAAAGGTATTTAGTTAGTGATAGTAAAATATCTTTACGTTGATCACGATATTTGAAAACCAAGTCATGAAAACATTATATCAAATAAAATATTTTAATTACCTTTAATAATACATCTACTAATACTAGTGTTATTAGAAATTTAATTCTAGTTTTAAATCCTATTCTTGAAGTTCAATTTTTCATCCTAGAAGTGTATGTCATATTTTAAATTTAGTTGTTCAAAATACATTTAAAGTTATTTCTATACTTTTACAAAATCTTAGAAGTATAATTTTATATATCAAATCATTATCGTCTAGAAGTATTATTGAAGTATACTTTTAAATTTATACATGATAGAATTCTACTTTTAAAATATTAGAGTTTTGCTTAGACTATAAAGATGTCTTGGATATTTTTTATTTAACAAAAATTCAAGTTAATTATCACCTTAAAAATATTGAATGGGAAAGGATATAAATTTACTTACAATTATTACAAATATCTTATAAAATAACTAATCTTTCATTTAATTCTTACTATTCGACATCTTACTCAATACGTGGTGTTTTGTTTAAATGTAGTTTTGCATTTTTAAAATTTAAAAGTATTAATGGATTTGAAATTATTATTAATTAATGTTTATCAAATTAGAATAAATACTTTAAAAAAATTCTTCGTTTATATGTTATAATTGTAATTATAAATCTTATAGTTAAACAAGAAAAAGTGAAAGAGTTGTTAAAAAAGTACCATAAAAGAGTTGTTAAAAAAATACCATAAAAATATGCAATATGAAATTGATTTAAATTCATACATGAATGATATAAATAATTTACTATAAGAAATGTTTTAAGTATATAGTAGTAAATTTAGTTCTTTGCATTTATATATGGATTTTTCATTTTCTTCAAGAACAAATATTTTATATTATAAAGAATATGATGACTTCTTAAATTTAACTAATGATACTCCCTCAATTAATAAGAAATTAAATTCATACTTATTTGTACCTAGTGTAGCTAATATGCCAATTTTTGATATTTTAAAATAATGAAAAGCACAAAGTATATAATATCTTATACATTTTCTTATAGTATGTGATATACTAATTTCTGTGATGTCTTCAGTAGTATCAAAAAATGCATTTTGTCTTAACAAGTGAATTTTGGATGATAAGCGTTTATATATAAATAATCAAAACTTAAAGATAACTATTTGTTTAAAAAATTTCTTTGATGTAAAAAAAAATAACAAAATAATTTATAAAAAGATGGATCATCATCAAGTCAAAGAGATGATAAAATAGTAAAATATTCATATTTTATAAATTTAATTAGTAAAATATTTGTACTCATTTTATTTAATACTATTTTTTTTAATTAAGTCTTATGATTTTTACCCTTCTTAATTGAGATTTTCACATTAAAATTGTTATGTCTTAATTTATTTCTTTATTATTTTTAGTTTTATTAAACAATAATAATAACAACAATAATTATTAGGTAATAATAATAAAATAAAATTATATTTTATAATAATAAAAATAATCACAACAACAACGACAACAATATATAATAGTTATAAGAAAGAATTTATTAATTTAAAATTTAAAATTTCTCACCACTAATTAATCATATACTTTTTTAATATTTAATTTTGGTTATAAATTTCATTATATCTCAAATTTAAACTTAACTTATTTAAATTAAATACGTTTTTAATAAATAATTTTTTTATGAATAGTCAAATTATTTTTAATTATTTTTTCACGTATTAGAAGTGATGAAATTTCAATTGAAATTTTTAATATATTAAAAAATTACTAGTATATTTTAAGAAATTAGGAACAAAACTATATCAATATTTAAAAAATTTATCACTTTCTTTTTTTAAAGAATTCATATTTAATCTTTTTAAAATTTCAAATAAATATAATTTTTATTTCAATTGTTTCAACAAATTTATCCTACTTTCATCTTTTTAATAAAGTTTTAAGTGATAATAATAATAATAAAATATAATTACATTTAATAATAATAAAATTTAAGTAATTAATAATAATATAATAATAAAATGCAAGAAATTGTTAAACTCACCTACTAAATATCAACTTTAAAATTTAAACTAATTGTATAACAACTTAATTTAACCTGATGAAAAAATTACCTGATTTAAAACTAACTAAATGTTTAATTTTTGTCCGTTAATGTAGCCTTATAAAATTGAGTTATTCCATTTCAACAGGCCTGTGATCAAATTGCTAGCTCTCCTTATTTAGAGCATAAATATTTTAAAGCCCAAAAGAGTAATGTGACTTCCACTTTCCTAATCTCACTATCTATTCACTCGCTTTGCATATCCATATGGTTGGAACTCGAAAGGGTAAACCACCAAATTTGGTGACATTCATGGCACCTAACAAATTGGTGCTATGGAGTCCTCACCGCCTTTGCTTTCTACAGGGCCAATAGTTAGAAACCCATATTTAAGCTACCAAAGAGAATCCCATCCTAAAGTTTCATAGCAAAACTATTGAATGCAAGGAAATTTCTATCCGATCAAGTCATGGAATATATGGTAAAGAGAAACAAGTCACCGATGCACTAAGCACAAGATATCATCAAATTACAACCGTCAATTAAGCCGATTCCATCATGTTTCAATGATGAAAATAACTTCCGTCCAACAAGTTCTGAAGAGGGTAAAAAAAATGGGTTGAAAATCCGCTAACACATGACATACTGCCCCAGCTACAATGCAGAAATTAATCAGGCTTTGATGGCTTCAGCTCGCGGCCTCCACAGTCCCAGCCTGTACTTGTGTGCGTATTTCAATATTAACTTCCTCTGCAAGGCAGAAGCAGATGTTACAAAGAATTTGTGTATGGATTTAATCCAATCTCATGGAAATCAAGAAAAAAATTGGAAGAATAATCAAATCTTATCTAATATACAATACCCAAGGTGATGGAAACCTTCTATTTATATCTTTGTGAAGATATACCCATATGGAAAACATTACAACAGAGAGTCAACGACAGAATTTGTGCACATGCACAAAATAAGTATTCATACATTGTCTTCTATCATCTACATTACTACATCGCAAGGCAAGGTCACATCAAACAAGGTGCTGCAAGAAAGTCTTGCCACATGGCTGATGGATGCATCTAGAGAATTTCTTACAAGCACAGCGCTACAGCAGGTATGGAAGATAGATGATATTTATCTGATTAAATTACTCTGCTCTTCCTTCAAGTTTCTTGAAATTACGCAGTTCTGCTTCTTGTGTTAAAGCCTACACAAGCCTCACTTATAATTAAAGTAGGCCTGACACTTGAACCCATTTTTAACAGATGGAAGCCATCTAAACCTAATTTGACCAATTAATCCCCAAATTACCCCTCTAGAAAATTGGTGCTTACAAGTTGCAAACCCATTCTTCTTGTGGAAGATGGAAAAAAAATTGAAATGTGCATTCTTGCAACCAGGAGAAGCACAACTAGAAAAATGAAACAGAGTATTAACAAAATTGAATGGCATGGAAACCAGCTCAAAACCCAAAATAATACCAACTAAAGGAAGATTCACGAAGGCTGAAACTAATATCAGTTCATATATAACTCTCTATTCAAAAATAAAATCTAGTTATGGTTCAGACTCTCAGTGGACTACATAATCATGACCAAAATCAAAATTCGTTTCTGATTCCTTCAAATGCGTTAGATTTCTCTCATTCTTTCCTGCCTTGTTATATTTCTTTCTTTGAAAATTTGTAGCTCCCATAATCTCTCTTTCCAATTATAAAAGTTTCTTCTCCATTTGATTCACTCCGTTGGCATAATAGCAACTTGGAGTCTGTGCATGCCCAACTTTAAGTCCTAGATCCTTCCTCCTTTGGTTTTCTTCTTCATACACAGAAGAGGAACAAGGCCTGGTTAATGGAAAAATTGACTGTGTTTGAAAAATGAACCACACTTAGAAGGGAAAAGAAACAGAGAGTAAAGGAGGCTAGATTCCCCCCTCCCACCCCCACACAAAAAAAAAAAAAAAAAAAGAAGAATACCCAGGATTAGATCTGGATTTCTTTGTAGTTTCAAAAATTAATGGTGAAAATTTAAAAAAAAAAATGCAGTCCAAGTATCTAAATGGAATATTCTTTCCATTTTTCTGTTAAATGGATAACAAATATGATTTCAAACTAGATGAAAGGGCTGTATAATTTTGAAAAAATGTGTTCAGATGCCACATCAACACTGACAACAACTCTAACTAAACAACAATATTAAAGCCTGCACAAAAGATAACAAGAAGGTTGAAGTCTGTATAGAAGAAATTTCAAGCCCTACCAGGTAACAAGTCAATTTGGTTCTAATTCTATCAGGTTCCCTAGGACTAGTGTTTGTTGAATACCCATGTTTTGTTATACATCCCTCCTCAAACGGTCATTCTGGGAGACTTCAGTCAAGCTGTACATTTCGGTAAATGCTTGGCAAGCAATAAGCAGATAATAGAGCAAAAATATGAACAAAGAGGAAACATCGCTAAAAGCACTCAGCGGAACAACCTTTAAATCTACAGGGACACAAGCAGATCCTATTATTATTTTAGGCCAATAAATAATAAGTCCTCCAATTCCAAGCAAGTACAATCCTCATAGAAGGCAGCAATGAGACAATCCATGCAACCAAGTGTGAATAATTGATACACAATTGTACATTATTCAACGTCAAAGTGAAATGCAAATAAACACATAACAGTGGAGACTTCAAACTTTGTCTTTTTAGGTAAGCAGAACAGAAGAAAAAATTTGATGGCGAATGTCAACTACAATAAGAAAATGGAAGACTCCATCAACAGCATTCAATTTTTCGTCTAACTTATAAGAGGAATGAAATAAGAAAATGCAGGAGGCACAGATTTAAAAGCATCACCACCTGCGTTGACACAGCCAGAAACAACTACAGGCCCATAGATATAATTTCCTAGCACCATAGATTCCTTGAAAGGTAATATTACGGAATTTACAAGGACATGATTTAGAAAAAGCTGCAAATCAAGTCCATAATAAGCTTCACTGTCTAATGTCCAATTTAAGAGGCATTTGAAGAGAGAAACATCAGTAGAAACAGCAATGAAAACAAACATACAAGCTTCCAGAAACATAAAGCAGTGAAAGATTAGAATGCAAACAATCAACAGACATTAGCAAAATAATCTGAGAAAAGAAATTAGCAAAGTAATGCAGTGATGTGTTATATGTATATATATATATATATATATATATGCAAAAATGCATTGCATATGCGTGGATGCTTTTGTAAATGACAGGACGTGCTGTTATTTGTATGCAAAAAGAGCAAGTAGAGATATAGAAAATTACATGTTTGCAGGGAATACCCAACTTCTTAAGCTTGAGGGTTCGAGTGACAAGTAGCTTCTGGAAGTCGCCAATTTCGGTTTCAAGCTTAGGCACATGGGATTCAACTCCATTTCCTATTCCACTCAGGAATTCTGGAATTCCAACCTTCGCTGCAGCAACAAGCAAAAAATGTCATTTACATGCCAGTTCTAACTTGTAACTCCTGTGAGGCAGAAATCACAATAACCCCTTGGTCCGTCATTTCCTAAATAGATGTATTATTTAAATATGTAGAACAGAAACATAAGCAGTTCAGTCAAGTTAGCCATAAGAAACCTCAAAGTAGGCTATTTTTCAAGTTCTATATAACGAAAAATGTAATAAAACACACTCTTTGATTGGATCCCATGAATCACGAAACCGTTCAATAATCACCCATGAACAGACCGCCAACGCCAGAAAAGGAAAAGGCAGGATAATAATAATCAGATAAAAGAGATATTCAATGAACAAGCAAACAGGAACAGTAAAATTTAGAGAAACTAAGCCTAGCGTAGTGAATAGACCATATGGATAGAAAATTGCAGGGAAATGGAGAAAATCTTACGAACGTATGGGGTTGATTTGGAGAAGAATCGAGGGGAATAGGGTGAAGAAAGTGGTAGCCATGACACTAAATTTATAATTCTCAACGCCCGAGCCATGTTGCCTCCAATGAAAAAGGAAGATTCGCTAACAGCCACAGCAATACTATGAACCAATCCTTGAAGTCGAAGGTACCCAGGTCGCTTCTAACTTTTGACTTCTAAGAATAACCAGAGACGCTGGCAGGGAAGTTCGCCGCCCTGCCGTGCAGCGCAGCTTGAAGAGAAGAGACTCCGGGGACTGAATTTCAACAGAAAAATGTAAATGGCTTAAAACGGCGCCCTTGGCATAATAGCCTCTCTCTCTCTCTCCCCATTTTTTTTTTTTTTGGTATATTTTCCCCTGCTATTAGATAATATAGATAAGGTTATACTATCTCTTGCTAGTGTGAGTTTTCTTAAGGAAAAATATATAGCGTACTGTTTATACAGTAATATATATTATTAAATTTAATAATTAATATGATACCATATGCCCTGCTCTGAAAATTATTAATTGAATATGTTATTAAATTTAATATTATATCGATATATTATTATATCAATCATAATTTTTTTTCCTTATCAATTGCTTTGGGAGATGAATTTGTTTGTTATTAATTCAGTTCATGTGTCTTGTTTTTTGTATTCCAAATTGGTAAAATTTTGATGGCTTGACTATCTCAATTCTGTGCTTTGCTATCAGAATAATATAGAATCAGTATATGTTGAATACAGTTACGTGAGTTTTTGGATTTAGTTGGATGTCTTGTGAGAAAAGAAGCATGCCGCGGCCATTCTTTACAGGTCAAGTCTACAATGTTCCGTAGGAAGGGGTAAATCTATCAAGATCTATAAATAAAGTTATGAATTTTATATAAATAGTCGAATCCCCTACAATTATATTATATGAAATAGTTGCAAAAAGTTGTGGATTATCATAAAAAAATTATGAATATTACGAGAATTATATTAATTATAGTAATTATTTAGGAAAATCTTCTTTATTATGTTAATTATTTTATTACGATTTTATTACTAATATTTAAAAGTCTTATACATATTATGATCAATCATTATCAATACATATTAAGAATGATTCTAAGAATAGGAGCGATGATTAATGCATATCAGAAATGATTCTAGGAATAGAAAATTTAGAAATTTATTTTTTTCATGATTTATATATATTGTACACATCTATTATTGGAATAAGATACACAAGATTACAACAATAATATTTGTTAATGAATATTATGAGATTTTTTCGTAAAATTTACAAAAAATCGACAAGACAAATTGATCATCAATAGTAATGGGGGATAGAAGGTCATTGCTTCTTTACATCCTCTGTTTGGCTTTTTTCTAATTGATTTTTTCCCGATTATTGATTCATAAGTCTTTTTGTTTTTTCAAGAGAATGTCCTCAGAGGATAGCTCTGCATCCTCCATCTTCTATCTACCTAGGGACTCCATGCTTCCTTCTGGCTCTTTTTAACGAGGCCTATTGGGTCAAAATGGCCTTTGGGGTCATCACATTTATGGACGCCTATTGGGCCGACCTGGCCTTAGGGGCCATCTCATTTATGGACGTCCAGTAATAAGACTTTCAAGGCACAAATTCTGCAGGGACGTAGAACCAAGGGCCTTTCAAATTGGGCTAGCGGATGAGAATGACGGTTGACCATGACCCAGTGAAAGACCGTTGACTAAAGGAAAAAGCTTGGATTGGAGGCCATTGGTTCTTATCCTCTTCTCTGGTCTTGATAATATATATATATATATGTATCATAGTTGTGTCCTTATCTTGATATGAATTATAAAAACATTAGATTAAATTAAATATGATAAATAATGCTATGCCCCCCTGTGAGCAACAGGTGCAATTGCAACCATAAGTTCATGACATTTTCCTCGACTTCCAATTAATAGTGACTTATATTCTACCCCAATTTCAGAAGCCAAGATTAGATTTAATCACTTCTTGATTCGTTAATTACATCACGTCCAATAAGGAAAAAAAAAGAAACTAAACAGATAAGAAGAAAGACCTAAGCATAATATATACGAGACAAGATGAAAGGAAAGAGCATAGCATGTTTAATATTTGAAATTGGAGAACCCTTCACAATCCCCGGGGAAAAAAAATTGAAGGTCACTTTTGTACTTCACCTACGTAATTACCCCCGCAATTACAAGGTACCTTGAGCTAGATATTTTCACTTGATGCTTCGTGGGGAGCACCAAGAGCCAGATGCAAACAAATTAACCAGGATCACATTCTACAAATCATCCAAAAAAAATAATGGAAAACGCAAGAGCACACATCAAAGATATTATGCAAGCTGGTGACATCATATTGATATAATATAAAAGAAGGGGTAGTTGCCAATGACTAACTTGACTATAGAAAGTTGCTTAATTGACCTAAACTAGTTTATGGTCAGTCGTCCATGTACTTTACACCATATACATCACAATCACACGACAAATTTCAGTGATGGTTTGGTTCCTTTCTTCGCTTTTGGGTCGGCGTTGGCTATATAATTAATCTTTTCACTTCATAATTACTCTAACGCATTGAACACTTTATATCAATAATAGAATATTCAAGTTTTTGGCAACATAGATCTCATTTGAGATTGGTGTTCAATATGTAATTAAAGAAACTTTGTAAGAATATAACAAAATTTGTACAACCCCTCTTAAGAAGCAAAAACAAAATTCCTCGACAACTTTGAGTCTATTTATTTTCTATTTTTAAAAATAATTTTCTATTTTTTATTTTTAAAGATAGAAGAATTTATTTAACAATTTATTTTTAAAATCTATTTTTTAAATCTATAATTTAAAAATAAAAAAATAATTTTTTTAATTATTTCTGAATTTATTTTTTTATTCTGAATATTAATTTTCTGGTTAAATAAAATATTTTTTTATTTATAATATCAATCACTTTTTAATTTTAATTTTTTTAATTCAAAAATAATTTTTAAAAATATGAAAATAAAAATATATCTAAACATACCCTTTATTACTTTTTCTTTTCTTGGCTTTTTAGTGTAAAAAAATGGATAGGAGCAAAAGATTCTTTCCATCACATGTGGTGGGATGCTACTGGATCACGAAGACTATCAATACAAATTTATTTAGGAATTATAATCAAATTTAATTGTGATAATGTTTAAAATGATGGATTAACTCGCGACCAATCAGTTCAAATGCTAGATCTTGATTTATTACTTTTACAAATATAGTCCGGTAAATTAATAAGTTACGACAAACTATTTGATTCTATCCAAATCAGTCTTACACAAACAGACTTAGAGGCTTATTGATCTGATAAAGGTCAGGCATGGATCCTTACCATAAGCAAAATTAAGAGCAGTATGTTTGCTTTCTTATTTTGAATCTTGTCAATAGCAATTCCATAAATGATATGCTATATTATCTAAAGCCATTTATAATTTTATATCATTATTCTGCTTACACTTTTATTGATAGCATCAGAGGTATTTGTAGACTACTTCTACCTTATAAACTTGACTTTTTGTTTTCTATGAGGTAAATTCGAATCGATTAGATCAAACTTTAACCAATTAAGCAAAAGAGAAATTATTAAGTGAGACTTTGAATATAATGACTTAGTTAATTTTTGAATTAAAAAGAATCTTTTTATCCAACTAATCGAAAAAGTTTCTAGTGCTATCTTAACATTAAAAATTCAATATTATTTCTATACAAATGCAGCTAATTGTATTATTTTTCTAACTCAATTATTTAATTTGTCAAAAATATTTATTTTTAGCAAAAAATTAGCAACTCTGGTAGAAATTATATTACTAAATTAAAAAATTAATATATTTGATAATATTTATATAAAAATAATACTGAATCTATAGTATTATATGACACTAAAAGTTTTTTTTCTCCCAAGGAACCAAGTAGGATGAAAGGTAACTTGAATTCATGACTAAAGAAAATCACACAATCTTATTCAAATCTTTGCAATTAATTGAGTTTTAGTTGATCAAATGAATACTAGATATTTCATTTTGAAAAGTCCTATCTTCAACTTTATTATAATTAGCTATGTATATTGTATTTGAATGAAAAAGACTACTATTGCGATGTAGATTCTAATTAAAAATAAAATGAGGTTGCTCCTCACACACAATGAAATGAAAATTGATCGCAGAAATATAAATCTAAATATAAAGTATAATAATATCTAGACATATTAATTTTGAATAGTGTTAATTGCGAAACTAATATTGGAGAGTCTTGAGTGAAGAAGGTGTAAAATGATGGAGAAATTGGTCAGGAATTGAGTTCGAGTGGAAAAAAATATGCCCTGAATGCGATGCTATGGCATGGGATCAATTCATTGGCGGACAACCTAAACCACCGCATTCTCGACACACGGATTCCACACGTTCAATTATGATGGATGAATCATGAATGATTGGGCCCTGACCAAGACTTCCATCCACACGGCAGCGTAAAATATACCAAATCCATTGAATCTCCTTTCTCACACACAATCTGGAAGTTCTGTGGGGAATTGAAATTTAGATTACGTTTTAAATGATTCAACTTTTTCAAAGCGTCGAGTATATTTTAGAGAATAAAATATAATATTACAGGCATTCGAAAATAATTAAGAGTATAAATAAATATAAATTTAAAAATTATTTATTAATTGAATTTATTACTAATTATTTATAATATTGTGTGCATTTTTTAGAAGAATTTCATTTATATTTTATATTTTATATGTTCAAAGTTTTACTCAAGTTTTCATTAATATTAATCAATGATCGTTGTATATTTCTTTTTATTGAAGTTAGATCTTTATACTAAAATAGAAATATTTTGAATTGTAATATTTATATTATGCAAAAAAATTAAGATAGGACAAAGATAATATTTTGAGCGTTGATGAAAATTATCAAGAAAAGATATAAAGATAGTGATTAGACAGCTATAAAGTTAAAATTAAGGATCTTTATATATATTATTTTATGATTTTATTATTATTATAAAGAATCTCTATTCTCACCTATGATTTTTCTTCTTGAATTTGGGCCAGGTTTTTCATATTAAATTAATTATTTATTACTCTTACTTTAACAATTTTAATTATTTATTATTTGTTTATTTGTTACCGTACTACTTTAATTGTTTGGTGTTTGTTTGTTTAGAGCGTGGGATGTTTTTCTCAAATTACTATAGTGTATCATGTCTTAACGATGATGTAATGTGTATTTATTTCACAATTTTTATGAGAAAAACAATAATGAAGTATGTATTACATATTTGTAATTTTTTAAAACTTGTACTTAAATATGTAAGTTTTGTGTAAGAATTATTGAAAAAAGCTCGCAAGGAAAATTTTTTAACGGAAAGGTGGATGGAGCGGTTAGTTATAGGAAGATTCATAAAAAACTTGAGGCGGAAAAAGTTCCAGCCGCGGAGTTTGATTTTTGGGGCACCAAAGTTTTCTAGTCAAGGTCTGTATGACTGAACTACCCTTTTAGCCCTCTCTCGAAGCCATCTTTTCTTCCGTTTGCGCGTTAACTTTTATCATTTTCCCACCAACAATGGATCGATCGATGTGAATTCATCCATATCTGTTGCCTTAAATTCATTAAAAATCCACATCGTGACTATATTTTCTGCAAGTCATTCCAGCTTGATTTTAATTATGTCTTGCAGCCATCGCAGGTTTCGTTATCAACTTAAATTTAAATTGATTGCAAGACATTTCAACTCAAATTCGAAATTTAAATATCAAGTTCCGTTCGTCAAATGAATATAAAATAATAGTATAAGTTTATAAAATTAATTTCAATAAATATAAAAGACATTTATTGTACATATGATATTTTTATTAAAAAAGAAGATCATTCTAATTTTTATATATTATAAAGGATGTCGGTGTGTTTTATTTTGATTTAAATTTTTACGAATTTTATAAAATTTGTAATTTTTTTTATAAAATTTTATAATTTTTCCATGTGATATAAGATATATAGAGTGCAATTATTCGTATAAGATTTATAATTTTTTTTAACTAAATTTTGCAATTATATCCATAAATAAATCTCACAATATGAAATAGTAATCATGCAATACAAAAATTTTAAAAACTATTATGAGATTTTATTTTATGAATAAATTATAAATTTTATGTAAAATTGGCATAAAATTCATAATAATCATGTCAATGCATTCTATTATAAAAATGTATCAATTATTTTTTTAAAATTATTATATGCACGCAGCATCGAAGCAGATGTACGCTCATTAAAATTTATCAAAAAAACACACTAATTAAATAAATAACATTAATACTTTACTTTTGTTTTGAAAAGGATGCTACGAATATGACACAGATATTAGAAATTTCTACCGTCGGTGTCCCAACTAATGCAGCCGACGTGTTTATTCAAGGAAACTCTCTTCATTGTCAAAGAGACAGAGGACATCCGACGGAGTATCCCACAATTACCCATGAAACTCATTGGGTTTCTAGATTGTTTTAAGATATACGCTAACTCTATAATTGCGTTTTCTTTATTTTACTTACCCAATTTGTATTATGGTGGCTTGAATCTTGGATTTAATAATGCTGTAAAAATTTTCAAAACAAGACCAGTTCAATTACTTACTTAAATGCGAAGTGTGGAATTTCTCAAAATTTGATTTTTTTTTTTTTTATAATAAGAGCAATTTATTAGTGTTTTGGCCGTCACGCCGGTGAAGTGTTGATGAATATAAAAGAGGAGCAATAAGTCATTTGAGAGGGAAAGGCAAGAGATAACGGCAGAAAATAGCAGTTCATCAAAGTTCAATATTAATCAGAAAATTTTCTTCTTTTAATTGATATATTTATCCCTACTATTATCTGTTTTTTCCTATTTTTATTTAAAAATTTTAAAAAAATTGTAGACTTTTTAATATAAAAATCACGTTGAGCTTTTAAACTTTAACACTTCATGGCAAGATTAATGAAATTGTAATTAATGGTAAATAAAAATATTTTAAATTTGAATATAAAAATAATAAATTTATATGTAAAAATAAGTACATATGTCTTTTAGAGAAACTAAAAAATAATAAAAATTATTAAACTATAGAATGCAACTATAATTACAAAAATATAAAAATTAATCAATAACAATAAAAATTATAGATTTGTGACTATTATTTTTTACACATTTCATACACAAAATTCATATATTAAAAATATAAAATTAAATATATATATATTCGTGTGTGTAGATTCTCTTCAATGATTATAACTGTAATTGCTATATGTATCTAACCATTTTAATGAGTGGGCCATTGTATTATTGAAATCTACATTAAGTAATAATTTATATAATTATCAAAAAGGATCAAGACCATATATCTATTTATTTACTTAATCGTTGTGTTGCCCCTGCCACGTGCCGACATTGTAGTACAAGTTTTCCTGCCTAAATTTTTTACTAAGGCTCCTAATCCTTTGTTTTGTTCTACTCTGATTTCAACAACTCTTTTAATGCTTTTAAAATATTTTTTAACATTTCTTTTATTCTCTCAATTCTTTTAATATGTTAGAATTTCTCTTTCTTTCTGTCTTTACTATTTTTTTTCTTTTAACAATGATACTCTTTATTCTTCTAAAAAATCCATAACATCATCGTTTTGATATTCATTATATGTTTTTACTTCTCTGTGTTTTATTCTTCTAGAAGGCTCTTATTTTCTTTACTAATTCTTTCACTTGCTTCTTGTTGCTTCCTTTTCTAGCATCATAACTTCTTGTTGAAGTATTATGAAAGTTTTCTTTTTTTCTTTCTCATTTCTCTATTTTCATTCCTGTCATTTTAGTTCTCCATTTTTTTCCTCGTTCTTGTAATTCTTTTGATATTTTTGTCTATCTTCTTGGTAGGAGGCTACTGCAATTGTAGTTCGATGAAGAGTTCTGCTGCAACAATTTTGTCTATGTAACCAATTTGCTTGAAGATTCATCTCTTATGGAGATCGGTGAAGTGTTGCGACATGCATGAAGAAAAATTGGAGGTAAGTAATATGGTATTTTTTTAATTGAAAATTGAAAGTCCAAGCTTTAAATTTCAATTGAGTATAAACTTTTTTTTTCGAGAGACCTATAGAAAGATGTGAGAATGCATGCACAAAAATAAAAAATAAAAAGTACTAAAGGTAAGTGATACAATGTTGTTTAGTTCGAATTTGAAATTGAAAACTTCAAATTTATCGAGTGACATATTTTTTATTATAATTATAATTATTATTATGAATTATGAAGTGAAATGAAGTATAAATAAATATATAAAATATATATAAATGTAAATACATAAATTTAAATTATATAATATAAAAGTATATAATTGTAAAGTATAAGATCTAAATTAAATTTTCCTATTTTATAGTTGTAAAGTGAAGTTTATTCAATGTGTGCAATGTTGGGAAATGTTATTCTATACTTGAGCTGATTTTTCCGGCTACTGATTTGATATCTTTTAGTTTCTGAGGACTAGATTCTTTTTAGTGAAAAAATTTTGCCTCTCTTCTCTGCATTTGAGTGTTTTATCTTACTTTTCTTTCTCTTCTAAAGGAGCTCGAGGTGTTATTGTGTTATAAAAAAGTTGTGGTTAGTTTGCCTTCTTTGTAATCTATTTTTTGCTAGGAAATGGCTTTGAAGTTAGTTGTTCTTAGTTTGGAAGATTTGTTTCTTATGATTTTGCTAATAATCATGTTGTTTTATTTATTTTTGGTATTATACGAGTATGGTATATATGTTGGGACTTCATTCTTAGACGATCAAGAGTAAAAAGGTCTATATTATTGCTTTTGTTAACTGATGCTTGAGTATGGTTTGTCCTGGACTTAAGAATTGTGGAGTGTTGTTTTGGATATTTCAACATTCACACATATGTGTGGTTCAGAGCTTTAGTTTTTTTTTTTTTAAAGTAAATGACAATACAAAGTAAGCATATTTAGTTGTGGATATTTAGATATCTATAGGTATTTGTACTTTTGTAACTTTAATCTTTCAGACTAATTAAGCTAGTAATCTATACATGTGAGCATTATTTAATAATTAACTGAGGATGAACTTTATAAGATATTTCTGGGATGTCCACATTTAGAAGTTATTGAAATCATTAGTTTCAATCATCTTGTGCTTTTATTTTTACTTGGCATGGATTTTTTTATAGTGGGGGGATATGTTTTATATATCAGTTGAGACATGTGTAGGTCCTAGGTATGTGTCATAATAGTTGGGGTTGATTTTTTAGCAATTGTGCTAAAAAGAAAAAAGAAAATTGCACTTTCATAAGCAAGCTATCACTTGGCCTGGATAAGACTTTAAGGATTAAAGTGAGAATTGTTTGCATATGGTGTACATTACTATCAAAGTACTTAAGTGAAGTTTCTTGCATTAATATGGTCCTTTTGGATAAGTAAATAATGGAAACATTGCATAATAGATTAAAAAGTCTAGCTTAATAATTTATTATAGTGTCATATTGAATGATGTATGTGTGAATTAATTCTTGGACATGGTTGCACATGAATAATTTAATGCAATGATATATGCAGAAGAAAAAAATTAAAGCATTTGTGTTTGGAAGAGGTTTAGTTAACTAACATAAGTCTATTTTGGCTAAAGGTTGGTGTTATATGATTCAAAATTTTCATGTTATATTAAATGATAGGCTATATAGAGCAACTCAACATCAATATAAAATTAGTTTCAATCAGAACACAAACGTAAGACCATGTGAAGCTCAAATTGATCTTTTTAGCTTTGAATTTGTTGCATTTGAAAATATCTACCTAGAGAGGATTTCAAGGCATTATTTATTTGGTAAGTTTAAACTTTAATGTATATTATGTCTTATATAAGTTCCTTAATACAAGTTATTATTAATATATATTAATAATATATAGTGACACTTTGCTTCACAAACATTATTGGTGAAGTGGTAAACTTCCAACCTATTCAAAAAGGTGTTGAAAAAAATAATAGTAAAAGGAAAATGCAAATGTTTTTATAAGATGACAGGTATGTGTATGCATTTGAGATTAACACTATATATAAAAGGACATTGCTCTAATGTTTAAGTTAATAGTGAGAGGTAATTAAACTATACTTTATAGGGGTGACTTAGCTATTACAATTGTGGTTGAGTTGACTGAGCTGACTACCATAACTAGTATTAACAAAATTATTGTTTTATTAATAGTTGTCTAGCTAGAGAAACATCGCTAACAAGTAAAAACTCTATTTTCTTTTTAATACCATGCTAATTTGATAGGTTTCTATAGTATTATTTTGTTAATGACTAATGTAATTTTTTATTTTTTATTTTTCACCCATCTAAATTGTGTCATGTTGACTAATTCTTTAAATGCTACTAAGGTCATGTTTAAGCTACCTATTTCTGAAGTTAACCAATTCAAACAAAGGTGTGTGCATTAGGCAATGAAATAAATTAAGGTTGATATACATTGCATGTTCATTTTAATTGAAAAAAGTTATAACATTATTATTATTCGTGTGTAAAGAATGTACTTTTGGTTTATAGGCTTTAATCGTTTGATTTCATATTTTCACAAAAATTAAGTCAATCATTTTTTAGCCAAGCAACCTCATCTACAATGGAATCCATTTTGTTTGGAAACAAGAAAGATTTGATTGAAATTAGAAATTAGAAATTGTGACAATTTAAGGATGACATTATAGTAATTTGATTTCTTTTCACTGGAACATGTAAAGATTGAAGTGCTAGATTATGATAGCTATTTAAATTATTAGTTTTATTATAATATATATTATTATTATAGCCTTACAAATGTTTAGTTATAGCAACGATCTAGAAAATACAGAGTAATTATAATTCATTTTATGATGTGTGTAACTCTTGCAAGAAAGCTTTGAAGTATATTAGTGATCAACTTTTTTGTTATTGCTACAATAAGGTGGTTGCCTCTACTATTCGAAGGTAATGAATTATGTGATTAATATTTTACAAAATAGATTTTATGATGATGCTTGAAACTTTTTCATTTTGTTTCTCACATATGTTCTAAAAAAGCAAAGATAATTTTCCTACTTTTATTTAAAGGTTTAAACTCCAAGTAATGGTTGTAGATGAAAATAGATTAGCTTCATTTGTTTTATTTGATTGTGAAGTCATTCAATTTAGTAAAAAAGATGTAACTCAGTTGAAGGAGGATTTGGTTAAAATAATTAAAGTTTTACCTATTGTCATACTCTGTTTTAACTTGATAATAAAAATTATTGTATTGAGATGAGGAATTTGGGTTTCCAAAGTAATTGAATTTGTTTAAAGGGAAAAAATTGCTTTTCAATATTGAGATAAGTGATTAGAATATCAAAAACAACAAGCATTCCTTGGGAAGAAAATCCTTACAAACTTATTTTTATAAATGACAGTGCAATTAAAGTTAAGGAAGGCAATCTTAACATTGTTAATGCTAATAAAGTAAGATGAGTTATAGTTTAAAAAGCTATACTACTAAATTGGAAAGTAATAATAATTCATGCAAAAATTCTTACATATAATTTTACTTTAAGGTTCTTCACTTGAAGTTTCTTCAGGCTACTGTGTTGATTCTTAAAATTTGCTATTGAGTGGAATTCAACATGTGATTATTTCACTTAACTCATATTATTTAACTAAATTTTAAGATTTATCAATCATACTATAATTTTTCATAATTACAGGATGATGCTTCAACTGCTTCAATAAGTGAGGTATGAATGTCTTTTAGTAATCTAATGCTAATAAAATAGGATGATTTAAAAAAGGAGGACAAAATTGTTAGAATAAGTGATATGTTGACCCCTTAAATATCATGCACGAAAACCTCAAAGAAGATCAAGACAGAGTAGTTTTGTTGATTTAGTAATTATCTTTTTAAGGAGCTATGATTTCAATATTGAAGGTAAGTGAGCAGTTTAAACATAAAGAACGACTAACCATGCTTTTTATTTTTTGATCTCATTGTTGTTATTTTTCAAAGTTACCTGATGTATCTTGCTATAATCTAGCACTCACTAGTCAAACACTAAATATGACTAATGATTTTGGTAACTTGCCTATGATAATATTCAAAGCAATGCTAATGTTAATATCTATTGTAACAATGTCTGTTTTATTAAATATGCCTTTCTACAATTTCTTTAACAAGAAAATTGCTAACATGTGAGTGCAGAAATAATGTCAAGTAAAAAAATGGCTAACAATGATATCTAATGTTAAGCAAGAAATTTGTATCATCATAATGTGAGCTTTTCAACAAATTTTAAATTGAATCTTCATAATGGAAGCATATAGAGTTATTTAATTTATGAATAGGTTGTTAAAGACTACCTAATCTAGAAATAATATATGATATATTAAATTAATTCATAATAAGTGGTATATGATATATTTATAAAATTCAAGAAATATATATAAGTGGATTAAAGTTTGGTTCATTGCTTTATATTTTACCCTATTATAATTTAATATAGGAATGATTCTATAGACTGTTTCCCTTCTGTGAAAATAGAGAATTTCTCCTTAAGTGATTTATATAATTTTTTAATTAGAGAATGTATTAGTGAACGAGTTGCAAAAATATAGAAACTATATGAACCTAATACAAGTGTATACATACAAAGTCAAGTGTAAATGATAATCATTATTAAGAAGTCCATTTATATATATATATATATATATATATATATATATATATATATATATATATATATATATATATATGTATATGTACATATATATTTTAATATTAGTATTAATATTAATAATTAATAATTAATGACTAAAAATGCTTAGTATTAGTGAATGGTTATCTTTATATGAAAGAAATAGTGATTTAGCATGCAGAATTTTGTCCATAAGTTAAGTTATGAGAAACTATAAAAATGGTGCTAGAGACTGATTATGCCACAAAAGTCATTTTTCCAATACAAACCTTCAATATTATTTGGCTTCCTATTAAAATTTATACGAGAATGAGCTAGTTTTTTTTTAGTTAACAAATAAATCTTATTGTTTGGTTTTAATATTGTAACATATTTTTAAAGACTTTTAAATAGCAATAATAGCATATGTCATGGTTCTTAATATTCAATTGGTAAGTAATTTTTTCAGGGCTGTTAACTGTTAAGTTTTGTAAATTAAATTAAAAATAGAATCTTAAAATGAATAGATATAATGAGATTCAATAAGTAGAACAATGAACAAAAAGAAGGAGATAAATATTCTGCACTAATAATGAACTGAATTTAAGTTTTTTTTATAAAGTGTTACAATTTTTTATCAAAAATTATTCCACTGTTGATAGTTATACAAATCATCTTATAAAAGTTTTAATTTAAAATAAGAGTTGGTAATATTTATAGTATGCATGAAAGAGTTCTTTTCTTCAATATTTCAAAAATTAGAGTTGTTATACTAACTAAATTTTTTATTGCTACATAGTTTGTGTGTAAGATTAGATTATTTAATAAATTTCTTATATATATTTTTAGTATATAATATTCAATAATTGATATGAGTTTTCCTTGAAAATTATATGATTGGAGTAAGGTACAATTGGCTGAATTTTCAATAATTTAAAACAAGCAAACATTAGTTAGAAGTAAATAAATAAAAGTAAAGGGAATGGTAGCAATTGATAAAATTTTTAGATGACTAACCTTTTTAAGACTTCGTAGAACCAAGTAATCCAAATGGAAATAACATTGTAATTAAAGGAAAATGGAAAAATAGGTAAATAAAGAGAAATGAGTGACTTTTAGAATAATGATATTTATTTTTATTTATTAGAAGTTTAGGTACAATAATAGTTAGATGCACAACAAAGCAATTTGACTTGTATTGATTTGATAAATTAGATAGCAAGTGTACATTAACTTTCCAATTTTCAAGATTTTTGAAGATTTCATGTGACACCTACTACTATTGAACTGTAATACAAAGCAATTTCTTTCCATCATTGTGGTTAGCTAGAAATTACGCGCTTGTCTTTGTAATATGTGTCATAAAATTAATAGTTAATGGCTATTGGTAAAATTCTCTCTATCGCTGTGTTCAGTAATTAAATTAGCTGACTGCGTTTGTAATATATGACATAAAATTAATTTAACTAATCGAGTGATCGTCTTTGTAATATATGATAGAAAATTCATAGTGTAACTCACACCATTTTATTATTATACAATAGTGAAATAGAACTTTAGTTAGTTAACTTAGACTTCTATTATACAATAGTGTAACCAAATTGATAGTATAACTCACACCATTTCTTTGACCTTTATTATTTGTTTTTTATCTTCAAAATGTTTCTACTTAGCTAGAAGATAGGTACTTGGACAACTTAACAATTATCTTACTTTTGCTTCCATTTGTCTTTTATCATTTACTATATAATTTGGTGTATGATTGGTATAAGTCTCTTCTCTTCAATATTATGATTGTAAGTTGATCAATTATGTAGCATTTCATCACTCGCTATATTTTCTAAACTTGAAGTTTTGCCTAAGGCAAGTTCTTATATAATGGCATTGCTACTTTGTGGATAGCACATTCAATTTATTGAAGTAAGTTCTATCTACTCAATACCATTCCTTTGTCTTTTATTTGTTGGTCCTTTACTTACCTAAAATGAGCTTTGCACAAGTAATTTAAAGCTACATTGTAGATGTATTATTTAGGTTAACTTATTGAGATATTGTGAAAGGTTGAATTAGTCATTTAGAGAGTTAATGTCCAATTAGATTTGAATGACAAAGAAGATAGAAACCAAGTGTAGCGAATGACCATAGAATCCAATCATTCCTTGATTATTGTTCGTTTTATTTTCCTACGAATAAAAAATAATATATGAATCACCAAAATCACAATTAGAATGAATCAAATCATAGGCATTAAGTATGTTTTAGTATTTTTAGTAAAATAAAGTTCGTTAAATGTCAACAAACTACTTGATTATTCATAGATTCTATTACTTGTCTTTCAGAAAGCATTGACAAGACAGTATGGCTCAATTGATTCAAATTCATAGTTAAGAAACTTGGCATAGAGTGAGACGAAATTCTTGGTATATGTAAACTCATGTATAAGTTAAATTAGTTATATGTTATGGGTGAATTTAGCTTAAGGATATATAAAAGTCCAGGGTTAAATTCTATCATAAGTAAAATACTTGTCTTTTATTTTGGTATCTAATTTGTAAAGGAAGAGAGGAGGAGTCATAGGCAAAGTGATTTTCTTCTAACATAAGTCAATAAAAATGATAGTTTTTAAATTTTAATATTAATATATCTCTCATGTGTAGCTTTAGATTAATGGTAAGAACATGTATTAAGACAAATCATTTGCACTTAATGATAATTTATATAAATATTGACAAATAGCATAATTTAGTTTTTTCCACCATCAAATCTAAATCTTTCTCTATCTTTATATACATATATATAATGTCAATGAAAATAGTTCTAGTTGATGATGAAAACAAAGCCATGAAAATAGCATTTACTCTTTTGAAGTCAATAAGTTAAGTTCTTCTGACCATTAAAATCTTTAAGCATTTATTTATATATTTCTTCTTTGGCAATGTAAATATTTAGTTTGAAAAATGGGGTAAACTATCAATGATGAATCAGTTATCCTTCACTTTACATTAGAAAATCACACTAATTCAACTTATAGGGCTTTTTAAATTTTTATTTTCTTTTCTACGCCTAGGTTTTTCCTTTATTTTCACATTTTGTAATACCCTCGCACTTGGATAATGAAAAAATATCTTTGAATTTTTTCTTTCTCCTTTTCATTTCATTTGGGTCATGTTATGCATTTTAGTCGAGGAAAAGGAATATTTCATTATATAATTTTTTTATGATTTTTTCTTGAACTGATAGGTATTAAATGTGAAAGAATGAAAAGAAACTAACTATAAGCAACAATTATAAAGGAAAATACGAAGAAGCAAGGATTTAGAGAAATTTTATCATCGTCTAAAAAGGAGCTTAAAGGTTAGACATATCTATATTGAACTATTGTCATTATTGTACTACTTGATGTGGAATTAGGAAGCTATAGACTTTCTTATATCAATAAGAAGTTTAAAATTTTAGTATTAGTGAGAGTATTGTCAATTGAAAGTGTTAGTTTTTTAAGATATGTTGCAAATAGGTTAAACTAATCCTTATTACTATATAAGATAAATTAAACTCAGGGTAAAAAAACTAACAATATTGATTTATCTTACCCTTTCAAAATCTTACTTAACATGCCATTGTAATGATATTTGATTTTGGAAAAGAACAAAGAAATTTATGTGTAGCAAAAGCTCACTATTCTCAAAAGGTCTTCATCCAATTTGCAAGGTCAATTTTTTTAAAAGTAACAAATATATATTAAAATTTATCTATAGCATTCCTTGAGACTCATAGCAAAGGTGTTACTACGTATAAAGCATAAACACTTCATTTTATTTGTATTAAAAGAGTCTGTGCAATTTTCTTACTGTTAATATTATATGGTCAAAACTACAGTTTTTGCTATATAATTTTCTTCAAGTATATCTATTTTAAAAGGTAAAAAGAGAAAGTATAATGATAAGAATACATAAAAAGATGCATCATGCTTGAATTTATAAATAACAAAAAGTTTTCCTCCTATTCATCTAATGATTATTTTTTATCATATAATTACTATTATATCTTACTTAAATGGTGTATTCTTATGACAGGATTGTGCCATGTCACCAATGCTATTCAAACTCTTTAAGTTCATTGCGTATTAATGCTTTGCAAAATTATGCTTCCTTATTTTATTGTGATTTTGTCTAGCAAGCACTATTCCATGATAGAGGCCAATTAGTTCAAAATTTATGCATAAAGTTTAATTTTGTTAATGCTGATATGAGTATAAAATCCAATACCTATGGACGTAAGTCCTTAAAAGGAAATTATTCATCACAAAGAATATTTGATACAAATTCTACTAGCAAGAAAATTCATATTCCAATGAATAATATACAATTAAGACACCAGATTATTTCTAATAATCAAATAGTTAACTTTTATTTTAAAACAAGAAATGCAAATAATGACTCTGGTGATGATGTTGAAGAGATTAGCTAATATGAATTACTTTCATCATCAAGTACTAAAGGTATCATTATGCTTTATTTTTATATTTAACATAAATGTTTTAGATCACTTCTAATATATTACTTAACTAATATAAAATTCATTTCATTTGTTTTTTCAACTTATTTAGGTATTGGAGATCCTGAACATATTTACATGCTTTGATATGGTTTAATGAAAGACTTAAAAATTTTTGAAACATCTTAAATCTTCACTTCTCTTTATGTTGCTCAAGAGGGAAAATCAAGTTACCAGAGTTAGATGGACTATCTCCATACTTAAAATCGTTGATGTTTGATGATTCGCAATCGACGAAAATGTTCAAGAATAACATTTATATAATATGATATTTTCCTTCACTTTGATAGGAAGAAAAATTGATCAATCAATTAATTGTGGTGGTTCCCTTTATATGTTTCAAGAAAATAGACAAAATCACCATTTGATTGCAAGCCTTTTACTGTTTAATAGAGCATCAACCAAATTTGCATAACTTTATATATATATGACACAAATAATAAAATTCAAAATAGGATGAATGTTGTTAGCTATTTTGTTACATTATTAGTAATTTTAGTTCCATTTATGTAATAGTGGTTTGCTTAAATAATTATGGTTATGACTTATTTTTAGGTCTAATAATAATGATGTGTTTGTTGATCTTGAAGTTGTACAAAAATTAAAGGAAATGTTGGACATTTATAACCTACTTGCTAAAAAATTTAGGATGGCTAAAGATCATCTTAAAGAAGAATAACTTATAGAATTGAGGTTAAAGTTAGTGAGAAAGAGAGAATCAAATTCACGAATGTATAACTTACCATTTTCATAAAAAATGGCAATGTTAATTATTGGTGACATTGAAGATTTAAATAAAGATATGGACATTATAGTTGAAATAAAGAATGAACTTTTACAATGTATTAATAAACTTCATCCTTTATATTTACCACTGCAGTATCCATGGGTTTTTGCTACGAGATAAGATAGTTATTGTAGAATTGACCACATTCAAGTTCTTGAAGTCAAGACAAAGAGAAAACATCAAGTCATGATTGGAGAATACTTTGCAGACATATTGTAATTTAGGTGCAATCAATTTTTCATTCTTTTATTATCAAGACATTTGTTGTAGCAGTATATTGTTAATGCTTATACCACAATTGAATTTGAATGATTATCTTTTATAAGATACAATCAAAAAGGCTTAAGAGTTAATTTATAATATGGTTTAGAAGATGCATTGCTCAAAGGTGAGCGTGAGGGATATTCATGTGGAAAGCATGTAATCTTACCTTCCAACTTCATAAGAGGTCCAAGATATATAATGTAAAACTATCAAGATACTATGGTAATTTGTAATTGAACAGGATTTCTTGATTTATTTATAACTTTCATATGTAATCTAAAATAGCCAAAGATTACTAGACTTATTGAAAAGCTCCAACTACAATGGTAGGATTATCCTCAAGTGATCTTTAAAGTATTCAACATCGAACTCATGCATCTTATGAAAAATTTGTAAGAAGGAATCTTTTTTGGAAAATATAAAGCAGGTGTAGTTGCAACACAATCTATTTCAAATTATTTATTTATAGTTTTATATCGATTCAATTTACATTCTTCTAAAAATGTATTCTTGTTAGAAAATATACTAATTGTGCTAAATTTTATAGTTGTGTTGTTTGAACCATTGAGCTATAAATACGAGGGCTACCACATGTGCACATACTTATATTTTTTAAGTCAGAGCATAAATTTATGTCTCCTAATAATATTAATAGAATTGTTTATGTAGAAATATCTAATAAGGAGGAAGAACCTCATTTGTTTAATGCAATCATGAATTTCATGATGCATGGTCTATGTAGTCATGCTAATATGAAATCTTCATGCATGAAAAATCAAAAGTGTACAAAATTCTTTCTAAAAAAGTTTGTTCCTTTGACTATTATAGATAAAGAAAGGTATCTAATTTATTGAAGAAGAGATGATGATAAAATAATTATAAAAAATGGGATTTCTCTTAATCGTCGATTTGTGGTTCCTTACAATGCTCATTTGCTAATGAAATATCAAGTACATATTAATATTGAAGCATGCAATCAATCAAGAACTATCAAATATTTATTGAAATATATTAATAAGGGTCATTATAGAGCCACTGCAACAATTTATGAAGCTAGTAAGAATGGTGATAATAATAAAAAAATGGATGAGATCATAACTTATCATAATTATTGCTATATCTCTCTTTGTGAAGTTGCTTAGTGTATTTTTGGTTGTGATATTCATTATAAATGGCTTCCTATTGAAATGTTACACTTTCATCTTTTTAATAAGTAATATGTCTACTATGAAGATAGTGTTAACATAGAAGTTGTGATGAAAAAGACATCAGTTGCACAAAGCATTTTCTTGTATGAATGGAAGCAAATAAAGTATATCCCAAAGCAAAAACATTAACTTATACTAAATTTCCATCCAAATTTGTGTATGTTCTTGAAGATCGTAAGTGGTACTTGCGAAAATGTGGATTTGCAATTGGTAGATTGCATTTTATGCCAGCCATGTAATGGTGACATATATTATTTAAGGATATTGCTCATTAAAGTTAAGGGTACAGCTTTATATAAAGATATACTCATGATAAATGGTGTTATCCATGAGAACTTTCGAGAAGTATGCTACTCCTTAGGATTTCTTAAAGATGATAGAGAGTTTGTAGAAGCAATAAAAAAGGCATTTGCTTAAGGAAATTATTTGTTAAAATACTTGGATCAAGTATCATCTCCCATCTTAAATATGTCTGGTAAGAAACTTAGAAAGTTCTTTTTGAAGACATTTAATATCTACTATGAAGAAGAATGCAAAATTAAGGTTTCTTTATATCTTTTAAAGTATTCCTTATATTAGCTTGCTTTGTTTAATGTGATAATATCAAATGTTAATCTTCATTACTTATAAATATGATAATTTTTTATTCATTGATTGTTATATTTTTATTAAAACTAAAGAAAAAATAAATATATCAAATATATTTAAAAGAAGTTAATTTTTTTTGTATTTCTAATTTTGTTGCAAATTATAATTTTTAGTTATTGCATCTTCATAATGAGAATTTGTTAACTACTTTTTAGATTTGTTCTTACTTGAGAAGAAGTTTAAAATGCTTACATCACATGAAATTAAGAGATCGTTGAGAATTAATGATAAATCAAGAATTAATGATAAACCATTAAAAGATTACCCTCATATGCCAATTCCAAATGACATGAAATTTTCTAATCAACAAAATAGACTAATTGTAAAAGAGTTATAGTATGATCAAATTGAATTGAAAGCGAAGTTTATAAGGTTACTTGACATGCTAACTCAAGAATAGAGAATAGTATTTAATAAAATCATCAACTTTGTTAATGGCAATGAAAGTGGTGTTTTTTGTGTATGGTTACGATTGTATTAGTAAAACTTTCTTAAGAAAAACTCTTACTTCTGTATTGAGATTTGAAGGTCAAATTATTTAAATAGTTGTTTCGAGTGGAATTGCATCATTACTTCTTCCTAGGGGTGGGACAACACATTTTGTTTTTGTATTCTGTTAAAAATAACTAAAGATTCCACTTACAATATCAAAAAAGGAATTGAAATTGTGGAATTATTACATAAATGTACACTCATTGTATAGGATGAAGTATAGATGGTTTAAAAGTTTTGCTTTGAAGCTTTTAATGGAACTTTAAGAGATATTATGAGGTTAGATGTTCTATAAAGTTCTGAGTTGCCATTTAGTGGAAAATCCATTATATTTGGTGGAGATTTCAGATAAATATTATTAGTAATTTCATGTGGCCATAGATTAGATATTATGCATATAGCCATTAATTCATCTTATTTATGGAAGCATTATAAGTTATTGTCATTGACAAAAAACATGAGATTGCAATCAAATTCATCATCGCTAGTTGGAGATGAATTAAGAGACTTTGTTGAATGGATTCTAAAAGTTAGGGATGGAATGCTTGTAAAGCTAAATGATGGGGAAGCTAAAATCATTATTCTTGAAGATCTTTTGCTAACTAAATTTGAAGACCTTTTTAAAGCAATTCTAAATCAAACAAATTTATCAGTTGAACAAAATTACAAGGAGCCTCAATTCTTGAAGGATAGAGCCATATTAGAACCAATACTTAGCATTGTGCACAAACTCAATGAGTTTGTGATGTCCAAAATTCCTAGAGATGAAAAATCTTATTTAAGTTCTGACTTAGTTTACAGAGCAAGTTTTGAGATAGATGTTTAGGAAAATTTGTACATATCAAAAGTTTTGGATACTTTGAATTATTTAGGTTTGCCTTACCATAAGATCACTTTAAAGGTTGGAATTCCAATAATGTTGCTTTGAAATATTGATCAATTATGACTAAATTAGGTAATCATGTCATTAGAGTAAAAATCTTAACTAGAAGTCATTTTAGTGAAAAGGTTTTCATTATTATCAGAATTAAAATGACCCTTCAAATTATAGAAAAGATAATATCCTATAATTGTTTCATATGCTATAACTATTAATAAAAGCCAAAGGCAATCTTTGTCATATGTTAGTCTATACTTGCGCAATTCATATTTTAAAATTCATATTTTAAAAATATAAAATTAAAAGATAAAGTTCTAAATTTTGAGAAAACAAACTGCAATGTGATGGGAGACTGCAACTCACCTTATAAGAATGTGGGTAGGGATCCAAACCCTAATTAAAACCTAATTATGATTAATTGGCCCATCACAATTAATCTAGAATTAGGATATATGCACACACTTTAGAATTATATTATAACATAAAGTCTAAGTATTATTATATTAATGACATTGAATTATTATTTAATTCAAATATATATTAAAATATGTTAGTCCACAAAATTTATTTTACACGCTGTGCTCAGATCAAAGAATGGAGAGTTTTTTAAATGTTCCCTTTGTCTCCTAATCGTATTGTATTTTATCCGCAAGCTTCTCTAGCGTGACTAAATTACCCAAAGTCTAGAGCGCTACGCCACCTTCTTTTACTATTTTATGTTCTGTATTCTAGGTTAAAAAGGCTATTTCATTAGAGAAGAAGTTATCTGTCAGCTTTTGGTTGGAGGGATACGTTTTCTAATGCATGAAATTCCATGTGGGGCCTCATCTTCCTACTCCCATAAAATTGACGACTCAAATTGCTTGGCCACGGTATTTTTGGGTGACACCATTCCACCGACACTAACTATATACCTACTGAGGAATCAAAGAAAAGAACATTGGTTGATGCCATGGCATATGTTCCGTATGCATGCTAAAAGTCCAAAACACAGCTCGCAAGTATTGATTTGATAGATTACATAGCAAGTGTACACTGTCTTTCCAATTTCCAAGATTTTTGAAGATTTCATGTGACACCTACTACTAATGAATTGTAATATACCATTTCTTTGACCTTTATTATTTGCTTTTTGTCTTCAAAATGTTTCTACTTAGCTAGGAGATAGGTGCTTGGACAACTTAACAATTATCTCACTTTTGCTTTCATTTGTCTTCTGTCATTTACTATATAATTTTGTGTATGATTGGTATAAGTCTCCTCTTTTCCATATTGTGATTGTAAGTTGATCGGCTATATAGCATTTCATCATTGGCTACATTTTCCAAAATTGAAGTTTTGCCCAAGGCAAGTTCTTATATAATGTTATTGCTACTTTATGGATGGCGCATTCAATTTTATTGAAGTAAGTTCTATCTACTCAACACCATTCCTTTGCCTTTTATTTCTTGGTCCTTCACTTACCTAAAATGAGCTTTGCACAAGTAATTTAAAGCTACATTGTAGATGTATTATTTAAGTTAACTTATTGAGATATTATGAGAGGTTGAATTAGTCATTTAAAAAGTTAATGTTTAGTTAGATTTGAATGGCAAAGAAAACAGAACCCAAGTGTGGCGAAGGACCATAGAATCCAATCCTTCCTTGATTATTGTTTGTTTTATTTTCCTACAAATAAAAAATATTATATGAATCACTAAAAACAAAATTAGAACGAATCAAATCATAGGCATTAAGTATGTTTTGGTATTTTTAATAAACTAAAGTTCGTTAAATGTCAACAAACTACTTGATTATTCATAGTTTCTATTACTTGTCTTTCATAAAGCATTGACAAGATAGTATGGCTCTATTAATCTAGATTCATAGTTAAGAAACTTAGCATAGAGTGAGGCAAAATTCTTAGTATATGTAAACTCATGTATAAGTTGAATTAGTTATACATTGTGGGTGAATTTAGCTTAAGGATATATGAAAGTCCAAGGTTAAATTCTATCATAAGTAAAATACTTGTCTTTTATTTTGGTTTCTAATTTATAAAGGAAGAGGGGAAGAGTCATAGGCAAAGTGATTTTCTTCTAAAATAAGTCAATGAAAATGATAATATTTAAATTTCAATGTGAATATATCTCTCATGTGCAGCTTCATATTAATGGTAGGTACACGTATTAAGACAAATCCATTTGCACTTAATGATAATTTATATAAATATTGATAAATAGCATAATTTAGTTTTTTCCATCATCAAATCTAAATCTTTCTCTTTCTTTATATACATATATATAATATTGATGAAAATAGTTCTGGTTAATGATGAAAACAAAGCCATGAAAATAGCAGTTACTCTCCCAAAATCAATAAGTTAAGTTCTATTGACTATCAAAGTCTTTAAGCATTTATTTATATATTTCTTCTTTAGCAATGTAAATATTTAGTTTGAAAACTAGGGAAACTATCAATGATGAATCAATTATCCTTCACTTTACATTAGAAAATCACACTAATTCAACTTATGGGGCTTTCTAAATTTTTATTTTCTTTTCTACGCCCAAGTTTTTCCTTTGTTTTCACATTTTGGTAATACCCTCATACTTGGATGATGAAAAAATATCTTTGAAATTTTTCTTTCTCCTTTTCATTTCATTTGTGTCATGTTATGCATTTTAATCAAAGAAAAGGAATATTTCATTATATAATTTTTTATGATTTTTTCTTGAACTGATAGGTATTAGATGTGAAAGAATGAAAAGAAACTAACTATGAGCAACAATTATAAAGAAAAATACAAAGAAGTAAGGATTCAGAGAAATTTTATCATCGTCTAAAAAGGAGCCTAAAGTTAGACATATCTACATTGAACTATTGTTGTTATTGTACTACTTAATGTGGAATTAGGAAGCTATGGACTTTCTTATATCAATAAGTAGTTTAAAATTTTAGTATTAGTGAGAGTATTGTCAATTGAAAGTGTTAGTTTTTTTAGATATGTTGCAAACAGGTAAAACTAATCCTTGTTACTATATAGGATAAATTAAACTCATGGTAAAAAAATAATAATATTTATTTATCTTGCCCTTTCAAAATCTTACTTAACATGCCATTGTAATGACATTTGATTCTGGAAGAGAACAAAGAAGTTCATATGTAGCAAAAGTTCACTATTCTTAAAAGGTCTTCATCTAATATGCAAGGTCACCTTTTTTAGAAGTAACAAATATAGATTAAAATTTATCTATAGCATTCACTGAGACTTATAGCAAAGGTGTTACTACGTATAAAACATAAACACTTCATTTTATTTGTATTAAAAAAGTCTGTGCAATTTTCTTATTGTTAATATTATATGGTCAAAACTATAGTTTTTGCTACACAATTTTCTTTAAGTATATCTATTTCAAAAGGTAAAAAGAGAAAGTATAATGATGAGAATACATAAAAAGATACACCATGCTTGAATTTGGAGATAACAAAAGGTTTTCCTTCTATTCATCTAATGATTATTTTTTATCATATAATTACTGTTATATCTTACTTGAATGGTGTATTCTTATGACAGGATTATGCTATGTCAACGATGTTATTCAAACTCCCTAAAGTTCATTGCGTATTAATGCTTTGCAAAATTTTGCTTCCTTATTCTATTGCGATTTTGTCCAGCAAGCACTATTTCATGATAGATGCCAATTGGCTCAAAATTTATGCTCAAAGTTTAACTTTGTCAGTGCTAACATGAATATCAAATCCAATACCTATGGACATAAGTCCTTAAAGGGAAGCTATTCATCACAAAGAATATTTGATACAAATTCTAATAATAGGAAAATTCATATTCTTTTATGGAATAGTTAACTTTTATTTTAAAACAAGGAATGCAGATAATGACTCTGGTGATAATGTTAAATAAATTAGCTAATATGAATTACTTTTATCATTAAGTACTAAAAGTATTATTATGCTTTATTTTTATATTTAACATAAATGTTTTAGATCACTTCTAATATATTACTTAACTAATATAAAATTCATTTCATTTGTTTTTTCAGCTTATTTAGATATTGGAGATCCTGAACTTATTTACATGTTTTGATGTGGTTTGATGAATGACTTAAAAGATTTAGAAACACCTCAAATCCTCACTTCTCTTTATGTTGCTCAGAGGGAAAATTAACTTACCAGAGTTAGATGGACCATCTCAATACTTAAAATCATTGATGTTTGATGATTCTTAATGGGTGAAAATGATCAGAAATAACATTCGTACATATAATATGATGTTTTCCTTTACTTTGATAAGAGGAAAAATTGATTAGTCAATTAATTATGGTGGTTCCCCTTATATGTTTCAAGTAATGGATAAAATCACTATTTGATTGGAAGCCCTTTATTGCCTAATAAAGCATCAACCAAATTTGCATAACTTTATATGTATAACATATATAATGAAATTGAAAATAGGATGAATGTTGTTAGCTATTTTGTTACATTATTAATAATTTTGATTCCATTTTATGTAATAGTGGTTTGCAAATTATTTTAAAGCTTGAATAATTATAGTTGTGACTTGTTTTTAGGTCTAATAATAATGATGTGTTTGTTGATCCTAAAGTTTTACAAAAATTGAAGGAAATATTGGACACTTATAACCTACTTGCCAAAAAATTTAAGATGGCTAGAGATCACCTTGAAGAAGAATAACTTACATAATTCAGGTCAAGGTTAGTGAGAAAGAGAGAATCAAATTCACGAATATATAATTTACTATTTTCATAAAAAATGGCAATGCTAATTATTGGTGACATTGAAGATTTAAATAAAGATAGGGATATTATAGTTGAAACAAAGAATGAACTTTTACAATGTATTAATGAACTTCATCCTTTATATTTACCACCGTAGTATCCATGGGTTTTTGCTACAAGATAAGATGGTTATTGTAGAATTAACCACATTCAAATTCCTAGAGTCAAGATAAAGAGAGAACATCAAGTCATGATCAGAGAATATTTTGTAGACGTGTTGCAATTTAAGTGTAATCAATTTTCCATTCTTTTGTTATCATGACATTTGTTGTAGTAATATATTGTTAATGCTTATACTATGATTAAAGTTGAATGATTATCTTTTATAAGATACAATCAAAAGGACTTAAAAGTTGATTTATAATGTGGTTTAGAAGATACATTGCTCAAAGGTGAGCGTAAGGGATATTTACGTGGAAAGTATGTAATCTTACCTTCCAGCTTCACAAGAGGTCCAAGATATATAATGCAAAACTACTAAGATACTATGGTAATTTGTAATTGGGCGGGATTCCTTAATTTATTTATAACTTTCACATGCAATCCAAAATGGCCAAAGATTACTAGACTTATTGAAAAGCTCCAACTACGACGGTAAGATTGTCCTCAAGTGGTCTTTAAAGTATTCAACATCAAACTCATGCATCTTATGAAAAATTTGTAAGAAGGAATCTTTTTTGAAAAATATAAAGCAGGTGTAATTGAAACACAATCTCTTTCAAATTATTTGTTTATAGTTTTATATTGATTTAATTTACATTCTTCTAAAAATGTATTCTTGTTAGAAAATATACTAATTGTGCTAAATTTTATGGTTGTAGTTGTTTGAACCATTGAGTTTTAAATACGAGGGCTATCACATGTGCACATACTTCTATTTTTTAAGTCAAAACATAAATTTATGTCTCTTACTAATGCTGATAGAATTGTTTATGCAAAAATATTTAATAAGGAGGAAGAACCTCATTTGTTTAATGTAGTCATGAATTTCATGATGCATAGTCTATGTGGTCATGCTAATATGAAATCTCCATGCATGAAAAATCAAAAGCGTACAAAATTCTTCCTAAAAAAGTTTGTTCTTTTGATTATTATAGATGAAGAAGGGTACCCAATTTATCAAAAAAGAGATGATGATAAAACAATTATGAAGAATGGGATTTCTCTTGATAGTTGATCTGTGGTTCCTTACAATGCTCATTTGCTAATGAAATATCAAGTACATATTAATATTGAAGCATGCAATCAATTAAGAACTATGAAATATTTATTCAAATATATTAATAAGGGTCATGATCGAGCCACTATAGCAATTTATGAAGCTAATAAGAATGGTGATAATAATGAAAAAGTGGATGAAATCATAACTTATCTTAGTTGTTCCTATATCTCTCTTTATGAAGTTTGTTATTGTATTTTTAGTTATGATATTCATTATAAGTGGCCTTCTATTGAAAGGTTACACTTTCATCTTCTTAAAAAGCAATATGTATATTATGAAGATAGTGCTAACATAGAAGTTGTGATGAAAAAGACATCCGTTGCACAAAACATGTTTCTTGTATGAATGGAAGCAAATAAAGTATATTCTAAAGCAAAAACATTAACTTATGCTAAATTTCCACCCAAATTTATGTATGTTCTTGAAGATCATAAGTGGTACTTGCGAAAATGTGGATTTGCAATTGGTAGATTACATTTTATGCCACCCATGTAATGGTGACATATATTATTTAAAGATGTTGCTCACTAAAGTTAAGGGTCCAACTTTATATAAAGATATGCTTACGATAAATGGTGTTATCCATGAGAGCTTTCGAGAAGTATGCTATTCCTTAGGACTTCTTGAAGATGATAAAGAGTTTGTAGAAGCAATTAAAGAGGTGTCTGTTTAAGGAATTAGAGATTGTTTAAGGAAATTATTTGTTAAAATGCTTATATCAAGTACCATCTCCCATCTTACATATGTCTAGCAAGAAACTTGAAAGGTTCATTTTGAAAACATTCAATATCTATTATGAAGAAGAATGCAAAATGAAGGTTTCTTTATATCTCTTGAAGTATTCCTTATATTGGCTTGCTTTGTTTAATATGATAATATCAAATATCAATCTTCATTACTTATAAATATGATGATTTTTTATTCATTGATTGTTATATTTTTATTAAAATTAAAGAAAAAATAAATATATCAAATATATTTAAAAGAAGTTAAATTTTTATGTATTTCTAATTTTATTGCTAATTATAATTTTTGGTTATTGCATTTTTATAATGAGAATTTGTTAATTATTTTTCAAATTTGGTCTTACTTGAGAAGGAGTTGGAAACGCTTGCATCACATGAAATTAATAGATTGTTAAGAATTAATGATAAATCATTAAAAGATTACCCTCTTATGCCAATTCCAAATGACATGGAATTTTCTGAGCAATAAAATAAATTGATTGTTAATGAATTGAAAGCGGAGTTTATAGGGTTACTTGACATGCTAAATCAAGAATAGAGAACAGTATTTGATAAAATCATTAACTTTTTTAATGGCAATGAAAGTGGTGTTTTTTTGTGTATGGTTATAATGGTACTAGTAAAACTTTCTTGTGAAAAACTCTTACTTTTACATTGAGATTTGAAGGTCAAATTATTTTAATAGTTATTTTGAGTGGAATTGCATCATTACTTCTTTTTGATGGTTGGACAACATATTTTCATTTTTGTATTTCATTGAAAATAACTAAAGATTCCACTTGCAATATCAAAAAAGGAATTAAAAATGTAAACTCATTGTATAGGATAAAGTATCACTGGTTCAAAAGTTTTGCTTTGAAGTTTTTAATAGAACTTTAAGATATATTATGAGGTTAGATGTTCTATAAAGTTCTAAGTTGCCATTTGATGAAAAATCTATTGTGTTTGGTGGAGATTTCAAATAAATATTATCAGTAGTTTCATATGGCCATAGATTAGACGTTATGCATATAACCATTAACTTATCTTATTTATGGAAGCATCATAAGCTATTGACATTGACAAAAAATATGAGATTGCAATCAAATTCATCATCGCTAGTTGGAGATGAATTAAGAAACTTTGTTGAATGGATTTTAAAAGTTAGGGATGGAATGCTTGTAAAGCTAAATGATGTGGAAGCTAAAATCACTATTCTTAAAGATCTTTTGTTAACTGAATTTGAAGACCTTTTTGAAGCAATTTTGAATCTAACATATTTATTAGTTGAACAAAATTACAAAGAGCCTCAATTCTTGAAGGATAGAGCTATATTAGAACCAATACTTAGCATTGTGCATAAACTCAATAAGTTTGTGATGTCAAAAATTCCTAGAGATGAAAAAATTTATTTAAGTTTTGATTCAGTTTGCAAAGCAAGTTTTGAGATAGATGTTTAGGAAAATTTATACATACCAGAAATTTTGAATACTTTGAATTATTTAGGTTTACCTTACCATAAGATCACTTTAAAGGTTGAAATTCTAATAATGTTGCTTTGAAATATTGATCAATCAGCTAGACTATGCAATAGAACTAGATTAATTATGACTAAATTAGGTAATCATATCATTGGAGTAAAAATCTTAACTAGAAGTCATTTTGGTGAAAAGGTTTTCATTCCTATGATGAATCTTTCCTTATCAGAATCAAAATGATCCTTCAAAGTATAGAGAAGATAATATCCTATAATTGTTTCATATGCTATAACTATTAACAAAAGCCAAAGGCAATCTCTTTCATATGTTGGTCTATACTTATGCAATCCAATTTTTATTTATGGGCAACTATACATTGCTATCTCATAGGTAGCTAGCATGAATGGATTGAAAATTCTAATCCATGACAAAGAAAATCGACATTTGAATCAAATAACCAATATTGTTTACACAAAAGTGTTCTAAAACTTTAACTAAGTATTACTTTGAATTTATATGTGTTTTATTGCTTTGAATTTATATGGTTTGTGCTGGACATAAGAACTGTAGGGTGTTACTTCAGATATTTCAATATCTGCATGTGTGTATAGTTTAAAAGTTAAACTTTTTTAAAGCAAAACATGTTATAATGAGTATGTATATTCAGTTATGGATGTTTAGATATCTATGGGTATTTATACTTGCATAGCTTTATCTTCTAAACTAATTAAGGCAATAAGTATTATTTAATGATTAAGTGAGGATGAACTTTATAAAATGTTTTTGGAATATCCATAATTTGAATTTGTTTTTCATCTTGATAGGGACAATTGATGCACATGGAAGTGTATAGAAGGAACAGATATGTAGTAGGCAAAATACAAGGTGCACTGTTTGGACATTGATGATAGAAGTTTCTAAGGGACCTGTATTAAACAATGTTACCTCACTTATATTAAAAATGCCATAACTACCCTATTTCTTTCACAAAGCAAAATGTCATCATCTTCCCCATGTTTCAACATGGCACAGTTATTTGGGTTAATCATAATCCTATAATTTGAGTTGGCTTGTTTCACAGTACATGTAATGTCATCATATTTTGCTTTTGATTGAAGTATAAACATGGAATTCCAGGAGCATTTAGATTTGTTGTAAATATTAATTGAAACATTATATTTGCTTTGCTAATTTTTAGCTTTTATCAATTAGAGCAAGCTAACATCCTAGAACATGAAATGAGCTATTACAATAATCCAAGTTGCTTCCATTGGAATACATAATTGCAAAATAATTATAGTGGATTATGGCTGACTTGATGTCTAAACGACTCTTACCTTCTTTGCATTCACTAGGACGTTGTTGTGATGCACTAAATGTTAGGTTTGCATCAATTTATAGATCACATGGTAAGTCATATCTATAGTTTCTTCATTGTAATATGTTATTTGTTCTATTTAACTCAATTCTGTTTTGCTTTTTTAGCTTTATAAAAAAAATTATCTTTTTCAACCGTGATATAGCATCTATAGATATTTGCAGCAATTTATCTGGAGAAAGTAGTAAGTTGTGTCCTTCATTAGGAACATTTTCATTGATTTTTTATTTCCATGCTCTTATTAGATGAACATTAATATATAAAGTGTGCTGTTTGGTGGAAATGTAAGCTCAGTGGTGATCTTTTCTCATTGACAGTTTTCTACTACTGTTTTAACTATGCATTCTTTATGCCTTTATCAGATGATGAATTTTGTACTATTGTTTATACAATAAGTTAATTATAGCTACCGTCTTTTGAGGAATCTTTCTATGGAGGCTTGATGTATAAGCTTTATGGTTATCCATACCACCACATTATATGTAGTGCAAATTTTCGATAGTGAGGGTAATTGCTAATATAGCACTTTCATTTCAAGTTGTATTCACTGGAAGTGCTTATATTTGGAGTTTTTTTTTTTTATATAAAATTTGAAACTTTTAATTTCTAATGTTATTATTTTTGAAATTGTACATCTCAAAACTAATATTCAAACCTTTATTTCAATGGCATTTGAAGTTTTTTAATTTTATATTATATTTATATTTTTTATATGTTTTTATTCAAAATAAACTAATATATGGTTGTGCGAACGCATAGGTCTTTGACTAGTATATATTTATATATATTTTACAAAAGAGAAAAAATAGGAAATCAAAAGAAATTATTATTATACAAAAAAAGGAATGATAATAAATGTTGTAAAAATATTTAGGATAAAGTGCAATTTACCACTCGAACTACAGGGCATGTGTAAAAAACTTACCCTAATTTTAAATTAAAGGTGATTTAATACTTGAGATGAGATTAGTGTGCAATTAACCCCTTAACATTGAGTTGTAAACATCATAATCCTTTATTCTTTTCTTTTATTAACATTAATTATTTTTCTTCAAGATATCAATGTCTTGAGTTAAAAAATTCTTTTATTCTTTTACTAATTTACAATCTTTTCTTCATTTTTTATTGTAAAATCCTAATATCTTTATTTTTAGTTTGCTTATTTTCTTTTATTTTACCATAAAATTCCAAAATCTTCATTTATAATTTATCTTTTTTTTCTATCATAAAAAGTTAGGTAATCATAGAAGAGAATGTCTCAATATTGCAAATTGTTATAATTGTGGCCTATTCGGTACTAAACTTATTTGTCTTTTTTTTAAGAATTGAATATTTAGTATAGCAATATTGTACTCATTGTATATTTTGATTCAAGGTAGTGATATATAGTTTAAAATATAATTTTGAAAATTAGATTGAATCGATCACTTGGATTGATGAAATGGTGAACTGACTAGTGAATTGGTCTTGTTAGAGATATTGAATTAAAAATACATGTGAATAAATGTGAATTGGCAACAACTAGTGAACTAGTTCATTGTAATTACTTTTATTTTTTGTAAAAAATATAAATTTTATAATTTATAACAATTGATGTATAATACTTTTATAATTTTAGATCAACTAAAATTATATTATTTATTTTAACATTTTTAGCATAAATTATTGATATATCACTTGTATTTTATTGTTTATATAATTATATCATTAACTTATATTATATTATTTTTAGTTTTTATCATAATTTGTTACTATAAAAATACAATATTAATGTATACATATGTATATATGTGTGTATAGGGATGTTTAACGGATCAAAAGTTTGCGGATCAAATGGACTGGTCCACAGGCTTCATACAAACTAGATTTCAAAATTTAGGCCTATTAAAAAAGGGCCTAAAGGGGTTTGTCCCTGTGAGTCACGGATCGGTCCTAAACGAATTAGTCCAATTTACAGGTCTAAACAGACTAACCCCTATTTTTTAAAAAAATTATATTTAATAATTTAAATTATATATATATTTAAAAAATAAAATAAAATTTAAATTATTTTTATATTATAATTTAATGTAAAACATAATTCAATTGTCAAAAAAATTAAACACAATTGTTCAAAATAATTAAAAATAATCAGAATAAAAATAAATAATAAACTTAATGAATATAAAAATATATATATACATAAAAATAAAATAATAAATATAAAAATATAGCAAATGATAAATGATAAAATGTAAGTTAAAATATATTAAAAAAAGGAAAAAAAACATATCAGTTTGTGATCCAGATTGGACTAGCTAGTTCAGACCCGTTTATCGAGCAGCCATATGTGCGTACATATAATTAATTTTTTAATATATATAAATATATATACAATTTATATTTTTAATTTAAAACATGTTCAACTAGTGAATCATTAGTTAAATTAGTAAACACGTGAAGCCAATTACTTATTTGATTTAATAAACGGTTCATTTTTAAAAATTATTATTTAGAATAGAATTTTTTTATTGATTCTTTGATTGGTATCTTACTTAATTATATTTTTTATGTGTAACAATTAATTTGTGGCCGTAAACCATGTAACTTTTCTGGTATTCTTTATTTACCCTTATACTAATTATTTTGAGAGATTTGAATATAGTTGAGTTTTCTTTCTAAAGTATATCTATTATATATACAGTGAAAAATATCCAAATGTTTGGACAACTATCTCTGCCTTATATATTAATACAAATCCAAATCCGTTTAGTCCACAAAATTATTATATAAAAATATAATAACAATTGATTTAAAATATACTTAGTTAATCATCTAAAATTTTATGATAAAATAAAAAAAAGTAAATTAGAAATGAAGATCCTAAAATTTTATAATTAAAAGAAAAGCAAAAATAGATTGTGAAATAGTGAGAGAAGAAATAAGAGGACTTTTTTAGCCAAAAAACATTGATAAAAGGAAAAGAGGAAGGAATTAGGGTGTTACTTTTATTAAATTAGATCACAACTCAATGTTAAAGTATTAATTGGATACTAGTCATAATCTAAGTATTAAATTGATTTTAGTTTAAAATTAGGAGATTTTTTTACACATATCTCAAAATTTGGAAGGATAAATTGTTTTTTATTAAAATATTTAAATTAAATATGATTATAAAATTATTTTTATTTAAAATATTTTCTTTTTTATAAATTTACATTATTTAATTTGTTTCTAAAAATATACATTAATTTTTTAAATAAAGATAAATCCATTAAAGAAGGTGAATTTTATAATCAATATTAAATTAACATTGCGGACTGTCGTCTTAAATTGTGACGCTGATCGAATCCGTTGGAGGGCGGGGTTACTAGCAGAAGGAAGCGTTAAAACAAACGGAAACGGCGGTCAACAAAGAAGAAGACCAAAAAGGAGATACTTATCTTTTCTTTGTTTATTAAATGAAATGAATATGAGTGGAAACGGAAGGACATGGAGGCAGCAAAGTCAATGAGATAATGTTACAAGTCAATGTGAACTTGTCCTTTTTATTTATTACGTTACAATACAGCAGCTTGACCTTGACATCTTTCCTAGAATTCTTTCTCTCCTCTTTCTACCCGACCAATCGCCCTCTCTCCAATTGCTTGTGGATCAGTTTAATTGCGCTAATAAAGTAAAATAAAAAGATAAACGCCTTAACGGTGAAGAAATTTGAATTTAATTCACGACTGCTCTTTCGGCCTCATTTCCCGCAGGTTTCCTAGCCTGACAAAATATCCCTCAAAATCTCACCTTTCTGCTCTCTATATATTCCGGTTTAGGTCGACAAGTTTGATTCCATTCACTTATTTCATATCTGTTCTCTTTTTTATAATTCCCAGTTTTCTCTCAATGAAATCAACATGCGTAGATACTTCTCTCAACCTCAACCTCAACCTCACTCCTTCTCGGGACACCCATACGGCGGTTCGTAATTAAAGCCAATCTTAATTTCCCGTCTTTCTTCGTTTTTGTTGTTTGAGGATATTTATTTGGATGGAATCTTAACTTTCTTCAAAATTGGATTTCATTTGTAAAACTCTTTATTCGTTTGAGATTTGCGATCGGACAACATATAAGAAGTCTTACCATACTTTTGTTGTTTATTCGTTTTTATTTTTTCTAACATGAACTCTTGTGGCCTGCAGGCCGAGGCTATGGTTGAAGAGTTACGTCGCTTGAACTGTGAGAATAAGAGGCTAAGTGAGAGGTTGAACCACATGTGCGAGAGTTATAATGCTTTGCAAAAGCATTTGAAGGAGCTGACGAGCAATAATTGTGAAGAAGAGCAAACATGGTTGAGAAAGCGGAAGGCTGAGAGCACTGATCCAAACCGTTTCAATATGGAATGCAGCACTAGCGAGGAGGAATCATGCAAAAGGCCCGGGAAAACCACTGTCCCCAAGATTTCAAAGGTTCTTGTGCGTACTCAAGCATCTGATACTAGCTTAGTAAGTTCTTTCATTTTTAAGAGTTTCTGCTTTGTGTATTGTTCACTGAAAGATTTCTAACCTAAAAGTTTCAAGCACCAACTGAAAGTGCTTTTCTTGTTCCTGGGAATCACAGTACGTGAATGACGGATATCAATGGAGGAAATATGGTCAGAAGGTCACCAGAGATAACCCATCTCCTAGGGCTTACTTCAAGTGCTCTTATGCCCCAGCCTGCCCTGTGAAAAAGAAGGTAATACATACATATATTCGGATCAAGGTTTTAAATTGCAGCACACAACTACGATATTTCATAATTTTGCACTATAATGGCCGCCTTAATGGAGTAAAATTGCAACCACAACCGCATTCACAATTTAAAGCCGGATTAAATTAAATATCATGTTTAAAGCATTAGAAAAATACTAATATCAAACTTTAATCCCTATCTTCTCCACCAAAGGTGCAAAGAAGTTTAGAGGACCCGAATGTGCTGGTGGCAACTTATGAAGGAGAGCACAACCACGGGCGTCGAACTGCCGAACTACCGCTGGTGTCGAGTCCAAGCGAAGCCCCGGGTTGGGATCCAGTTTCGTCGGCCGTGAATAAAAGTGGAGGCCAGAGTGTAACACTTGACTCGATCGAGTCAGGGGCGGTCGACAATGCCCAAAAGTCGATCCAGCAGTTTTTGGCTCAACGAATGGCTACTTGTCTGACAAAAGATCCCAATTTCACAGCTGCACTTGCTACGGCGATTTCTGGAAGATTTCTTGACCACACTTGTTCCAAAAAATGGTGAAAAGAGATTGATGTAATAGTGACATGATCTATTATGTTGTATAATCTTTTTTTTCTAGTCATAGAGGGCTTTTTGAATGACTGCTGTTATATATAGCAGGAATTTTATGTATATAATTTACTACTACTATGTGAAAGAAGGATTGTCTGCATATCTTGCCTCACAGCCTCAGCATTTTTTTAAAATTATATTTTATTATATGTTTTAAATGAGCTTGTTAGAAAAAGAAATTTTTTAATTCACACGGAAAATAAATTCACACAAAAAGTTAAATTTTTTAAAATATAATTTTTTATATGAAATAGTTATTTTATTGATATTAAAAAATAATACTTTTAATAAAATATATTTTATTTAGTTTAATTTTAAATTTTTTAAAAAATATAAATAAAATAATTACTATAACTTCAATATTATTTTAATATATATTAATAAATTTTCCTTTTCTTTGGTATCATGTATGAAGTATCATATGCATCATAATTTTTATTATGTCATAATTTTATATCTCCATAAGAAAAAATTAAATTTACATATAACTCATTATTTATATTTTTATTTTAAAAAACTATATTATTTTGAAAATAAATATATTACACATCTATCTAAAATAATTTAAAATTAAAAATCACTTAACATATTAATTAGTTATATTTTATAAAGTTTTATATTACTTAAAACTTTTCTTTCCATTTCTATATATTCTATTGGTTGCGAGTATAATATTTCATTAATTTTAGGAAAGCACGGGTAAGCCACTTTTTTTTATAAAATAAAAGGATAAAATTATTATTAATTAAAAATAATGAGAATAATATTATATTCGTAGTTGTGAAAGATATAAGAAGTAAAATTTATCGACAGACAAAGCGGGTAAACTGCTTTTTGTGTTTCTCATTTTATCACGCAATAACCAACCCAACAATTTAATTTCCACATAACTTCTGCAACTTTAAAATAAATAATTAGTGACCGAAGTATTAATTAATATTAGAAAAATGTGTCATAGAACAGGACAAAGTCAAATGTGTTTATGGATCCGCGGAACCTTCTTCAAGCTACTTGCTTTCTTTTCTTTAGAAAGATTCCGGTTCCGTTTCAAAAGAAAAGCCCAACCAATTCCGCCGAATACATATTCCAAGCTTCTTCTGGAACATGTTTTTCTGTGGCTCAGGTTAATTTTGAGGCTTTGAACTAGCGTCTGAGCGTGCCTATGTATTTGCTAGTTTCTTCTGCTGTTGCTTCCAATTTCACTTTCCAGAATAAAGATCCAGCGCAACCATATTGTTTGTGCCCGAAATTTGCAATGCACAGTTCCACTCTTTTTGAAAGAGGGGTTGATCAAAGGCAGTACAAGCAGTACATAGACCACAAAACAGTACAAGCAACCAAATAAAAACCTAAAATGATCGAAAGTAACTGAACGTAATTGGTATTATCAAGTACATAAACCACAATTTGCAGTATATAAAAACTGCAAACAAGCCCAGTTTGAAAACTCAAAGTACTCTTACCCACGCTTATTAACAGAGGCTTAATCATATATATATATATTGCAAAAAATATAAGATGAACATTAGAAAATGTAACCAGTTGAAAATTGAGAAAGAAACCTAACACATATATACTTTTCAGCTACCATATTTTCAGATGCCGGTCAAGGTTGGGATCTCAGAGTGCTCAACCAAAATTTGAAGTGGTTAAATATTATATACGTATACTCCTCCTACACCTGTAACATCTATGAAAAAAAAAATTATACTATTTTAACTGCATTTTCATAACATTTTTAAATTTTTTTGTGTTGTTACTTATTATTGTAGTGATAATTCTTTATGAATCTGTTGCACGTAAAATTCATGTAAAAATTTGATTTTTTTTGTTTACAAAAAATATACATTGATCACAAAATATTAAAAAATAAATTTACAAAAAGGACCGCTTCGTCTGTATGATTTCAACAATCTGCATTGATTACTTACGTAAGAGTCAGTGGCCAGCTAGAATTTCTGGCACGTGTTCGGATAGTTTGATGAGAGCGTGGGTGATGGCTTCTGGAAAGAGTGAGTTGACTAGACTACTTTGATTAAGTACATAATTATTTGAGATCAATTGACATATTTTGTGAATATCATTAATCAAACTCATTCATGATGATTATTGCAGTAATTTTTAAGCATCTAATACAGTATTTTTTTAAATTTAAAATCCAAAATTTAGAACGACATATAAAATTTTAAATTATTAAATTAATATTATTTAATTTAAATTAATATTTATTAATAAATATAATCAATTAATTTTAATAATTTTTAGGTATATAACGACATTTTAAAATTTAAAATCATCATAAGGCAAATCTTCTTATTATTTGTTATGTCTGATGTGGAGATTAATGTTTTGAATTGAGTTTTTTTACCAAATCATCATGAGGGGTGGAAATTGGATGGTTAGAGGTGGTTAAAGATCCTAAACTAACCGCCCACTTAAAATTATACGTAATAAAATTTAACTTGCAACAACCTACAAAAATTATGTCATTCGCTTGGATTCGAACATTGCGGATACTTGTGAGTGTGGGTGAGTTAAAAGCTAAGCTTGATTTGAAATTTAACCCTATGAAAATTTTGCCGTAAGTTATCAGGTAATAAATAATTAAATAAATAAAATTAGAATTAAAAAGAAGTAAAAAAAGGAGAGAGATTTATTAATTATTAGGATGTGAGATTTATAATATTTGTAATAATAAATAAAAATTAAAGTAAAGACGATTTGAAATAACATCTTCACTTAACAGATTCAATTATATGATTTAGAAATAACTTTTGGTATTACACTACATATTCACTAATGTTTGAGGTAAATAGTAAAGTATTATGGTCTTTAGCATATAGTATTAAGGGATTATTATCATTAGAGAACTCTAACATCTAATTCCATTAAGTATTTAGAGTTTTATATATAATTTATAAGATAATTCAATAAATAAACACAATAAGTAGGGAGAATCATAAATAATATATAAAAATTAGTATATTTTGTAAGGTTTGTGGGTGGGTTGCAGTTAAAATTGGATAATGAGTTTCAACCCATTTCCATCTGCATATTTAAATTTTTTTTTAAATTTTATCTACTTTTAATTATTATGATATCTAATTTGGCCCAAATCGCATAATTGCGATTTATAATGAATGATTTATACCGCATGGATCCGAAACTTACAACCCTAGTCATCATAGAATGCCGCATGTACATGGAAAGAGAGACAGAGAAAGTACGTTAACGGAGTATTGTGGTACCACCAATCCATATGGGCGGCTATCATTTAAATGAAACGGACCCCCTACCCCTACCCTGCACTCATAGCCATATGTAATTGACAAATTAGCCCCCTCACGCGGATCTCCTGCCACAAATCCAACGCGCCTTCTTTGAGCGCTCTGCTGCTATGCATTAATGCCAACCACCATATTTCACTGGACTCCCTCGTTTTCCGATAGCTTATCGTAAATCGTAAACGTATTATAAAGGTATGTATCCGCTTATTTTGAACAATATTATATAATATTTTTTTTTGGTGAAAATATTATGTAATATAAAACAGGAAAAATAAACACAGGTGGTAGTATTTGCTTCTATGCTTAAATCAAACGTGAGCTAAAAGTGGAGGAGTACGACAACTAAGGAGATGTCAGGGAAGAATCCCATGTACACGCGCTTCCCTTGTTTATTTACACCTGTTGTGTTCCGTGAGAATGTGATCAAAATCATCATTATCAAGTTTAGTACCTGCAGTGGGCTCCGTGTCTGTCCTTTATGTGTGGGCTTGGGCTGCTAATTGACTTTCATAGCCCATTGACTCGTAGATTCAATGCAGCCTAAACTATGACCTTTGGTTACACGCTGGCAGAACAAAATTTTTACAGGAAAAGTCTGTTGTACAATAAAAAAATTTATCCCAAGGAGAAAATTAGAGTAGCTAGGAAGTAAAATTCTATGCATGTTTTTGACTTTATCACCCTCTTGATGAAAGATTATTTATTTATTGATATTAATGAAACATGTCAGTATATCTTATTCTAATCCTCTCGAAGCAATCTATGTTGCCAAACTCTGCAAATTTAAGGATAAATGTACATAAGATGCAGTTGCATGCAACAATTCAAATATGAGAACAATATTCTGTATATTGATGTTGATACATCAAGTTTTCAACAGCAAATACAACTACTGTTCAGTTCTAATTTTATAGGCAAAACAGTTGGATACAGAATAAAATCAAGGTGAGCAAACATTTAATTACAATGCAAATCATGAATTTGTGACGTATATATGTGCATGGTGTCTGAAATTGTGTATACAACTATTATTATTTTATTACATAACATTTCTTAAACGCTTGTGATCTTTCACTATTGCAAAGCATTCACAACGGTGAGCCGGCTGAGGAAGCACCTCAAAACGGCAGGGCCAGTCCTCTGTTCAAACCGTCGTTTACCGCTCGAGGCCGGCCGCTTGGCGGGGGGATCCACTTGTCGTCGACGTCCCATAACCACAGCAAGCAATGGTGGCAATGTTGTACGCCCCCGTTCGCAAGGGAAAATATCGCATCCATTAGGAAATAATTTTTTTATGAAAAATTATATTTTCAAAAAAATAATTTATTACAAGAATTTTCTGAAAAATAATTAAAATTATTTAATTAATATATAAAAGGTAATATATATTTTATTTAATTTAATTTTAAATATTTTAGAAGATATTAATAAAATAATTATTATATTTTTAATATTATTATAATATAAATTAATAAATTTTAATTATTATTAACTAAATTTAATAAAATAATTTTATCATTATATTCATAAATAATATAAAAAATAAAAATTTAATTTACTATATCAAACTGCCCATCTTTTTTTTTTAAAAAAAAAATTTGGAAACAGAGAAGTAATCAGACAAAACTGCCTCTTCATTTTCAGTTTTAGTCTCTGTCGTACGTTAAAGCTCCCCTCTGTCCTTTCTCTTTCTGTCTCGCTGAAAAACTTCAGAAGAAAGATAAGATAGCAAGAAAAAACAGCTTCACCAGATCCTCCGTCCCCGAACTTCCGTTTCGTTCAGGTTAGCAAGAGGTATTTCTCAATTTCCTTCTCATTATTTGACCGGCTACATTTTTATTTTTTTATATGAAAATATCGAAAAAATTTCGGAGACCACACAGAAAGAACTCGTTGGCGTTTTAGTTGACGTCAGCTTATCACCTTACTATCTTTTTATTGCATTTGCCATTGCATTTAAGGGCAGGCGGGCGTTATTTTCTTCCCTTTTTCTATCCGGTTTTCTGGGCTGCCAAACACCCTATTTGAGTTGTTTTAGCTTGCATTATCAACAATTTGGTATAACAACACGATGCTGCCAGTATTTGTAATTACATGGGTGATTTTATCTTTAAATTGCAGAATGGCTGAAGCTGCGGCTGAATCGTACACGCTAGATTCGGTGAGAGAGGCATTGATCAGACAGGAAGACACCATCGTTTTTAATGTGATAGAGAGGGCCAGGTATCCTATAAACTCTCACGCCTATCGAGAGAACTACACTTCCGATATTCCGGGATTTCGAGGTTCATTGGTGGAATTCGTTGTCAGGGATTCGGAGGCGATTCAAGCTAAGGTAAACGTCATTCAATTCGTTCGACGTAATTTATTGCCTGTAGTGTAAGCAGGCTGGTTTGATCCGTTCGCAAATCGGACAACATAAGTTTGTCATAAACAATTGGATTGGATTCCATTTATGAAAATTATATATTTTTTAAATGGAAGTTTAAATTTTAACTATCCGGTGTTTAATGGATGAGTTGGATCAGATTGGGTTGAAATTTGCTTAGGATCAGTGCGTTTAAATCTAATTCGTTTAAACTCATTTTTAAATAGGTCCTTTTAATCGGTTCGGCCTAATCCGTTAACATGCTGGATGGTTCCGCGGACTGGCTCATATTTTAATTTATATTTTATTTTTATTATTTATTATATTTTTAAATTTATTATTTTATTTTTATTATTGTAAATTTTATTTTTATATTTATTATTTTTATTTTTATTATGTTTAATTATTTTAAGTATTTGTATTTAATTTTTTGATAGTTGAATTATATTTTATATTAAATTATAATATAAAAATAACTAATAAGATATTTTTTAATATAAATATTATTTAAATTATTAAATATATTTATTTAAAAAAAAATAAGGGCTGCAGATTAGTCTAATTCATTTAAGATTGATTCGCTTTAATTTGCAAACCAAATGAATCAACTCGTTTAGGTATATTTTTAAATAAAAAACAAGTTTAATTTTTTGAATTCGATTCGCCAGAAGTTCGCGTGCCAGTTCATTTGGCCTATAGACTTCTAATTCATATACCTTTAATTGTGAATCATAATTTTTTTAAAAATAATTTTAAATTAAGAATAATAATTATAAATTTGAAAATTATATATTTAATATATTTTTAATTTAAATTAATTATTTAAAAGTAAATAAATTATAATAAAATTATTAATTGAAAAATAATTTATTAAAATTGGAATAATTTAGAAGATAAAGAACTAAATTTAAAAGTGGGTATTAAGCTGGATGAATAAAAATTTATATAGTATATTTATTTAATTTAAAGATAAAGATATATAAAAAAAAAAGGAAGAATGCAAATCATCCGTCTAGTCTACGCGGATCATGTTTAGTTTGCATAGATCTTAAATTCGATAAATCAAATCGTTTTAAACTCATATTTAAATGGATTTTTATTTTATAAGTCTTAAATCGCGTATTTTTGTGAAGTCGAGTACCCGAATCTGTTTAGCGGCTCTGAGGTAATCCTTTGGCCCGTCTATTCTTCTTCCTCAAATGTTGCCGTTGTTGTCTTTGCCATTTAAATATTATCTGGTAATTTGCTGTCAAATATGCTAATGCATTTTCAGATGCCAGAGATGAATTCGATTTAGTATTTTACAGGCTGGAAGATACAATAGCCCTGAAGAAAATCCATTCTTCCCAGAAAACTTGCCACCCTCGTTGATGCCAGATTATCCTTTCCCGGAGGTAATTCATCAAACTCCGGTATGCTTTTTTTTTATAGTTTTTATGAAACTTAGATTAGATGAAAAGTGATACCTTAAAACTCCAGTATGCTTTTTTATAGATTTTGCATCCCGCAGCTGCTTCGGTAAACATAAACAAGTTTATTTGGAAAGTGTACTTCAAGGAGATGCTTCCATTGTTTACTGCCTTGGGTGATGATGGCAACTATGCACAAACTGCAGCTAGTGATCTTTTATTATTGCAGGTAATTTAACTAGACTGAATTTTAGACTAAAAAATACGCAGGTTTAATTATATATAGCAAGTTATGCAGAGCAATCTTCTGCATAAATCTTAATAATCTGGAAAAGGAGTCTCATCTCAGTACGACTTATTATAGTTTTAATTAGTTTTTAGCATTTTATTCTATAAAACATGCATGGGCAGGCCATCTCTAGAAGGATTCATTATGGAAAGTTCGTGGCTGAGGTGAAATTCAGGGAATCTCCCCAAGACTATGAGCCTGCAATTCGAGCTCGGGTACAAAGCTTTTATCATTATTCCCATTCACTTCATCTTCTTGCCTATTTTTACTAGATCTGCGGGGAATCCTTAATCTGTTTCACAAACTTTCAAAGATTTATGAATGTACGTAGCATGGATGTTTCACTTAATTAAAATCTATCAACTGTATTACGTACACTCAACATAGTGCACGTGTACTGGATTAAATTTCATAGTGGTGAGAAATAATATAAAAAGAAAATACGTAGAAAGAAAAAATATATATAAAAATTATTATTTTATTTATTATTTGGATGTGTAAAAAAATAAATAAAGAATAATAAAAACAATCATTTATTAATCATTAAAATTGCTTATATCAAAAGACGTTAAAATTGTCTAAAATTTTTTATAAAAGAGCAAATTTGAAATTATAAAATTTTTTACTTCTTTTCTGCACTTATTTAATGATAACAAATTTTATTGATTTCCTAAATATTTCTAAATAATGAAACCAAATTTTGTTGATTTCCTAAATATTTCTAAATATTTTTTCTTTCAACTTTTAATTTTCCATAACATGCCGATATTAATAAACTTATTTTAAACTTTCTTCGACTTTAAATATTTCTTTCCACCTTTCTTCGAAAATCTAGACAAGGGGCAAAAGATAAATAATGAATATTGGTGTTTTTGCAGGACAGAGAAGCATTGACGAAATTGTTGACATTTGAGAGCGTGGAAGAAACTGTGAAGAAGAGAGTTGAAAAGAAGGCCATGGTATTTGGGCAAGAAGTGAGCCTCGGTAATGATGTCAAGGGAAATTACAAGGTTGATCCATCTGTTCTCTTTAGCTTGTATGACAAATGGTTGATACCTCTTACCAAGCATGTTGAGGTCGAGTACCTCCTACGTCGCCTCCATTGAGGGAACCAACCCATTTTAATGCATTTGTTTGGGAGCGAGACGATCCTTTGATGCTAGCTTCTCCTTGTTTTAACCGAGTGTATGTTCTTCTTTTCTGTGTTTTCAGAAAATTGCATTTTTAGTCTTGTATTTTTAATATTATTGTTATGTACAAAAGCAATTTAATCCTTCGCATGATTGGTCGACATATGTGGAACCAAAAATAATTGTGGTTTTAAAAATAAAGGAACTAAATATGATTTTAAATTTATAAGCTCATCATTGGATTTTGTAAATACAGAGAATCAAATCATAGTTAAACAAAAATTTAGTTATTCTCGTCCTAACGGAAATACTAGAAGGTAAGGTATTTGCGTAGCCAACACTAGTCACTTGGGGGGCACATGCGTCTTTCCGCCTTTACTTGTACGGATCCAGTGCATTCCCCGAGCCATGAGTCTTGTACTGTCCCAGCATTGACACACGATTGAGTGTTACCATTTCAATTTTAGTAAACAAATACCCTTACGATCTATGTAAATTTTCATGGTATGATGACAACGTCTAGAAACCCAGCAAGGTCCATTTTGTCAATTCACTCAAAATTCCCGGTAGCTAAAGCGTGCAACTTGGAAATCTGGAGTAATGCACGGGGGGGTGTGAAGGAATGGGGATGTTACTGTTTTGATGCTCTTGTAGTGGTAGGGTTCTATGATGGTTGTGCAAATCGCTACTTTTGAACTTTTTTTAGCGAAGTAGTTGCCTTTGCTACACTGCATGTTTGTTGCAGTTGGTTTGTGTTTTTCATTGTTGTCCGTCAATGATGATCGTTTTAGCTTTTAATCCTCCGTTTTCTTAGAACAGCGACACATTTTCGGGTTTTCAACCTTGAACCCGGAAATCTTTTCAGCTTGAGGCGTTACTGGTTCAGGTTCTAGGTTCTGTCTCGGTGGGTGCAATGGGCAAAGATGCTGGTCCCAGTAACAGTGACAAGCATTCGCATTGGGTGAATGTGGATATAAACGAAGAACCCGACTCCTCAATGCTTGAGGAGTTGGGCGAAGAAACTCTCAACAATTTTTGCAAGAAGGCCTCCATGTTGTTCTTTGATGAGTACGGGTTAATAAGTCACCAAATCAACTCGTACAATGAATTTATTCATAATGGGTTGCAGAATCTGTTTGATTCCTTTGGTGAGATGATCGTTGAGCCTGGGTATGACCCGTCGAAGAAGGGAGAGGGTGAATGGCGATATGCTTCGGTGAGGTTTGGGAAGGTCACTCTTGATCAGCCCAAATTCTGGGGTGGTGTAGGAAATTTGATAGGCTATAAAATGCTTCCCAGGCATGCCCGGCTGCAAAAGATGACATATTCTGCGCAAATGAAAATCAATGTTCATGTTCAGGTGAAAATAACTTTGTTAGTCTTACTTAACAAAGGATTTTTATTCAATGGTCTAGCATTGCTTGCTTGCTAATGTTCATATAAGTATCACAAAGCATTTTTGTGGAAGTAACTGCTGATTCCATGTCGTGTCTGTGTCGGTTTTAGGTGTATACACAAAAAATGGTTAGAAGCGACAAATTTAAGACCGGCAAAGAACAGTACCTGGATAAAGAGATTAGCAAGGAAGATAACAGAGAAATCATCATAGGGAGACTCCCTGTGATGATAAAGTCTGATTTATGCTGGATGAAGGGAGTTGAGAATGGTGATTGTGATTTTGACCATGGAGGTTATTTTCTGATCAAAGGATCAGAGAAGGTTAGTTTCCTCTTATTTACCGTTATTGATGAAATTATTCCTTTTAATTTTGTTTCTAATGCGATGAAGAGAAATGATTTGAAAGATTATATTCTGAATGACAGCAGACTAATCATCGTAGACATAACTTCAAGACCACTTCTTCTTACCCCTGTTGATACACACATGGCCATACTTATGTCGCGTATGTTCTGAGAGACGGAGACGATCACTATTAGACTACAAAACCATTTAGTAATTGCTGACCAGAGTTTGTGAACAAGGTTGAGTTAAGCTACTTGCATGATTAACGTATATAAAAAGCTAGCATATGGATGGTGGTTTTAATTTAAAATATAAATTTTCAATGTAGTCGGAGTAAATTTTATTATACGTGGATATGAAAATACATAATTTGTTGGTTTAGTTTTTCTGCAGTCTGCTGTTTGTGAAATTAATTTGTTTTTCCTTCCATGTTTAATTCTTATTCTTTAATTCCGTGGTTTGCATTATCCAGCATTAATAATTAGTTCTTTATTGGTTCATGTGGAAAAATTTGTTCCAATTCTCTTTGCATGTGCAATTTTCGTCCTTTTGTTTTGATTTTCTAAAACAGTGTCTAACATCGTTTGAATTTCCTTCTTTCTTACTGTCTTAAATGTGTGTTTTTATATACTTTGTCACAGACTTTTATTGCACAAGAGCACTTGAGTACAAAGAAGCTTTGGATTGTTGATAATCAATGTTTGACAGTTGCATACAAATCAGTGGTGAAGAGAAACAGGTTAATTATCAAACTTGTAGCAAATCCCAGAAGTGAAGATAGTAAGGGCAGAGAGAAGGTCCTTATAGTATATTTCCTGTCAATTGAGATTCCTGTTTGGGTACTGTTATTTGCTCTTGGTGTCTCATCAGACAGAGAAGTCATAAATCTCATTGATTACAACAATGACGATGTTGGTGTTAAAAATATTCTCTTGGCATCCATTCATGATGCTGATAAAAGATTTAAAGGCTTTCATAAAGGCAGGCAAGCACTTCATGAAATAGATAAACTGGTGAAAGATAGCAGATTTCCGCCTACAGAATCTATTGAAGAGTGCCTTAGCATGTATTTGTTTCCCAACATTAAAGGCTTCAAGAGAAAGGCACGGTTTGTTGCATATATGGTTAAGTGTCTCTTGTTAGCCCATACTGGTCATGGAAGATGCGATAACAGAGACGATTTTAGAAACAAGAGGCTTGAATTGGCTGGTGAACTTCTTGAGCGGGAGCTCAGAGTACATATTGGACATGCTCGAAAGCACATGGCAAAGGTCTTGCAGAGAGACCTTTATGGAGACCGTTCAGTGCATCCAATTGAGCACTATCTTGATGCTTCCATAATTACCAATGGTCTTCAAAGAGCATTTTCTACAGGAGCATGGTCACATGCCTTTAAAAGGATGGAAAGGATTTCAGGTGTTGTAGCAACTCTTGGGCGAACAAACCCACTGCAGACTGTGGCTGAGATGAGAAGAACTCGCCAGCAAGTTCAATACACAGGGAAAGTTGGCGATGCAAGATACCCGTAAGCTACTTAATATTTTTCCAGAGTCATAGAACTGATCATTGTTTAAAGTAAAGCATTAGATTACAACTTATTTCACAAGGTGTGGTGATGAATTTTTTATTTTTATGGGTTGAATATTATACACAAGTTTGTAGCCTGTATGTGTTTGGGATTTTTTTGGTTGGGGGTGGGGGTTCTGAGTTTTTGTGCTTGATGTCATCGAATAATGTCTCCTACTTTTGAGATCTGTCCTTTTTTTCTTTTTCACTTTATAATTATTGAGTTTTGTGTTTGCAGGCATCCTTCTCATTGGGGTAGGGTGTGCTTCCTCTCTACCCCAGATGGAGAAAATTGCGGGCTTGTAAAAAATTTGGCTGTCACAGGACTAGTAAGTACAAACATATCTGAACCTATACTTCCTCAGTTGTTTGACTGTGGAATGGAAGAGTTGGTGGATGATACCTCTACTAATTTGGTCAGAGTAGACAAAGTCTTTCTAAATGGAGATTGGGTTGGAGTTTGTGCAGATTCCTTCTCATTTGCGGCAGATCTAAGAAATAAACGTCGTAGACAAGAACTACCTCATCAGGTTCCTTTTAAACTCCCACAATACATTGAATTGTTTGATACGCTAGGCACAATATATAGATCTATTTTATAGGACATGCTAGCCATATATTAATTTGGAACAGAATGTAAATTATTTTATTTAGTTCAGGTCAACTGCTCAAAAAGCTTTGGCCTGCAAAGCAGGTCATGTGTTCTTTATCCAAGATATGCTTATGGAATGGGCATTTTCCACTTTAGTGTATACATATTACATAGTTATTGATACTGTAAAACTTGGTACTTAGTTTTTTCACTGCCAATTGGCCACCCAGTAGCAGATGCCTTACTGTGATGCTTAATATGATTTGATTAGTTCTGTGGACTTCCCTTCCCCAGAAAATGCTGTTTATTTGGCTAGTGTACTAGCAACTTAGAATCCTTCTTTGTCAGGGGTGAAGAGCTGTCATCTACATCTCTCTTCCCAATATTTCATTATTTTTTTGGTGTTATTTCTTGGGTATTCATTAATAAATTGTTGTACTATTGGCTTTATATAGCTTTATTGTATTGGTTACATTGTTCTGCTTTTGTGAATTTTATTTTTGTCATTGTTGATACTTAATTCCTTCTTTGTCTATTTCTCTCTATTACGTATATTCTTTCATATCAAAAATAAAGAAATCATTTAATGTTTGTGTTGTAATTGTTTAATATGGTCGATTTCTCATCTTTTATGAACTTACCAATGACCATTTTCTATCCTCTAAGGTGGAAATTAAGAGAGACCAACAGCAACAAGAAGTGCGTATATACTCTGATGCTGGTAGGATTCTACGGCCTCTTTTAGTATTTAATAATCTGCACAAGATTAGAGGATCCAAATGGGAGCATTACTCCTTCCAGTCTCTTCTAGATAATGGAGTGATTGAGCTTATTGGAGCTGAAGAAGAAGAAGACTGCTGTACTGCATGGGCTATTAGGTATTTATTTGCAGGCAAATCTTCAGGGAAGTACACACATTGTGAACTCGACATGTCATTCTTGCTGGGTTTGAGCTGTTCGCTTATACCCTTTGCCAATCATGATCATGCAAGGAGGGTGCTCTATCAATCTCAAAAGCACTCTTCGCAGGCCATTGGTTTTCCTACAACAAATCCAAATATAAGAGTTGATACATTGTCCCATCAGCTGCACTATCCCCAAAAGCCTCTTTTTCATACCATGACTTCTGACTGCCTTGGAAAGCCTGGATATTCATCAGGTCAAAACGGAGTAAAACTGAAGGCTGAGTTTTATAATGGGCAGAATGCAATTGTGGCTGTCAATGTACACATGGGATACAACCAAGAGGATTCCTTGGTGATGAACCGAGCTTCTGTGCAGCGAGGTTTGTTCAGATCTGAGCATATAAGAAGTTACAAATCTGAAATTGACAATAAGGAATCCACGGAGAAGAAGAAAAAGCCTGATGACATCATAAATTTTGGAAAGATACAAAGTAAAATTGGCAGAGTTGACAGCCTTGATGATGATGGCTTTCCATATATTGGTGCGAACTTACAGAGTGGTGATATTATTATTGGCCGGTGTGCAGATTCAGGTGTTGATCACAGTGTAAAGTTAAAGCACACTGAAAGGGGATATGTTCAAAAAGTGGTACTGTCATCAAATGACGAGGGGAAGAATTTTGCTGTGGTTTCTTTGAGGCAGGTAATTTGTGATATTAACCCAAATTTTCAGGAGTGCCAGTTGCCTTTTGTATGCTTTACCGAGAATTACAGCAGTTCAAACAAGTTATTGCATAGTGCATACAAAATTGATGTGTATGTGCAAGTAATCTGAACATGTGATATTTAAATGTGCAATGCTGAAATCTGATTTCCTTGAATACATTAAATTCATTATTGAACATTTGTGCTAATTACATTAATCTTGTAGGTCAGAAGTCCAGTTCTTGGGGATAAGTTCTCAAGCATGCACGGACAAAAAGGTGTGCTGGGATTTCTGGATTCCCAAGAAAATTTCCCTTTCACAGTGCAAGGAATTGTTCCTGATATTGTAATAAATCCACATGCATTCCCCTCTCGACAAACTCCAGGGCAACTTTTAGAAGCTGCTTTAGGAAAGGGGATTGCTCTTGGTGGTTCATTGAGACATGCCACCCCTTTCTCCACTCTCTCTGTTGATGTCATCACTGACCAGCTTCACAGGTGCAAATTGAGCATGCTACCTTTATGTAGTTCCTACATCTTACTTTAAAAATATTATCATATATTTGGATTATGCGGATTGCATACCATTTAGTCTACTTCCAGAAGAGGAGCTTCCTTGTATATCAACTTCTGCTTTGGTTTATGTATGTCGCTGTTATATTACTTCACACTTGAGTCATTTGTCCTCTCATTTATATTCCTTTTGACTATATGGCAGGGCTGGATTTTTAAAATGTGGAAATGAGAGAGTATACAATGGGAGAACAGGTGAGATGGTGGGCTCACTTATATTCATGGGCCCTACATTCTATCAGCGACTACACCACATGTCTGAGGACAAACTGAAATTCCGAAACACTGGTCCAGTTCACCCGCTAACCCGACAGCCTGTGGCGGACAGGAAGCGTTTTGGTGGTATTAAGTTTGGTGAAATGGAACGTGACTGCCTAATAGCTCATGGTGCATCAGCCAACCTGCATGAACGCCTATTTACCCTTAGTGACTCATCTCAGATGCATGTTTGCCGCAAATGCCAAAATGTTGCAACTGTCATTCTCCGATCAGTTTCTGGCGGCCGTAAAATAAGGGGTCCTTACTGCCGCTCCTGTGAATCTGTTGATGACATTGTCAAGGTCAGTGTACCCTATGGAGCCAAATTATTGTGCCAGGAGCTCTTTAGCATGGGTATAAGTCTCAAGTTTGAAACAATGCTCTGCTAGACTGCTGGTTTGTGCAGCTTGCCTCTTTTGTTATTACCTACGAAACTAGTGCGTGCACTTGGTGTAAATATCCCTTTTTGTGTCTTTTTGCTTCTAGTTTCTATGAATGACAGTTTGGAGTACATCATGAATTCAGAATTTAAGTTGTATTTGTTATAGTGATCCTCTCCACTTTGCAGCTTTAGAAGGAAATGGTTACCATATATGGTTGTTAAGTAATATTTGTCTCATATTCAATTACTCACTTCTGTCTGGCTGTCTTTCACAGTGGATGTGGAAGCTACTTACTGTGAAAAAGCATCAGCTGGAAGTGAACTGGTAGATGTGTGAGTAGCATTATTTTTCCTTGGAAGAAATATCCAGTCACCCCCCCCCCCAAAAAAAAAAAAGGAAAAGAAAAAACCACTTGGCAAATGAAATAGTGATTGGAGTGATTGTGAAACTGTTGGATATATTTTTATATAGCGGTTGATTCGTGAAATATTTTTAATATTTTTGGGAATATTTTAGTCATATTTGATTCAAGGTTTAAAAAAATAATTAGGAATATTATATTTCTAAAAATATTTTTGATCGTACTTTCTTTCAAAAATATTTTCTTAGGGAGGTGAAAATTTGATATTTCCATGGAATGAAAATGTTAATATTAAAATAAAAGAATAAAGTTATTTTTATATTTAATTTTTTTATTTATCAATTTATTAAATAACTTTTAACTTTAATTGAGAAGTAATTGTTTTATTTTTAAAATATTTTTAATTGTTAAAAAATATAATAATATTAACTTTTTAACTATAAATTTTTTATTATTGTTTCTAATGTTTGAAATATTATTTGAATATAATTATATATACAATTTTTTTATTAAAAAAATAGGCTAAGTTTCTTTAAAAAAAAAAGCATATTTATATATAAAAATATAAAATAATAATATTGTTATATTAAAAAAATATAATATAAAATTTAATATCTGTATGAAATATAATTATAAAATAATTTAATTGTAAAAATTTATAATTTTATAAAAAAAATATTAAGTATATTTAATATTATAATAATAATTTAAATAAATTATGCTCATTTTATTTCAAAAATTAATTTAATAATAATATTAATAATTATAATAACAAAATATAAAGTATTAAAATATAATAAAGTATAACATATAAAAATATAATACATTAAATATTAAAATATAATAGTGTAAAATATTTTTATATATATTTTAATAAATTTTTAGATGTTGAATATTAAAATTTAATTTATTAGGTGTTAAAATTTTATTATTATTTATGTAGTTTTAAATAAAAATATAATTTACTATATTATATTTTATAATAAAGATTTTGATAAAGGTACTTTTGAAATAATATTAAGATTATTAAGAATATCAAATATGAACTAAATATAATAATATAATATATCTAAGAATCTGATAAAATATTTTCAGAAACATTTATAGTGAATTAAATATAGAAATATTATATTCCTAAGTATGTACACTTAAATAAATTATATTCACTTCATTTTGAAAATTGATCTAACAATAATAATACTAATAATCATAATAATAAAGTATAAAATATTAAAATATAATAAAGTATAACATATAAAAATATAATACATTAAATATTAAAATATAATTGAGTGTAAAATATTTATATATATATGTATATGTATATATATTAATAAATTTTTAGATGTTAAATATTAAATTTTAATTTATTAGATGTTAAATTTTTTTATTATTTATGTAATTTTAAATAAAAATATGCTTTACTATATTATATTTTATAATAAAGAATTGGGTAAGGATATTTTTAAAATAATTTCAAAATTTTGAAGAATATCAAATATGAATTAAATATAATAATATATCTAGAATTTGACAAAATATTCTCAGAAATATTTATAATGAATCAAATATAAAAATATTACATTTTCAAAAATTATATTTTTAAGAATATATACTTTTTAAAAAATGTAAGATTTCACGAAACAAATTCCATCTTAATATCATCAAGAACCATGCCTCTTCTTCATGATCTGAGTCAGTATACATTCACTTGATTGTGTCATTGTTGTTTTTGAAGTTGCTCCTTTTTGTTCCGAGCAAGTTTCTACATACTTACTCTTTTATCGGATTTAGTCTGGGTGCGTAATGTTTTCAAGTCAAGTGGTATATTTTGTGGGGTTTGCTTTGGTTGAAGGAAAGAAATAAGACATATGCTTTGCTCTGGAAATGTTGGAAGCACGCAAGTGATGGTAAAGGAATTAGATATGCTTTCTAAGAAGCACAACACGAACAGCTCCGAAGCTTTAAAATTTCTCCTTACTGATATCCGCATTCAATTCTTTAAATTATGGCTGAGAGTTGAATGCTGAACATTTTACCTTGAGAGAACTGTATGGTTAGAAGGAAATGCCTGATATACTTCATTTTTAGGAGCATCTCTTATAAAGATAGTAGGATCTTAAGAATAGTAAATTTCACAATTTATGAGGAGCGAGTAAAAAGTGAATTTGGGAAGTTAAGAGTAACATTACATGTAATTCTATACTAATATAATTTTCAGTAGATTAGAAAAAAATCATTAATTAGGGTTACTATTGGTGGTCCATATTGTATTTTAAAATAAAATAATTAATTTTATTAGAAATATTATGTGTATTAGCATTGATTAATTAATGAAATATTTATTTAAGTAATTAGTTTTATATTTTAACATTAAGTATAGAATAAATTGAACTCTGGTTTAATGTGTATAATCCATGATAGGTTGGATCATGCATAAACCCATATGGATAAAGGTCTCAACCTACAGTGTTTTAGTTATCAGTAGTTTCCTATTACAAGTCTAACTTTAAATAGAGAGATCAAGATTATTATTTTGATACTGCCTAATAAAGATTCTCATTCCTAAAAATTTTCTCTCCCTTTTCTCTTTATCTAGATAACCTAAGGGCGAAATAGGTTACAATTCTATTTATCATCATCATTCAAATCAGTCATGGCCTCATCAAATTATGCTCTAGGTATGCTCATAATTTTATTGTGATTAACTTTATATTTTAAGATTTTAATTCATATTTTTAACAATTGGTATCAGAGCGATGTTGATGTATGAATTATTTCATTATAAGCAATTTTTGACTGTCTTTCCAAAATTTATAAAATCTCCAATTTTTCTCTTTTATTTTCGTACATGAAATTATCAAATTCAGAATTTTAATTCTAAATTAATTGGATCTATTTTCTTTTAATTGAATGTCAAATTCTAATCTCAAATATATCCGGAATATTATTATGTTATTTGATTGTATTAAATTTGTGATTATTGTGGATCAATTTGAATTTTTCTGGAAAATTTATGAACATAAATCGTACAGTTTTGAAGCTTTTCCTTTTGAGTAATGCATGAATCTGTGATAAAAATTGGTTAGATATAATTTTTTAGGATTAAAAGGGGTTAAATAATAAATTTTGAAGCTTAAAAGCCCCATTAATGGCTGAAAAAAACGGATGAGAGTGCAGAAAGGATGAAGATGACCTTGTTTGGCTTCGTGAGTGTGCAGTACACGCATAAGGGAGAGGAGCATGAGAGTCAAGGACTCTTGAGACCAATCACTTTCTGCGGCAGCATGTGGATGCCACGCTCTCACATAGCGCGTGAACGTCACGTGCCTAACTTAGCTTTTATTCCGCACAATATTGTCACGCATTTTTCTTGGCCAGTCTGTTGCCCAGAATCGTCCTTGTGGGTTATGTCCACAGTTAGTTCCTTGATTTTGATTGGATAATGAGGTCAATCAAGGAGAACATGTCTTGGGTGGACATCATGGACGAGAAAGATTGTTAACGTCGGCATTTGCTGCTCCTTTGGTCTGGGTCTCAGGTTTTTTGACCAAAAAAAAAATTTTTTAGTCTAGAATTTTTAAATTTTTTTTAATTTATATTTTTTTAATTGTTTTGTGATCAATAAATATTTATTCTGAATTTTATATAATTTATAATATATGAAAATATCTTTTATTTATGAAATTTTTGGCTTAAAAAAAATTCATGGACATTTTTTACATTTTTCTAAACTTGGTGTGCTATTACTCTCTCTAATTGTAAACATAGGTATATTAGATAAATTTTTAACCCTTAATTATGTAATTTAGTACATATAAAGACACTTAAAGTCATTTATTTCATACTAATGATAGATTATGGATATAATAAAACTATTTTACATAAAATATTATCCTTTTAGGATATCTAGGAGCATATTGCATGAATGATGGATACACCCTATCGATGTGACATTATTAATGTAATTTTAGAATTTATACTCCTTAGAAGAGGCATGCAGCGTTTATAATATTTTCAATATTTTTTATACCTTATCGGTATGACTATATTGATTACATTTTTATGTAAGCTCTTGTACAAGTTAAATCATATGGTATATGTATTTTTGGATACCACTTTGTTAAATAATTGTTTGACTGATTTATTTAATTAAGAATTTTGTATTATAATTATATTGTGCACGCATAATTAATAATTTCTCAATCTTGTTACATCAATCTCAGTTTTTCAACAACTATCTATGGTAAGAACTTTTAATAGAACAAACTATGATGAATGAAAAAAGTCTTTGAACATGTACTTGACAATCTCTAAGGAGGATTTGGCTTTTAGAGAACTAAAGCTAACTGATCTCTTATCAGAGTCTAGTGCTGCAGATAAGACTTATTACAAATAATAATATGAGTCGAACCGGATCTGTTTGGCAGTGATTAAATTCACCATTGAAAAGGAAATTAGAGAAAATGTCTCAGATAAGGACACTACTGTGGAGTACATGAAAGCTGTTGGTGAAAAATTTAAGAAACTTGATAAGACTTAAAAAGTCTAGTACCTTTCCATGCTTGATAACATTCGTTATGATGGAATTTTGAGCATTAAAGAGCATATCATGAAAATAATTCATTACTACAATAAGCTAAGATCATATAGTGTTGATCTAGGAAAGAGTACTTTAGTCTATAGAGTCCTTCAGTCATTGTCATCTGAATATAGTTTACCTGAGAACTTCATATAATTTACAAAAGGGAGAGTGGACAATAGACTAGATGATTTCTATAGTAACTGATGAGAAAGATACTATGAAAAGTAATTCACAGTCACATTCCATCAATTACTTATCTCAGGACTCCTATAATAAGTCAGGTGGAAATGATAAAAGAGGAAAGAAATCAGAGACACAGATATTTCGAAAGCCTAAGTTCAAGAAAAGTGGTGATAAGAGCAAGGGACAACAAAATAAATTTAGGGGCAAGTGCAATTATTATAAGATCCCTAGACAGAAAAAGTCTCAATGTTATAAGTTAAAGAACAAGCGTGAGCAAGAAGGGGCTCAGAAATAGGCAGATCCCAAGTGAGACAGGAGAGACTATATTTGGAGTAGGAAGAAGTAGGGATAAAATTAAATACATGGGATCATTTTTATCTTCTAGACACTTTTAATTTGAATTATATCATTTAAATACTTTTTTTTAAGAATAAATTTGATTTCTAGTTTTGTTCTGACTAATTATAGTTATTCCTTTTGACAAAAAAAATTATTATGATTTTGTTAATTTTTGGTATGCCACCTTATAAAAGGATTCGTATCATTTGAATTTGAATGATTGTCCTGTTGTATCTTCTAATATTCCCATTAATGTCGTGATTAGGATAAATAACCTAGAATGAGTTAGAATTCTTCGATTTTATGGGATCAATTTTAGGCCATTTTTCAATAGAGAGATTAGAAAGATTGGTAAAACAAAGGTGCGTTGTTAAACCTAGATTTCTCATAGTTTAAAACTCTTGAGTGTAGGGTTATAAAGTAGAGATGATACCATATAATCCTTAGTTAAAGAAATTAGACTCTTGAACAATTAGTGAGTTCTTCATTAGGTACTGAATTAGATCAACAGGTTGTAGATTTTATTATCCCACTCATAATACTAAGATCATCGAGTTTGATCGAACATTTTATTTTGAAGATGGCTTAGATAGTGGGAGTTCAATGCTTAGGCTATCAATTTATATGATAAGGCCACCATTCTGCCTATACCTATTTTGATTCCTTCACCACTAAAGAAGATAATGTTGATAGTCTAGTTCAGATAAATAAAGATTCTCATGTTGAAGAACCAAATCTGCTAGCCATTGAGTTTAGATGATCTCAAAGGGTTTAAAGACTTGGAATACCAAATGACTATATTGTGTACTTGCAGGAATTTTAATAAATTTAATGGGGTAATTTTGTCATCTTAGTACTTTATATTGATGATGTTTTGCTAGCTAGTAACTCGATCCTTTTCTAGATGAGTCAAAATGCATGTTATCATGACATTTTGATCTTTAGCAAAACATATTTTATTTTGAAATTTAAATCTATCGTGACAAAACTCATAGTATTTTGGGTTTATACCAAGCCAATTTGATTGAACGGATGCTTGAAAGATTTAAAATGGATACCTGTGCGTCTAGTCCAATGCCTACTTAGAAAGATGATACATTGTTTCAATTATAGTGTCCTCAAACTGATATTGAAAGGGATGAAATTGACAAAATTCTTTATGCTTCCATTATTAGTGATCTTATGCATGCACATGTCTGCATTCATTTAGATATAGCTTTTATTATTTGTGTGCTTGGAAGATACTTAAGTGACCCTATGATGGATCATTGAAAAGCAGCCAAGAAAGTAATGGGATATTTTTAAGATACCAAAAATCATATGTTGAATTGTAGATGATCTAATTTACTTGAGGGTATTAATTTTTCAAATTCTAATTATGCCTTATATATAGATGGTCATCTTTATGATGTTTAAAGGAGCTGTTTCATAAAAAAGTATTAAACAGACACTCACAGCTACCTCAACTATGAAAGCAGAGTTTATCACATATTAAGAGGCTATTTGTCAGGCTATATGGTTGAGGAAGATGATACCTAGCATGTAAATGGTTAATTCTATATCATGATCTCTACTAAATTTTATTGCAATAATTCTCTTGCTATGTGCTTCTCTAAAAACCACAAGAATTCTAGTTATATTGAATATTTTGTTGTTAAACTTCTATTCGTTAGAGAGAGAAGATTGTTGAATCTCGGACTCGCATTGAACACAGCCTTAGTGGAGACATGCTAGGGATCCGTTGATTTAAGGTTTACCTATAAGAGTATTTAAAATTAAGTAACACATATGGGTCCTGTTAAATCTTTTAATGAAATCTTAGTTTAGTGGGAGTCTGAGATATGCTTATTTTATTTTGTTAATGTTTGTGACCAGTAATTACTCGTATTAAAATATTGGTGATATATTTTATACATATATAAATTATTTGCTTCCCTATTAGATTCAATGATTTTGAGTTATTTCTCTTATGAGCTGTGGTCAAAAGACTGACCTTATATATATCCAGTTCCTTTGAGATTATGAGACATTAATTTTACATCACTTGTCTCCCTATTGGATTCAGTGATTCTATGTGGTCTCATTCCACTTATGTAATCGTTGCTCAGTTTGGATGTTGAAACATTGGTAATATGTTTTATATATATATATAAATCATTTGTTTCCCTATCGGATTCAATGATTTTGAGTTGTTTCTTTTCTGAACTGTAGTCGAAAGACTAAACTTTATTCTGTTCCTTTTAGATTATGAGACATTCTATCACTTATCTCCCTATCAGATTCAGTGATTCTATGTAGTCTCATTCTTTGAATTAAGTTTATAACTTTAATATATAAATAATTACTCAATTATTAATATTTTAATTATTCCATATAATTAATTAATGCTATCTAAGTGGGAGATTATTAGTATTTTAAAATATAATAATTAATTTTATTAGAAATATTATGTGAATTAGCATTGATTAATTAATGAAATATTTATTTAAGTAATTAGTTTTGTATTTTAACATTAAAGCATAGAATATATCAGGGTCCTGATTTAATGTGTATAATCTATGATAAGGTTGGATCATGCATAAGCTCATATGGATAAAGGTCCCAACCTATAGCCCTTTAGTGGTCAGTAGTTTCTTATCACAAGTCTGAACCTTAAATAGAGATATCAGAGTTATTATTTTGATACTACGTAATAAGGATTCCCTACTCCTAAAAATTTTCTCTCCCTTTTCTCTTTATCTAGATAACCTAAAGGGTAAAGTAGGATTATAATTCTGCTCATCATCATCATTCAAATCAGTCATGACCTCATCAAATTATGCTCCAAATATGCTCATAATTTTATTGTGATTAACTTTATATTTTAAGGATTTTAATTCATACTTCCAACAGTTCCATTCTTTTTAAGAAGACCCATAACTTCTTTAAATATAAAAGATCCAAAAAAAAAGAAAAGAAAAGAACATGTGTGAGGTGTTTTTTGAATAAAGCTTATTACTTGGGCTTATTGCATGAAAAGCCACAAGATTTTGTTTGGTTCAAGGCTTTCTACAGAAGAATATGTATATTATACTTATATATATATGGCTAGTAAAAAGATTCTGTATGAAGGCGTGTTGGATGGCATAAAAATAGGCTTTGTCTTTTGTTTTAAAAGGCTTGTTAACTTAGTTTTCCTGCTGCAACTTTAGGATTACGGTGAAATTGAGAAATAAAGGAGCGTCTCAAGTTTCATACATTATATTGGGAAGAATTGAAGATTTAAAAGCATAGATGGTATAGAGAGAGAATATGAAGGCATATAATTTTTGTCAAATTAAACAAGAAAATTTATCATTATATTTACTCAAATTTTCATTAAATTTAAGTATATTATTTTTTGTAATTTAAGCAATATAGTACATATTTTTCTATTAATTTTTTTTGCTAATTGGTTTTATACAGTAATTAATGTTAATTTTTGTGTTAATTTTATTAAAAATTTCATCTATTTTGAATAAAGAGTTTTATACTAGCTATTTTTTAGAATTTCTAGGAAGATATTGTATCCATTATTTTATTAATGAATTTTTTACTGGTCAAGGTCCCGTGATTTTTACTTTTACATTGAGAGCTTTTTACGTTAAAAATTGTTAATCTCTTTATTTATTTTTCTTACAATATTTTTTGGGATATATTTTATTATACGCATGAGAAAATTCAATTCAAGTAAATTATTTAATTTTTTCATTGTGTGTTACTTTAATTCTGGGAATTATTTTTTTTCAACAAGTGGTATCAGAGCTTAGGTTCTGATACATTCTACTTGTGTGAATATTGAGGCTAATATAAGTAGAATAATAACTTTGAATGGTGAAAATTATACTTTTTGAAAAAAAAAAGATAGAAGATTTACTTTATGTGAAAGATTACTACTTGTTTGTGTTTATCACAGAAAAATCTAAAAATAAACCATATTTAGAATGTGATCTATTATATAGACAGGTTTGTGGATATATTAGGCAGTAAGTAGAAGAGAATGTGTGAAATTATATTGAAAACAAATATATGCTTACATACTGTGGATTAAACTCGAAAAATTGTATACTAGAAAGATCGAGAATAATAAAATGCATTTGATAAAATAAATTATAAGCATAAAATATTAAGATAACACTCTGATGATAGATCATTTGAATAAGTATTAAGGGATTATTAATTAGCCTTTTGCTATAAATATCAAATTTGAATATGAAGTTTAAGGTTTGATGCTTCTTAATTCTTTACTAGACTCATGGGAAATGTTTATAATGTATATATATTTAATTGTACTTTAAATGGCATGATAACAATTGAAATTGCTAAAAAAATGGTGTCTTGAATGAAGAGTTGAGGAGGATATTACATGTAAAAAGGATATTTTTTCATCTTACATTCCTATTGATTTTAAAGATATAAAATTGGCTTATGAGGGTGCAATAAAGCGTGTTGCTACTCGAAATGTCATTCTAAAAATGTCTAATGGAATGAGATTAATCATTAAGTAGTAAAAGATGTTATAGACATTTAATTAAACTTATTTTTTATAGGTAAACTTTATGATGAATGCTTATAATAATTTCTTCTTACATGATCAATGGAAGCTTACCAAGAATTTTATGATTGTGCTTAAAGGCTCAAAGTATTTTACACTTTTCTTGAATGAAGTAAAAATTAGTGAAAGATATTAGTTAATTTTGCAGAGTTAAGTGATGAGATTGAGTTACGGACATTAAATCTTATGTCATATGAGTGAAAAAAGGATTACTGTTTGGCTTAAAGAGATGAATTATATGAAATGTAAAGTTTACATTTATAGAAGTGTGATAATTATTTAGCTAGAAAACAAAACTAGAGTAGCTTTTAAAAGTCATTTACCTTCCAGAAAATTAAATATACTTGAATTAGTATATTCTAATGTGTGTGGTCCTATAAGTACAAGGACATTTGGTGGTTCTCTTTATTTTGTTACATTAATTGATGATTACTTAAAAAAGATACGAGTATACACATCAAAGATAAAGAACCAAGTGTTTGGGATATTTAAATAATTTTACGCTTTAGTTGAAAGAGAAATAGAGGAGAAGGTGAATGTTCAGGACCTTCTGATGCTTATTGCAAAGAACAAGACTCCTTAGTTAAATGATTTAGCTGAAAGGATGAACAGAATATTGGGTGAGAGAGTTAGATATTTGCTTTCATATGCTGGACTGCTAAGAACTTTTTAGCTTGCTGCTTTAAATACAGTTGTGTATATTTTGAATTACTTTTCATGTGTTTCTTTATAGTTTGAAATGCTAGAAAGGATTTAGTCAGGTAAGAATATTTCCTACTTATCATTTATGAGTTTTTAAATGCAAAGCATATGTGTATATTTCCAAGAATGAAAGATCCAAGCTTGATATGAAAATAAAGTAATGCTTATTTCTAGGTTCTGGTGAAGATGAATTTCACTACAAATTCTATGATCTTGTTGAAAAGAAGTTGAATTAAAAGTAGAGATGTTATGTTTGTGGAAGATCAGATATTAAAAGACATTAGTAAGAAAGAAATAGTGGTGCCTTAGCATAAGTGAACTATCATCTAACTTGGATATAATTCATCTAAGAGAGGAATAGGATAGAGTTGAAACTCAAAATTTTGAGCATGATATAATTAATATAAATAACCCTACATAAAGTGTATATGATGAATAACTAACACCAAAGGTTCCAATTGTTACACTTAGAAGATCTACCAAATTCAAACAACTTTCTATAAGTTATATTGAAGATGAGTTCCTTCTTTTGATTGATGGAAGAAAGCTAGAATGTTATGATGAGGTTATAGAAGATGAACTATAAAAGTGAGTGGATTGAAACTAGACAAGATAAAATGAAATCTTTACAAGAAAGTCACACCTATGAGCTAGTAAAATTACTAAAAAGTATGAAAGATTTAAAAAACAAATGGGTGTATATAAAATAAATAATAAAAAAATAACTTTAAGCCTCAACATAAAGTTAGAATGGTTGTGAAAGGATTCGATCAAAGAAAAGGAATTGATTTTAGTGAAATTTTTTCTCTTGTTATAAAAATATCTTCTATTCGTATAATTTTAATTTAGTAGTTACTCTTGATTTGGAAATTGAGCAAATGGATGTGAAGGTAACTTTTCTTAATGATGATTTAGAAGAAGAGATCTACATGGAATAGCTAAAGTGTTTTAAAGTGAAAGGAAAAGAAAATTATGTATGTGCAGATTGAGGAAGAGTTTTTTTAGGTTAAAGCAAACTTCTAAACAGTGGTATAAAGAGTCAATTATAGAGGAGCAGGATTATCAGAAGACAATATTTGATTATTGTGTATTTGTTTAAAAATTCTCTAATGATGATTGTACCATTCTTTTGCTCCATGTTGACGATATACTGATTGTTGGCAAAAATGTTGTGAGAATTGCTGAATTGAAGAAAAAATTAAGTCTTTTGCCATGAAAATTTTGGGTTAAGCAAAATAGATTTTAGGCATAATGATTATTTGGCACAAAGGTGCAATAAAACTTTATTTGTCACAAGAGAAGTGTATTAAAAAGGTACTTTAAATGTTTGGTATGGAAAATACCAAAGCTATTTCAAGTTCTCTTATTACTAGCTTTAAATTGTGTATCAAACAATGTCTAAATATGGATAAAAAAATAGCAAAATATGGAAAGAATTCCTTATACCTTAATAGTTGAAAGTTTAATGTGTGCTATGGTATGTACTAGACCTAACATTGCTCACGCCCTTGATATAGTGTGTCATTTTCTCTCAAATCCATGTAAAGAGCATTGAAATGCGTAAAATGGATTATGAGATATCTTTTGAAGTATAACTAATTTGAGCTTATATTTTAGATATTTACTAATGTAGCTTAACTGGGAATATTGATTCTTGCAAGTCTACTTCTAGTTAATTGATCAAGTTTACAAGGAGAACTATGGCATCACAATTCAGATTGCAAAAATATGTTATCTTTTTAATAACAGAAAGAGAATTTATTGTAGTAACTAAAGTGTGTAAAGAGTTGCTGTAGATTTCAAGAACTTAGATTTAAGTAAGATTGTTATATCCTATTTTGTGACAATCAGAGTATAATATATTTTGATAAAAATTTTGCTTTCCATAAAGGTTGAAATATATTGATGTTTGTTATTATTGGATATAAGATATTTTAAGTAATAAATTATTAGAATTTGAGAAAGTTCATATAGATAATAACGGTATTGATATAATTCACTAAGCCTTTACCAAGTGACAAGCTTGAAACATGTTGCTCAGTAATTGAAATGATGGTATTCCCCATTTAATCTGAAAGAGGAGATTTGTTAGTGGTGGGTTCCTCCTAAATAAACTTATAATTTCTTTAGATATAAAGGATTAAAAAAAGAAGAAAGAAAAAGAACATGTGGGGCATTTTTTGAATAAAGTGCATTACTTGGGGTTGTTGTGTGAAAAGCCACAAGATTTTGTTTGATTTAAGCTTTGTATGGAAGAATATGTGTGTGTGTGTGTATATATATATATATATATATATATATATATATGCAGCCAATAAAAGGATTTTTTATGAAGGTGTGTTAGACAATGTAAAAATAGGCTTTATTCTTTGTTTTAGAAGGTTTGTTTGGCTTAGTTTTTCGTGCAACTTTAAGATTGTGGTGGAATTGAGAAATAAAAGAGTGTCTTTGGTTTCATGCATTATATTAGGAAGAATTGAAGCTGCAAAAGTGCGAACGACATAGAGAAAGAATATAAAGGTACATAGTTTTCTGTCAAATTGTACCAAATGATTTATCACTATATTTACTTAAATTTTCATCAAATTTTAGTATGTTGTTTTTGGTAATTTGAATAATATAGTGTATATTTTTTTTTGTTGATTTTCTATTTTTCTACTAGCTAGTTTTACACAATAATTAGTGTTAGTTATTGTGTTAATTTTATTGAAAATTACACGTGTTTTAGTGAAGGATTTTATATTAGTTATTTCTTAAAATTTTTATGAAAACATTGTATCTATTATTTTATTAGTAAATTTTTTATTGGAATAGATCTCTTAATTTTTATTCTCATATTGAAGGATTTTTCATATTAAAAATTATTAGTCTCCTAATTTATTTTTCTTAAAATATTTTTGGTGATATATTTTATTATACGTATGGAAAAAGTCAATCCAAGTGAATTATTTAATTTTTTTGTTGCAAATTATTTTAATCCTGGTAATTATTTTTGGCCCAACAGTCACATCTTAATTTGAATTCGTCTAAACTTAGAGTTGGATTTTTGTGTTTAACAGTCATTGGATAGCCATCATTTTATATTTTTATAAATTAAAAATTTAAGTTTATAAATATCATCATCCGCATCAATCATGTTTGGAGAGATTTTCGTTAGAAGTGTTAATGCCGTCATATTTCATTATTGTAAAAGTATTTTAGAGGAGGCAGAAATGTATAATTTTAAAAGATATGAAAATGTATAATTCTAAAAGATAGAAGATGAAAATGCATAATTTTAAAAAATTAGGAACATTGAGTATAATTAAATTATACCTCTAGTGAGGCTAATATAATTTGCCCTACAAATTCCACAAAAAATAAAATAATATTGTAAATAAAAAATATTTTAATTATTTAAATTAAAAATAGAGAGTATTCAATATTGTAAATAAAAAATATTTTATTTAATTATAAAATTAACATCAAGAATAAAAAAGTAAGTATAAAAATTAATTAATTTTTTTTATTTTTTATTTTTAAATTTCATGTTTAGAATTATAATTTTGAAAAATTGATTGTCAAGCAAATTTTTTTATTAAAAAAAAAACTGTTTTTAAAAATAGTAAACAAACATTCTTTAGTCAAGCTACAGTACGACTGAGATCTTAATGCCATAATTTTTTTTCCCTTTGGCATATAAGATATTTAATTTATGATTTAGTTGAATCTTTAAAATAGGAATTTTTATTTGCAAAAATACAAAAAATGGAAAAACACTGTAGCAAACTACTAGAGATGTTTCCTTGGAGGACCTAGTCAACAATCGTGATTCTATTCGATGTTAATGCTGAACAAAGCAAAAGATCCCAACCCCAACGCAGATCGTACACTTGCAACAAAGACATGTCAGATAAGACATGCACAAAAACAATTCATTACATTTTTCTGCAGGGCAAATGATTCCTTTTACTGATTCTGTGTTATAACAGTAACACCAGCTGCTATACCAAATCCTGCGCTGCAATATGAATCTCCCAAGCAGTTTAATTATCTTTTCAACTGCAAAATCTTCCCTACGAGATAGAATGCCTCCTGTTTCTTGAGGGTCGAGTTGATGATTTTAAATCTCGAGGGACTACAGAAGTTGGACTGTTAGAACTCCCTGAAGTCTCAGAACTCTTTTCCACCTGTCCTTTACCTACAATCCATAATTTATCGAATATTCTCCGTGATCGAGATGGCAGCAAATGTATGCCACTTCTGCTGCTTTTGCTATTCTTCTTGCTCAACTCTTCTTCTTTAATCTTCAACTGATTCAACTGTTTCTCGAGGAATTGGCAATCTTCCTCTCCTGTTTTCTCGCTTTCTTCTTCTACACTTGTCAAGGAGAGTGAAGAATCATGGTTATGGCTACGAAGAGCTTGAATGCTGGCGGAAGCTCTAACTTGCTCGAAAAAGAGAACTTGAACTACAACTCGAAGAGGAAGGCGCTCATTCTGTGCTGCGTGCATCGATGCATCCACTGTCAACTTCTTGACATCCATCAGACCACATATCTTCTTCTTTTCAGCTTTTGTCAAGTCCGGGTGCTCCTGAAGCAAAAAATTCCAGTTGTTTACTCATTATGTACTCTATTTAACAATATGTATACAAACTTTGAACCCCAAGTTAGATTAGAGTACCTTCAAGTAGATATCAATAGCTCTGTACAGGTTATCATGATCTGGTCTAGCAGACTCTGGAATTGACTGTGACAAGTCCACAAAACTAGACAGGCTCAGATTTGGATCGTGTGCAATTTCTGCAAGATAACCGTCCAGCAACTTGCCCACGTTTAATAAAGATCTATGTCCTGAAATAGATTTATCGTTTCCTTTTTCGTTCATTTCACTGACTTCCATATCCGAGATGCCCCTTTCATTAGCCATGTATTGATTCAAAAGCCACTGTACCAATTGAACATCGTACATGGTACTCTGGGGAGACCTTGCTGGAATCAATAAATCTTTCACGGAAGCCTCATGCAATTTCAGGCTGATGCTCCTTGTCAATTCTTCTCTTGATGTCTCGTCTGTTCCAACTAATATGGCCACTTTCAACAGCTTGAGCAAGAAAATACATGAACAGCCCACAACATTGCCTGACGGCAATAAACATACAATCGTCTCCACCAGAGACTTATTCCTCTGAGCATGTGCATCAGAAACTAAAGCATCGACAGAATCAGGCAGCCATCTAATTGCATAGATTTTCAGTGCCTCACCAATCAAAATGCCATCCATTCTTCCTTTAGATTTCACAGCAACCATTACTCGCTTGTAAAGATCAATGTCCAGCTCACATATATCTTCAACCCACCAATCCTGAGGAACCAACTCCACTTTCTCTTGAAGCGCCATCTTGTCCTCAACAAGTATATCGTGCTCCGTCAGCTTCCGGTTGTATGTGTAGGACCATGTGATGTTGTCTGGATCCACAGAAGTTTTAGAAGCAATGGAATCTATGCATCTCCCAATAATCTTGACATCCTCAGACCATGGCAGAAGAGGTTTAGTAGTTTGAAGAACAATTATGGAATCCTTCCAGCTACGGAAAATACTTGAGCTGAGAAACACCTCAATCTTAAAAATTAAGTTCCCTTTGTCCATATCCTCAGTCATCTCAAGATACTCAGCTGCACAACGAGCAGCCACAACATTGTAAGCATTAAGAGTAACGGACATTCCATAGCAGAATTTTGCACATATTTCAAACGCTTTGGGGCCGCCAGGAAAATTAGCCATGTAAATTTCCTCAGAATTCTCTTCATTGGCCTTGGAAACCAAATTCTGCAGTCTATTGCTCTTGCACAATAGAGGGAACTGAAAATACAAGAAAATCAAGATTATAAAATTGTAGATGAAACTTTCTAAAAGTACCTAGCACAATTATCACATACACAAAAACATTTTGCAACAGCACGAATCATATTACTAGATAACTGCATCAAATTAAACAAGTGTGTAGATTACTGAGGATGAGAGTAAAGCCGCCGAATGGATATGTACCTTGTGAAGGTAAAACTTCACTTCACTAACAATTATGACAACGTCTGTAGGTAATTCAGATGATACATACCTGCATGAATGGGCACAGCATTATAGAAAATGCTTAGATCACAAAAAATATATAAATTTTTGGGAAAAAAAATGGACGAGAACAACATGGCATACTTTAAGGTGTGATATAAAGCCAAGTAAATTTCAAAACTCTGATTCATTTCCAAGATAATTTACTTAGCAAAAGTAGTTCTTAGATGTTCGCATATACGGCACATGCAGGACAGTTGAGATTTGATCCTGAAATCCGGTTTATTAGTGAATAATCCTTTCACAGGGGAATTCCTCCATATTTTCTATGCACAGCATAACACCAATCAGAGTAAACTAGTGCAATTAGAAGCTAACCCTCACCAACATCGGAAGTAGAAACAATTGTTACAACTAATAATAATTGTTTAAAGAGACTTTGAATCCAGATTATGATTGAGGAGGCCGGACCCCCCCCCCCCCATATGACTTCACAGTAGCTGGACCAAAACCCAAAAAAGTTCATAGTTGGAAGGCTGGACCGACCTCGACTAAATGGCCTTTTCTCATTTTCTCCCTCCACTTTTTAGTGTCGCCGACAATCAAATATTAGAATGGTTATTACTTTCGCAAGACGTTCGCGGGGTTAATTGTCGTCTAGTCTCAACATTCTAGAAGAAAGGATGAGCTTTTTAAAGCATTCATGATCGAATCCACTAAACACATTAAGAATGCAGTAAATACTTGACGCCCCAGAGTCCCAGACCATGAAGCAGTGACTAAAACAGAGCCAACATCAAGGCAATGATTCTGTGTACTGTACTACTGCGAACCGAAGTTAAGGAAATGAAGAGAATGTCAGAAGATAACAGTGTTAGAAAGCTCCTCACCTGATAGACTTTCCGTCTGCTTGAAAAGCATCTGGCTTGGAACCCAATTTCATGAACTTCATTTTCACTCAAACGAAACCAACTGTAACAGATGAACAGTAGAAAAAGCTTCACAAAGAACTCAAAAACAGACCTTGGTTTCCTTCGAAATCGACCATAGGGAAACCTCTCTGGCTCTCTCTAAGGGAACTTTATGATACGTGCTAAAAAACCCCGTTCCCAAATTGCGGAACAGAGAGAAAACCCGCTGAGCTCACAAAAAACGCAAAACAATAATGGCTTTTCCCATAAAACAACACTTCCTAACACGCTCTCCCCAGTGAGAGATAAACATTGCATGGGAAGTTTGGAACAATCACCATACCAGGACAAGCTATTTTTGCAAAAAACTTATGAAGGCACCGATGACCCTCTTCGTGGTACAGAGGAATAGCTGGGCATGGGAAAGAGTGGAAAGAAGAAAAAAATGTAGACAAGTATTCAACCTTTACGGCAAACTGTCAAGAACCAAGCTTGGAGAAAGAAACAGCAATTATATTGATTTATAGGGAAGGAGAGGAAATCAGAAACCGCATTTTGAATACAAATAGAATATGCTCTGTTTGTTAGAAAAATGGCGTCAGGGGAGACGGAGAGACTGGAGAGAGCATGCATAGGTGAATTAAAAAAGGAGGTGTATGATAAATGGTGGCGGCCTTTACTTTTATTTTAAATCATACTGATGAGTGATCCGCAGAAGATCTTGTCCTCGCTTTGGCGCAAATCTCAAAGGGTCATTTCATTTTCTCTACGTGAAAGCAAGAAGGTGATACAGATAGAAGGAGGGATTCTTCATTAAGAATGATGATGGTTCTGTCGAGGCTCTGATGAACTTATCTCTGAGATTTGCAGGAAAAGAGAAACCAACTGTTCATACAGAGACAGAGAAGACTCGTGTAGTATATATTGCAAGGAGGGATGGAGTAGGAGACTGTGTTACAGGCATGGAACAGTGTGCCTTGGATCACTTTTTTTTGCCCACCAACCTCCTCTCCTGGACCATTTTCTGCCTTCCTTTTTGTTCTAATTCTCCGGATTGTCCCCGCTGTAAATCTTGTGTTTACCCTTGTTGTGACAAAAGTTTTCCGCATTCCATTGCTTAAATTTGTGCATTTATGGACGTGGATGTCTTAACAACCTGGAATGGGAGTGGTAGATGGAGAAAGAGATGTATGAAAGCATTTTTGAATTTGAACTCTTGTGTTTCTTGCTTGCGGAAAATGAGATAGCAACACCTCTTTTAATTGCCAACCATCTACCCAAAAAGACAGCCTTTACTTAAAAATAAAATAAAAAAGTTGTATATATTAGTTGCTGGCTCAATAACGAAATAATATCTTATATTACTTTAAAGACTTTAATCCTTATTATGTAAACGATCATTTTTACCTTTATTTTGGGGGGTGGGGGGTGGGGGGGGGCCTGTTTGATCATCTCCTCCCTAAACCAAACAAGAAGTTGATAATAGTTACAATTACTGAAGAAACTATGGTTTATCAAATATATGTTGTTTATAGTCCATCCAAATAGATTTTGTTTATTTTGCAAGAAAATGTCACAAAATAGAAGATCTGATTTTATGTGTGAAATCATGCTTCTGTCTGTGTCTGTTTAATTAATAAAACATAGCTACTGAATTAGAACATATGTTTGTGATAAGCACGCCCTTCTTTGCGCTCATCCAATAAGAAAAAGAAATCCATTTTGTTCTTTGGGTTGCATGTGCCAAATGCACAGCATCCTTTTCTTAAATTCCTTTAGGACAACAACCAGATGGACCCACTTTTAATGATCAGAGTCGGTTGATTCATCCGCCGCGCCCAACGAAACTATTTCATGGATCATGGCGCCCAATGCTCCTAGTAAATTCTCAATTTATTCCTGGGGCTGTCAATCTGTGACTTTTTTTTTATTAAGCCTTTCTCAACAATAAAAATTATATTAAAAGTTGATATTTTCTATTAATTTATAAAATAACATTTATCCTCTTTCATAATTAATATGGAATAATTCAATAATATCCTCTTCATACATCAAACCTTCAATTAGAGTCTTAACACCAACCTATTCTTTTACGAATTATTAGATAGATTTATTACAATTACATTCCAACCCGTAGAAAAATTTAACAATCTATTCCTTACACATCAATGTTATAATATGGGCTCTCATATTATTATTGGATGTCTTTTTATTGAGTCTTTTTCAACTACAAAAATTGATATAAGAATTGGAGCTTTTTATTAATTTATAAATTAATACTCACTTTCTTTCATAATTAATGCGAGATAATTCAACACAATCATATGATTGATTCATGAAATATAAGTTAATTAATTAATTTTATCAATAATTAGTTAATTTAATAAAGGCAAATTGAATTTCAAAATATTTTAAATTTGATATAGAGGAAATTTATTAGAAGCATCTTTATTAGAAGAGATTTATTATTTATTACTTTCATTTCAATTTATTTTTGTACCCTAAAAAAATGTGAGATACCGTGCTTAAAAAAAAAAAATCATTGATAAGGTAGTTTCTTCCTCCTCACCTCCGAAGAATTGCTTTCATCTCAGCGGCACTTTTCTCAACCACTAAGCACACATGGTCCCTCACTCGATACACTTGTATAGTAAGGGCAGCAGTCACTGTTGGATAACTCCATATTAGTTGTACTAATTTACACACCTCTTAAATGGCTGTTCCATCTCTTGCACCAACGCCGTCTTAGTCCCCAGAATCTCATTTAAATCCATCCCTCACCTCCGCCTCTACACCTAACTGAATTAGTTATTATAAGAAAATGACCTCAACCAACAAATTATTTAGACCCTTCTTTACGCCTGTATATAATTCAGCCTTGGCTAATTTAATGGATCTATTTAAATTAAATTATGCCATATGAAATTTTTTTATATATTTTAATTATATTATATGTATTTAATTATAGCTAATAAATGAATAGCTAACACTAGTGTGTACAACAATATTATAAATAATTAACACTCTTAGGAGTGAAATGACATTAGGTACTCCCTTTAAGTTCTTTCCCTTCGATCTCAATTAAATTACTTATGTGTATCAAGTAATCATATGAATTAAATAATATATTGAAATGTTTGTATACTTTAATTATGTCATGTATTTTTAGTTATAATGAAAACAATGAATGATAATCATCAATTTTATAATTTTTAAAGTCTTAAAAATTAAAAAATTAAAATTTTAATGTGCATAAACCCTACAAAACTAATAATTATCTTTCATGTATTGGTTATGACTAACAATATGTTTAGTTGGATGGAATGAAATAAAATGGGAATGAGAATAAGAAGGGGAGTGAAATAGAATAGAATGACCATACTACAATTATGTTTGATATGGTAAGGAATGGCATAAGTATTTTATTTTATTTTTATATTTGATAAAAAAATAATGTCATAATGAAATGAAAAAAAATATAGTTGAAGATAATAATACCTTATTTATAAAAATAATAGATATCTAATTAAATGATTTAATATTATTAAAATGAATGATATAATTAATGATAAAATTATCATAATTTAAAATTTATCACGAAAATTATAATTAACAAAATATTTTTTATAATAAAATCATAAAAATTCTAATTCACTAAAATTTCATGTTAAATGTTTTTATTAAAATATTAAGATGTCACATTTTAAATTTTATTATTAAAAAATATAATTATTAAAATATTTTAGTAGAGAAATATTAAAAAACTAATTTTTTTTATCATGTATTAATAAAAGATAATATTGAAATATATGGAAAATATGATAAACATATTTATAAAAATATCAATATAGAAATAATAAAATAACCTATTCCATTACTTTTGCTAGATGTAATGGGTCATTTCACCATTTGATAAAATAGTTATTTTCGATAGAATAAACATTTTCATTTTATAATATATGCTAAATAAATTCTCTAATGATTTTCATTTTAATTCTTATTCTTATTTCATTTCATCCAATCAATCATAGTCTAAGGATACATGGCATATTTAAAGTATAGAAGAATTTTTCTTAATTGATGCAAGAAGCAATATTCCACTTTTTTAGTAATAAGAATAATAAAATTATTAGATGTATATATATATATATATATATATATATATATATATATATATATATATATATAATTTCAAAATCAAGTCTTAAATATAAAAGAAAATGCCACCTTATGATGTACCAATGTATCGAGTGCTGAAATTATATATGAAAGTTACTCTTTTTAACTTAAGGGTAATGATTAAAACATACTATCTGTATCAACATTCTTCAATTATTAAATTTTATTCAATACATATAATATTCTGTAAATTATTAAATTTAATAGCCAACCGTATAAATGATATATGAATGTTGTCCTCCGACTTTGGAGAAGGTGGTATGCATCATAAGGAAACAGTGAAAACAGTGGGAGCCGTAACCACAAAATCATGCTACGTACCGCATTTGCGATAGTTAATTCCAAATGGGTCCACAAAATCATCTGATCACCAGTCATACTACGACATTCCTGGAAACCTTTCTCATATTATTATTCACTATTCATTGGGGGCCAAAACTGATTTTCTCCGAAAAGAAGATTACAAGTAGTGCTTAAAATTAACCAAAATATTCCCGAACAGTCTAAGCACGATTAGTAAAAAATTTAATTCTTATTTGAGTTAAATATTAGCTTTATAATATAAAGTTGATGGTGTTTGTTTTATATATATTTTTTATTTTCAATATTATTTATGATCTTATTAAATTTTAGGTTTATTTAATTATCAAAATATTTGATATTAATAAAAAAATTTATTAGTTTCATTTTATAAAAGCAAAAAAGGTTAAAAAAAATTGTGCATAAAATACCTTAAACTCAAATGGTATATGTTTAAGCTACATGAAAATGTTGAAATTCCTAATGACAAAGTTTCTATTTATGTTATTACTTATGTAATTACTAAGCAATGATCAAATACTATGATTTAATTATTATATATATGTTTATTAAAACAGTATGTGATTTATATTTATAATTTCATTTATTTATATAAAAAGTTATTTTACATTTTTTATCATTATTTTTTAAAAATTATATAATATATTAAAGCTCATCTAAATTTAATTAACCTTATTTAATAATCAAGTTCGAACTTGAATTTCAAAAGTTCAAGCTCAAATTTAAATAAGTAAAAGTTCAATTCATTTCTCAAGAACAATGATTAGTGTAAAAGAAAACTTGTTACATTAAGATTTCTCTATTTTTTTTTAAAAAAATATTTTTTGTAAATTTTTTTTATATATATAGATAAGGAAATATATTATATATATTTAATATTAAATATATAAATTATTTTTTATTATTTTAAAACTATATCTCTAGTAAAAATATTTTCAATCAAAGTAAATGAAATTAAAAAAAAAATTTCCCCACGTTGTGAATCTTTTTAACTAATGGTGAATAACTTAGATAGTGAATTCTAAGGCACTCCTAAAGGTTTGGTACCTGGGGTGGTGTAGCAAAATACAAGTCATTGAATGAGATAACTAAGTCAATGTTAAGATTTTTGTAATCTCGTTCAGTGACTTGTATTTTGCCACACCACCTCGGACACCATAGCACTTAGTTTTGTTTTGTCTTTAAATATGAGTTAATCAGTTACCAACAATATTTCTTGACGATAGATGGCAATAACCAAAGCTCTGAAATTTGTCGTTGAGAAGGACAATACATGTAGGACAATCTATGATTGATCAAAACCCATACACTAAACATTAATGCTAAACTAGAAAGGAAACTCCAATAAATTGTGTGAAAAAGATGAGTTTAGAATTTAGATAAAAGGTGAGGGAAGCGTTAGTCAAATCATATAGGCAAGTGTGGTTCTTAGGAGAAATAATGGGTGAGATTAGGCCAACACACATATAAATGATGACGGAGGTGAAGGGTTCCTGCCTTTAATAATGGTTGGGCTTGTGGAAGGACTTTTCCATGCCAAATTCAGCAGTGCCGAGGACCATGTGGCTTCCTTTCTGCCCCCGGAATTAATTAATTCTACTTCATATATTTAGTTATATAATAAAATTTATTTTTATTATATATTAATACATTATCTTTTTATTAGTTCAGTATTCAATCTCTCATGTGGCCAATTTCTCCTTCAATCTCTGTCCGATGGATTAAGAATTTAAGTTTTATATATTATTAATATAAAATATTTTATATTATCAATAAATGAGAAGAAAATATATAAAAGTGATTAAAAGTTTTTATATGATAATATATAAATAAATAATAGTATAAAAATACTTTATAATGATAATAAATTAAAATTAACTTCTTCTAATAATTACTTGTAATATTTAAATTTATAATTCAATTAAAAGTTTTAGATCATGGCTTTTGATCACCTTATGAAATTGGGTGAAATTCAAGAATGTAGTATAATTTATTAGTAGTTATTATGATCAATACCTAGATCACAAAATATTCATAACTTGAATTGATGTTTATATTACCTAATCATCAGCTATGGTGTTTATCTTTCTTTTGATTCTTGAGTCACAGTTATTCATAACTTCGATTGATGTTTGCATTTCTAGATCATCAATCATGGTTTTATCTTTCTTTTTATTCCTATAACTAACGACACACGTTACAAGGTTAACCTCCCTCAACTAAAACCTCTATTTCTAATTTCTCTAGGAGTGAATACATGGTCAATTTCTTAGCAAAATAGAACCCTTAAATATTAGAGTGAGGTTAGGACAAGCAGTGTTTAATAGGGCCTAATGCTTACAGGCTTTTTACTAGATCAAACTTATAAAAAATAAGCTCACAAAAAGTAGGCTTACACAAGATGAGTCCGTTTAAGACCAAAGTTGTGAGGATCACAAGCCGGTTTACTGGCTAATTGCCTTTCTAAAGCAAAATAGGCAAGTTTGTAGGCTTATAATGTTGACCGAATTAGCCAAAATGAGTTCACTTAGAATGTGAGGCTTAATGGGCCAAACCCATGCTGACTTTAGCTCAATTTGATCCACAGAGCTTGTTTAACACCCTTAGTTAGGGCCTTTTTAAAATAATAAAATTTTAAGTCATGGATGTTCCATACCCACTTTATTTAAATAATGTTAAAGTTTAAGCACCATAACACATTAAATAATTGTCACTTTTTATGATTTTATTAACAATAACATTTTTATACTAATAACTTAAGTTAGGTCCACCTTAAAAAAAAAAGAAACTAATATTACTACATCCTTGAGTTCGATCCTTTTCTTATCTTGGGTGCAATTCCAATTCTACTTTATTTCCCGTTTATGCCTCAGCATACTATCAAATTCTTTTTTTTTCTTTCTCTTTTATTTATCTATTTTAGATATTTGCTACTGATATCGTTAGTATTTTAAAATTTGAGATGACAAAATAAATTCTAAAATTAAATTAAAATTATTTAATTATAACTATCTATTTTATAATAGATATAATTAAATAATTTTTAAAATTATCATATTATCTCAAATTTTAAAATTTTGAAATGCCTGTAAAATTCATCAATTTTTAAATATCAGTAGTTATTTCTATATTTTTTCATTGAAAAATGAAAACTTTTATCATGTATATACATTATATTATATATTTGGTATAACATTATTACATCTACCCGTCATTTAGTTGACTCTATATGAATATACAACTTCTAGATGAATTATTTCATCAATTATTAATAGCAATATTTTATATGCTGAAAATAAAATTTTAAATTATATTTTGATTGTAAATTAAAAATTATTATTAAATATAAAATAATAAAATAAATTTATAAAATAAAATTTAATAAATATATTAATTTGAGATATAATTTTAAATTTTATTTTTAATATTTATAATATTTTTGAATTGTTAATTAATAAAATAGAAATTAAACTTTCACGACATAGATAAAGTTATGTATTTACTTCCTCCTAAAGAAAAAGAAGAATTTTCTATAATAACTTTTAATTTTATTAATGAAATGAATTTGAACATTTTAATATTATAAAGCAATTTGCTATTTTAAAAAATTCAACTTCTTATATAAATTTATTCTTTTTTTATAAATTAAATAAGTCCTTATATTTCATTAATGGTGGTGTCTATATGGCAAAACTAAGGAGGAAATGAAAAGATAAATTTTCAAAATTAAAATTAGTTAGGAATTAGGATTATGAAGAGAGTTAGTCCCATACATTAAATTGAAAACACCTTTGATCTTAAAAATAATCCAATATCCACATCACAAAGAGATAAAAATCGATAAAATGCTTTCTTAGGAAGAAAAGGATATGTTCTTTTAGAACAACTAGAAACTTAATGGAGTGAAGTCTACTAAGCCAGAGGGAGATAGCAAAACAATAGATCTTGGGCAACACAACTTGAAGAGTTATAAGGATCACCTTGTTGGTATTATTTCTGGTGCTTATAAATGAGTATTTTTTTAGGGCAAAGGCAAAACTAAAATGGAATAACTAGAGCAATGCTATTAAATTAGGGCGAAAGTGAATTCTTATTTACTTTATCAATAAATTTGACGAATTAGTTGTATGAACCATGGAAATATGCCTTCATTGGCAAAGTTTTTAGTAGCAAGGTAAGTTTCCAATATCTTGATTTCAAAACTAGATCTATATGGCAACCAAAAAGCCCCTGCACTATCTTAGAAATTAGGAATGATTTTTTCATATTTAGGTTTGAATTGCAAAGTAATTATGCTAAAGGTTCTAATGAGGGGACATTGGTTTATCCTAGATCATTTCCTAGCCTTAAGATGATGGGAACCTTTTTTTAAGCTATCAACAACTACTTTATCTTTTACTGTAATGTGGATAAGATCTCCTAAATTGCCAATTGAGCTATATAATCCTTATGTTTTGCCTCAATTGGCTAGAACAATTGGACTTATGTTGAAGGTGAATACTCATATTGGGAGATAAAGTCAAATATGCTAGAGTATATGTGCGAATTGATCCCAATCAACCTTTAATTTATATTGTTCATATTAGAAATTTAAGGAAACTATATTATAGGAAGGATTAAACAAAGTATGTTTTAGTTATGGAAGGATTTTTATAAAAAAATATTTTATACTTATGCTAATAAAGTATTGAATAAAGTCCCTTTGTAGATAGTAAAGGATTTTAGTGATAGCTCTACTTCCATAGTGGATTTTGTTAAAGAGTAGATAATGCAAAAACCTGAGATAGATGATTCTAGAAAGGACTAGGTATGGTTCTTGGATTTTAGTTGAAAGGAAAAGAAATAAAATAATTTAAAAAGACTAAATATGGAGCCTAATAGAAATACAGTTCACTAAGAAACCCTCTACTAAAAAGGCCATCTTGTCCTCAAGATTTAAGGTGGGTGAAAAAGATGTCATTGACTTATTAAGCCCATTTGATCTAGTAATAGCTAACTTGACCTAGGTCTCATCTTTGGGCCTAGATTACTTATGGAGTATGTTCCTTATTCTTCAAATATCTCAAATGCAAAAATCTTTAAATTAAGAGAAACTTCATCTGCTTTTATACCTAATGTCATAAGATAGCCTATCAAATCATAGTTCAAAGATGGAGAATAAACAGCTTTCGAAAGGCAAAGATCATATAAAAATTAGTCCTTAATAACAGAGTTCGGGAGATATCTCTAAAAATGTTAAAATGGATTTCATGGGATCCATCATATGCAATGGGATGTTTTAACATGGCTTAAGCCTAAGCCTTGAAAAATTTAAAGTCGTTCATTCACACCTAAAGCAAAAACTACTTTATTTCTCTTAGAAAAGATGTTAGTAGAATTCCTTATTACTCTAATGATAACCCATCTGGATGATATCCTAATTTGAAAGTGTTTGGAAACACAATTGAATCTATTGAAACCTAACAAAATGCCCTCAATTCATTACCCCTTAGATCAATTTCATGTTACCTCAAGAAGATAATGGTAGGAGATGATGCAATTGAAAGTGATCAAAGTAGAGAAAGAAGAATGCAGATTGATGTATTGATGGAGGAAACTAGAGATAATGCTATTAAAAGTGGAACATTAGCTAATTTCATGCCTTCTAGTTCTGAAAAACCAAATAGTTTATGAATAGGAATTATTTAGGAGAAGGGTGGCTCAACTATCAATATTACCTATTCAAAATTTATGTAGATCTTCTAGAATTAATATAGAAAGGCTTAATTGTAACATTAGAATATGGAATGTTCGTGATACTTAACACTCTAACTTTAAATGATTGGTGAAAAAGTATGTAGCTAAAGAATGTATTAAGATTCTTATTCCAATAGAAACTAGAGATGATGGTGATTATGCTAAAGAAATTACTAGTTTTTTTACCTTTTTTGAATATAGAGATGACAAACATGATTAGTTTTACTAGGGCATTTGGTTTCTATGGTACCAAAAATAAGGTGCAAATGGATGTTGCCAATAAAATTAAATAAGAAATACATGCTTTTATACAAGTAACCCCTAATTCTTCCCACTGGTTATTGAGTGATATTTATGCAAGCTTTAAATTGGGTTATAAGAAAATACTTTGGAATAATCTAAAAATAATTTTTAATTCTATTAGCCTTTCTTGATTAAGTTCTTGGAGATTTTAATGATGTAACTTGTTAGGATGAAAAATTAGGTAGGGCTCATATTAGTAAACATTGTGAGAATTTATTTATTGAATGCATTGATTATTGTAATCTAATTAATTTAGGGTATTTGGGTTCTGCTTTTACCTAGTTTAATTCCAAAAATTCTAATCAAATGATTTTAAAGAGACTAAATTAAGTTCTCTATAATGCTTCTTATAATTTGCTTTATCTTGAAGCTCAAGTGTTCAATTTGCCTAGAATACATGCTATAGTACCTAAAATTACTATTGGAAAAATATATAAAAGATTGTTAAGCCGTGCGGGTTCTTCATAATAATTATAACCCATTCCCTAATCATTCTCTTATTATTGTTTCTCTTAGCAATCAATATTATTATGTTTTAGAGAAGTTAGTTTAGATTTAAAACTTATTGGTTGTCACACCTGGACTTTCAAAATCTTGTGAATTAGTCTTAGGCTTTTTTTCTCTTTTTCTTCAAGCAATCCAAAATTTTACTAAATTAGTTTTATGGTGGAATGTTTATATTTTTGGAAATATTTTTAAAAGGAAAATATGATTTTGGCAAGGCTTAAGAAAGGTTTAAATTGCTTTGAAAAATTATAATTCTAAATTTTTAATCAGATTAGATAAGCCCTTTTAGCATGAATATATGCAAATACTTATATAGGAAGAACACATTTGGGCTCTTAAATTTAGAATGTAGTGGATGCAAGACGGTGATGAAAACACGTATATTTACCATCTATCCGATATAATTAGAAGAAGGCAAAATAAGATTACTAAATTAAAAGATAGGGGTTGAGGTTTGGATAGATAAAGATGAAGATATTTATAATCATATCTTTATAACTTTTACAAATAGATTTAATACAAAAAAGATTTTATTTTATTATTAACTCTTAAGCTTACTTTTTGGGTTACTACTTTGATTAAATAATTTAAATCAAATTTAATTATCTGCCTAAATAGATAGGAAATATTTTTAGCTTTGAAATTTTAAAAGCTCACTAAAGCCTTCTCGGCTAAATGGGTTACATATGGGTTTCTTTCAAAAAATTTGGTCTTGAGTAGCTAATTTTGAGTGTAATTATATTTCATAATCTTTTAATTCTTGTGTTATGCTTAATTGACTTAATAAAAATTTAATTTATTTGATTTCTAAAGGCAGAATGCATGAAACAATTAATGCTTATAGGCCCATTAGTCTTTGCAACATTGTTTTAAAAGTTATTTCAAAAATTTTAGTTGTAGGACTTAAAATATGTCCTTCCTAAATTGGTATCCCTTTTTCAAGTTACTTTTGTTCAAAATACGAAGCCTAGGGATAATGTTATTATTCTTAGAGAGATAATACATGCAATTGATAAATCAAAGGCTAAGATTGGTGACATGATAATTAAAATTGATCTTGAAATCTTTATGATCCTCTTAAATGGAATTTTATTAGGAATGTGTTAATTTATTTTGATTTTCCTTCTTAATGGATAAATTTAGTTATGAGTTTAATATTTAGTGTTTCTTAAAAGCTTTGGTTAATGGTGGAAAGTTAAATCCTATTTTTCCTTTTAGGGGTCTAAAGCAAGGGGATCCATTTTCCCTATATTTGTTCATTTTGTGTCTAGAATATCTACATCAAATGATTTATGACTCCTGCACCCATAAGGCTTGGGATCTAATTAAATTTAGTAAACATGGTATCAAATTTTCACATCTTTTCTATGCAAATGATATTATTTTGTTTACTAAGGCTAATATGAAGAATTTTCGTACTAGTAAGCAAATTTTACAGGATTTGGCTCAAGTGTTAGGCCCTAGAGTTAATTTAGATAAGTCTAGAGTTTATTTTTCAAGAAACACTAATGTTTTAATTAGGGACACCTTAAGTCATGAACTTAAAATTAGCCACAAAAGTGAGTTAGGTACTTATCTAAGTGTTAAAAATAAAAGTGATTATAATTCTTTCGACTTTTATTTTTTAGTTGACAAATTGAGGGAAAAATTTTGAATTGGCAATCTAGGTATTTTTCTTTTCAAAGGAGGTTATCTTTATTAACTCTGTTTTAGTTGTTTTACCTTTGTATCACATGCAATTCACTCTGATCCCAAAAAGCATTCATTCTAAAATGGATCAAGTGATTAGGAATTTTTTATAAGAAAGGTCAGGTGATTTAGGAAAATGTCTTTAGTTAGTTGGAAGGTAGTCACTTTTCTTAAAGATATAAGTGGATTGGGAATTAGGCATTTTACTTTAGTAAACATGTTTTTATTAGAAAAATTATCTTGGTCTTTTATTCAATATAACCAAGCCTTATAGGTGTAAGTTTGTAGAGCTACACACTTATTTGTTAAGCGGAATAAGGAAGTGAAAAGAAGAAAAAATTATTCTTATAACTAAAAAACTCTTCAAGCCACTAATGAAATTATAAAAACTAGAATTAAATGAGTTATTAGTAATGAGGAAAGGTGAAATTTTAATGGAATAATTAATTTATTTTTGGTTTGTTGAGGAACCAGATTCAAGGTCTTTTGCATGTGTATAAAATGCATATAAAAGTAAGAAAATTTATAAATGAAGGATTTTGAGATTTTTCTAAGTTATTTGTATCTTTTCCTCCTATTATTGAAAATTTTGTTGTAAGAACTCCTTTTAACCTATTAGGAGAGGAGAACAAACCTATTTAAGGCTTATCTAATTTTGGTTCATGCATACTTAAAAGCATTTATATTTTCTTAAAGAAAGATTATCATGTATTAGGTGCCAAGAATTTTTACATAGATTTAGGAAACTTCAACTTTTTCAAAAATTCAAAATTTCATTTAGGTGACTATTTTAAACAAAAATCCCACCAAAAAAACTATTAGTTAATAGAAGAGCTAATGTTCCTCCTTTTTATGTCTGTTGTGATTATAGTCTTGATTCTGTTGCTCATACTTTTAAATAATGTCCAATTGCTATGAATTTAAGAAATTGATTGGGTATGCCTATTTCATGATCCCATCTCTTTCAAGATAATTTCTAAGTTTGGTTGAAGGGTAATTTAATCTCAAATGAATTAAATTGTAATGTCAAAATTTCATGGGCTACTGTATTTATTTTTTAGGATATGAAATATTTAATTCAATAGAAATAAAAATCTTTTTCATCCTAACTAAGGAAGTGCTAATCTAACACATATAACTTTAGCAGAAGTTGTTGAATATTGAGTCATCATGGGGCATGCTAAGATATCTTCTCCATAATTGGAAGTAAAAGCTAGGTGGGAACCCCCTCCTATTAGTTAGTTTAAAATAAATTTTGATGGAGCTATAAAAAAAAACTTAGGTATAGTTGGTTACTTAGCAATTATTAGATATAGTTATAGAAATTAAATGATTAGTCATTATAAGGAATTGAGCATTTGATCCAATTTTGCAAATGAATTATTTGGATAATGAGATAGGTTGATTTTAGCTTTGAATAGGGGTTTTCTCCTAATTATTATTATTGAAGTTAATACTTTAGCCATGGTTCAAGCTTTATTAATTAATCATACTAATTTGTCTTTTGATATATTAGTTTGCTAGAAAATTATAAATAGTTATTTGTTAGTTTAGAAGCTTGCATTTTTGGATATGTTTTTAGGGAAGCTAATAGTGTAACTAATTATTTAAGGAAAAAAAAGGCTTCTAATTTTTGTAATTTCTATCTTACTTTAGATTCTCCTTTTGAAGAGGTTATTTTGTACTTGCTTCAAGACAATATAGGCAATAAGATCTTAAGACTTGTACATTTTGCTTAATTTTGTATAATTTTCCTTCTTTACTGAAAAAAATGCTCTTAATCTTATATAATGAAAATGATAGTGGCATTGTCTATTTATGATTGTATACAAAAAAATTTATGAAAGTTTAATATATTATGTAGCATCTAGGATAGGATATTAGGCCATTTGCTTAATGAAAATCAAATAGTTTGAAAATATTTTTATCTTTGGTATGGGATGGAAGAACAAACTGTTTTACAAAAAAATTAATCTTATAAAATATGATAAGTATTTAATAATTATTATATTTTATTTTGATTTATATTTATTTTATCACTTAAATTCTAATTATAAATATTTATCTTCTTTTATTTTTATAAAGCTCCAAATTAAGCAAAGAAGGAGTTTTAAATTTAAGAGATTGATATAAATAAAATAAGTTCTATTAAGGCTAGTAATGAATTGAGTCAAATCATAATATGCTCAAAATTCGATTAGACTTTTAACTCGATGAGTTAAACTCATGAATTAAATGAATAATACATGAGTCAAATAATTTAGCTCATATATTAAATAAGTTAAGGTTGAGTTTAGAGATTTTTAACTTTATTATATTGTGAGTTGAATTGAATTAAATATGTAATTCAAGATTTATATCCTTTTACAATATATATTCTAAATTAAGTACTTTTTACAAAAAAAATTAGTAACTATAATAATCATAATTTAATATTTGTATTTGAATTTGAATTATAATTAAAATAGAAAAATACATAAAGTTAATCATAGATATCATCATTCTTATTTTGAAATTAATTTTATAGTTTTATGTGTGAAAAATTCAAAGATAAATGTAATTTAAGAACATTATTTAAGAGGGAATGAGAAGGCATGAAGACTCTCCATAAAGCCTATATTAAATATTTTAAAGGGCGAGTGCTAATGTTCTTACTATAAGATAAAAGTGATAATGCAAAATTTTGAAACTTTAAGACAGTGATTAGTTTGTGCCTATTAATTGGTTTAATAGTTTTTTACATTATTTTAAATATTTTTTATTTTAGTGAGAAGTTAGATCGGACTTAAGTCTAATTCTTAAATTTTTTTTGTTAGATTAACTAGTCTAATTTGATTTTTTGAATATTAATTGAAGTTTATTGAGTTAAATAAAGCTAAGGTAACTATGATCTTAATTTGAGTTAAATTCAAAATGAAACAAATTAGTTCAAATCAAATTTAAACTGAGCTATAAGTTAAATAAAATCAGATTGAGTTGAGACAAGCTCAACTTAACTTAACTCATTGCTAATCTTAACTAAAGTCTGGTGGGTTATTTCCTTACAATTAATACACACACACACACACACACACACACACATATACATACATGTACATTGAAGTGTTTTTTACATCCAATATTTAATTTATAAATTAATGAAGTATTTTTGTCATGATCCACTTAGTTGTGACTAGCATGAAATGCGTTTTTCAATTTCCACTAGTCAAAACTATTTATTTTTGGTATCAATAAATGGTTATTATCAAACTAAACAGTTCAATTAACAAATCCTCTTTTTATCTAAAATCCAAATGTTCACAAACAATGATAATAATATGGTATATACTAAACTATCAACAAGGCCCAAAACAATAATTTCATTAAACAATAATTATGACTATAGAACACACTCTCAAAAAAGAACTCTACTCCTAATGACACTAATAATGGCTGGGGAGATGCAATAAACAAATTTTTATGAACACTAATGCAAAGTAGGGTTTTCATTAACCAATTGAGCACTTTTATTTGCAATTAGATATATGTTGGGCTTATGGACTAGAATTTAGATTAATTTAATTATTAGAGGGATGAAAATATAATTAAATCTTGAATTATTTACTTGGTGAATGCATCCTTTAAAAAGGTTGTTAAAATGGATTAAAATTTTACAAATTGACTTACAAATTAAGCCACTTAAGTTTTAATTTTTTTTATTGAAATTATGTAAATCAGCTAGTATAAATTTTGATGAATTTTTATTGCAAATTTATGTAAATTGATCCATGTGAATCCAAGTTTGCTTGCTTTGATCTTATTTAATTCATATATTTCATAATTAAAAATTGTAAATCATTCAGATTAATTTGTAAATTTAAGTATATTGAACCATCTATATTATTGTGCATATTTACTGCAAGTCAATGTAACTTGGACCACATAAACTAAATTTTACTTGAATTTAATTCCTTTTATTTGCAACTAGGGCCATAGCACAATTAGCCTTATATGTAAGTGCCTTTTAACAATGTGGCATATTTGACATAGGTTAGATCCATGCATTTCCTTTCATTTTCCCAATTTTTTCTAAATTGGAAACAAGTCAAGCTAAGTTAGAATTGTTTCAAAATTTGTTAGCATAAGCCTAACTTATAATCTATTTGTAAGTTAAAATTTCAATTTAATCTGGCATATTTATAAAATTTAAGAAATTTGATTTGATTTGTTGACTTATTTAAATCTAATTATTAAAATCTAAATGAGTTATTGATAGATTTATAAGATAAGGCATATATGTCATAAATAAATTTCATAATAAAAAAGAATAATAATTTTGTTACATAAATAAAATATCAAATAAAAATTTGTCTTTACTTTTATAAAATTTTTAATAGTTCAATAAAATAAGCTATCATCATATTTATTTTAAATAAAAAATTAAATAATATAATAATATAAATTCATCATTAATAAACTTTAAAATTGGAGAAGATTGATAATTAAGTTAAAAGAGGAAAAGAGTGCATAATGATAAAAGAATAATAATTATAATATAACTAGTTAATTAATTTAAGATTAGTGTAATATATTGGTTAAACAAACTTGCTTAGTAGGCCAACAAACCAAGCCTAGAGTTAAATAAGTTAAGCTTGCTCAATAAATAGCTAATATATTAATTTAAGTTTGATTTGTTTAATTAAATAAATAAGATAAGACAAGTCTTTAATAAGTTAAATTATAGGTTGCTTTTCCTTTCTCTCTTAATAAGAAAAAAATAATTGAAAATCCCATCTAATTAAGGATGCAAGTATATTAGGTGGCCTGGTAGGGACTTACGGCCTAACCTATTTAATGCCTAATTTATTTTGCCCTATTTATCTAAATAAGTCAGGTTTAAATTAATAAATTAACCTATTTAAATAAATAAATTAGGCTATTTTTTTAGACTCAATTTGTAAGCTTATTAAACTAACCTATTTAATTATAAATATATTTATAAATAATATAATATATATTATACATACAAATAATATAAATATTTTAATATATATATGTATATAAGTTTAATTAAGTCATTGGATAATTGAATCTTAAGAAAACTTTAGTCTATTAGTAAATTTAAAAACCTATTTAAAGAGGATTTTAAATAAGCAAATAAGTTAACAGCCTAAATCAAATTTTTTTAACATGTTAGACCAAACTTAAATTTTGGTCTTATGTAGCCTAACAGGCTCAATTTAGACTAATGATTTATAAAGCAGGCCTGACTTATTAGGGTAAAACTTAGTTCGACTTATCCTATTTATACCCTTACATCCAATCCATTTGTTTAACAACACTACCTCCTAGTCTCGTAATGGTGAGAAATAAACTCACCACATTACTCTTACAAATCCTAATTCTTCATGCTTGGTTCCTCATGTAAACAACGGGCCACGAGCTTTAAAATGTGCATCTCATTACTAGATGGCCTTGGGAAGGTAGAAAATGGGGCGCTGGTGTATTGAGCCCAAAATGAAACGAAGATGGAGTTTTAACAAACTTTTTTTCCCCATATTCACATAACAAAAATAAATATGGCGATATTTTAATAAAAAGCATATTAAGTCCAATCAAGATTTATTTATTTATTAACAGATAAGATTTAAAATTTCAAAAGTAATCTTTATATAAGAGAGAAAAATTTGGTAATGCTCTAATCTAATCTAATTTTTAGAATAACTTTTTCACTTGAAATCTTACCAAAAAATTTACATGAGAAAAATATAAGTTACGTAAAAAAAATAGAATAAACCATCTTAAGAGATAATTTCAATTTCAAATTCTATAATTCTTCAATTTTTATTTATAATATAAATGAATGTATACAATAAAATCTTTTAACTTTAAGTGATATATAATTTTATCTTCTTTTGTATAATGAATTCGATTTTGAAAATTTGCATATATATACATATAATGATTTGATTATTTTTATCGTTAAAAATTTTAAATTTAAATTTAATTTATTATTAATATAAAATGAATAATAATATAAAATTAACTTGTATTCACAGATAAAATCGGGTCACCAGTCTGGAAGAAAAGAACTACTACACCCACCGACACGATTTATCTTGCAAGTTACTTTCAGATCTAAATCTAATGCATAAAACTAATTCGTTTTTCCTTATTTCTTAAGAATTCCGCCTTTTCAGCAGATCTGATGCTCCAAATTTCCGATCTTAGGCCATCAAATTTCGAAGTCCGCAGCTGGCACAATCTGACTACCGGGTATAGGGACCGTACCTAATGGTAACCGTAGAGAATTAACCAAGTCCTCTGCATCAAGTCGTTCTTCTCCTCTTATAATTCACAAAGAACCTAGGCAACAACTATTTGAAAGATCAAACACTATCTTCTTCTCTCGGATCTGATAGTCATCTTTTCGATCTCGAACGCCATGGCGTTTTTGAGATCTCTAGCCTTCTCAACTATCCTTCTGCTTCTCATCCATGGCGCTCACTGCTTTTACCTCCCGGGTGTTGCTCCACAGGACTTTCCAGAAGGTGCGTTTTTTACTTCCATTTATTACTTATTGGTTTTTACGTAGGGGTCTATCAAGTTTTTTATCTGCGTTTCGTATCTCGGATCTCTGTTAGATATCACCTCTTATTAGATATTTTATTTTATTTATCTTCTTAACTTTTGGCTTGATTGAACATTCTGAAATTGAAGTTACGGTTTTTGATATTTAATCTGCATATCCTTATTGTTCAAGCGTTGAGGACCATGGGATCTTGTTACCATTGTAATTGTAATTTCCAATTAGTAATAGTTGATGGGCTATGTAGCGAAGTCCTGTGAGTGATGGAGCTATAGAGGCAAACAAGAGAAGATGATGTTGAAAGGGTTTTGAAATAAGGATTGGTAAGGAAGAGCATGATTTATAGTAATATAACAAAAAAATGTGCAATCTGTATTTCCATGTGTTCGCATCCTCTTTACATTTAGGGGAAGTGACATTGTCAGTATTTAGCTGTAAACCCATTATGCAAGTGTTTAAAATTCTACGGAAGGAGTAGTGGTTTTATTTAAACACTTTAATGGGAAAGAGTTGGATGATGCTTGTGCTTGCTCTCTGCGGTGATTTAGAGAAATACCACATTTAGCCAACTTGTGGTTATTACAAATTTAAAGAAGTATCCAATTGAACTGTTGAAATTAAGATTCATATAGAAATAATGGTAATGATTCTGTCTTCTGTCAAGGGCAAAACTAGCTTGTTTTCAGAATTTCAGATTTGTGCTATTTGTTTCTGGGTAGAAAGAACAGTACACGATACACTGCAGAATGCATCGTGCACTTTCTCCTCTGATTGAATTTAAGAATATCTGGAATCCATTTAGAAATGTACTTAATGGTTTTCTTTTAATATTTTTTATTGTTGCAGGGAAATGAATTGCAAGTAAAAGTAAACAAATTAACATCCACAAAGACTCAGCTTCCCTATTCATATTATTCACTTCCTTATTGCCGCCCAAAAAAAATACAGGATAGTGCGGAAAATCTTGGGGAAGTACTCCGTGGTGATCGCATTGAGAATTCTCGCTATGTGGTCAGTTTTATATTAGAAGCTAACTCTGGCCTGTTTTGTTCTATAATAATATGGTTGTTGCCTGATTCTCAGTGACATCTTGCAGTTTAAAATGCGTGAACCACAAATGTGCAATGTTGTTTGTAAACTTAAACTTGATGCCAAAACTGCAAAGGAGTTTAAGCAGAAGATTGGTGATGAGTATCGGGTGAACATGTATGCCAGTAATTAACTCATTTTTTGAGTCAGTAGTATTACAGTTTTGACATAAGTTGTGTCTTATAATGGCTCTTACCTTTGATGCGCAGGATCCTTGATAATCTTCCTCTGGTTGTTCCTATAAAACGGATGGACCAGGATTCTATGGTTTATCAACTTGGTTTTCATGTTGGACTTAAAGGGCAATATAGTGGGGTATACTTATTATTTTCTAGCATGGTGTCCTTGTGTATGTCAATTATTTTCTTCTGCTTACAGTGTCTAAAATCTAATGCACAGAGCAAGGAGGAGAAGTATTTTATCCACAACCATTTGGCATTTACTGTCAAGTATCACCGAGATGTTGTAACTGAATCTGCCAGAATTGTGGGTTTTGAGGTTAAGCCATTCAGGTCAGCCTCTCTGGACCCTAATTATTCTGTTAATACATTTGTTTTGATATGTTTATTTTTATGACTGTATAAATGCGGTCCTTATCTGAATGTTTCTGTGCAGTATTAAACATGAATATGAAGGGAAATGGGATGAAAATACTCGTTTGACAACCTGTGATCCTCATGCCAAACAAACTGTAGTAAACTCTAACACTCCTCAAGAGGTTGAAGAGAACAAGGAGATCATATTCACGTATGACGTTGAATTCCAGGTGAGGTTTTGCATGATGTGGTGCCTGTATATATTTTCCTCATTACTACCTACGGAATGCTTGTTGTCTTGTATGGTCAAAGTATATGGTTTGATTAGTGAAGCTGCTTTACCAGATGTGAGAAGTTCCTTTTGTAGTTACCTCTCATGGGAATGGGCTAATTTGACTTCTATAATTTTGTTTTCTCATAATTGACTTTCCGTTTTAACATGCAACTAGGATATCCTTTAGTATTATTATTGGGATGAAAGACGCTCATATGGTCTTGTTCTTATTATCTGCTTTTACTTCTGGATACTTCTAGGAGAGTGATGTGAAGTGGGCTTCAAGATGGGATGCCTATCTGCTAATGAACGATGACCAAATTCACTGGTTCTCAATTGTAAACTCTTTGATGATTGTTCTCTTCCTCTCTGGTATGGTGGCAATGATCATGCTTCGGACACTTTACCGTGACATTTCAAAGTACAATGAACTTGAGACCCAAGAAGAAGCCCAAGAAGAGACTGGTTGGAAGCTTGTTCATGGGGATGTGTTCAGGCCCCCTAACAACTCAGATCTTCTTTGTGTTTATGTTGGAACTGGGGTTCAATTTTTTGGCATGACACTTGTAACCATGATATTTGCCATCCTTGGGTTCCTCTCTCCTTCAAACCGAGGTGGGCTAATGACAGTGGCACTTCTGCTTTGGGTTTTCATGGGACTTTTTGCTGGTTACTCCTCAACCCGCTTGTACAAGATGTTTAAAGGAGCAGAATGGAAGAAAATTGCCCTCAGAACTGCAATCGTATTCCCTGGAATTTGTTCTGCTATCTTCTTTGTGTTAAATGCTCTCATCTGGGGCCAAAAGTCATCTGGAGCTGTGCCATTTGGTACAATGTTTGCTCTGATCTTTTTGTGGTTTGGGATTTCAGTGCCTCTTGTTTTTGTTGGTAGCTATGTTGGATTCAAGAAGCCTGCAATTGAGAATCCAGTGAAGACAAACAAAATCCCAAGGCAGATCCCTGAGCAGGCCTGGTACATGAACCCAGTCTTCTCAGTTCTTATTGGAGGAATACTTCCATTTGGAGCTGTTTTCATTGAGCTTTTCTTCATCCTCACCTCAATCTGGTTGAATCAGTTCTACTATATCTTTGGTTTCCTCTTTTTGGTCTTCATCATCCTCATTGTCACTTGCGCGGAGATAACCATTGTGCTTTGCTACTTCCAGTTGTGCAGTGAGGATTACTTGTGGTGGTGGAGGGCATACCTTACCTCTGGCTCCTCCGCACTTTACCTCTTCCTTTATGCGACATTCTACTTCTTCACCAAGCTTGAGATTACAAAATTTGTGTCTGGGGTATTGTACTTCGGATACATGCTAATAGCTTCTTATGCATTTTTTGTGCTAACGGGCACCATTGGATTCTATGCGTGCTTTTGGTTCACAAGGCTTATCTACTCCTCGGTGAAAATTGATTAATCATAGCAGTCAGCGTTCTGGTTGAACTCTTATACTTGTTAATGGATTAACAAAGTAAGAAAGTTTGTGAGGTTTTCAAATTCAGGTACTATCATGTTCAAATGTAACCTATTTTATACAATTTTGAACTGTGATGACACCGTTATTCTTTTGTTTCGGTACCTTAGTTTACTCGCCTGAATATTCTTGTAGCAAGAACATTTTTGTTAAACACGGATTGTTGGGTACCCTGGACTATGTCATCCGCCGCATTATATGTAAATCTCAGAATCAAAAGATGATTCGGCCGCGGTTTTATATATATGATTAGCTTTGGGTTGTCTTTCTCCTAATAAAGAAGTTTCGTCAGCATTAGGAGCAGTTCAAAGACATAACATTTGAATTGTTTGAAATCGAAGTCTCATCTCTTCCCCCGTGTCCGACTACGGCAGTACTCCCCTGATGAAGAACTTGGCCGGGTGGTCTCCCTGATGCTTTACTTTGGCTGCTTTTTCTTCATCTGAGCTCATTGCGTGCGTCTACCATTTACCTCCATTCTTCGTCTCTGGCCATTGCTTGCCATTTTGTGTGTTGGCGCAAAACGAGTATTCATCATTGGAGATCGCGCTTCTTCCTTGTTGACTACATTAGCTACTTCTTGTCAACTATCAACTGTTGCAGGCAAAATTTGCGTGCTTTTCATTACCAAAAAACTTCTAAGTGCTTCTTCTCTCTATCAGCCACGCCATGTAACGCCCACATAAATTCTTGATAAGTAGTTCTGATTGACATGTGAGCTAGCTTGATAGCATCTTAGTAGCCAAAATCAAGAATTTTTTCCACCTGTGGTAGTTGTTGTTTTTTTCTAAATAATGTGTGGTAAAACTTACTGTGTCAGGAAAAAAAAAGTTGGGTGATATAGTACTTGAGTTGCGCGGGAAACTTGTGTAATTCATGAATAGATTTCTTTAAAAATAAAAAAATGATCACTTCTTTCGGGCTTAAATTGGGGCACAGAAGCCAGTCTGATGGTTTTAAATTTTTAATGGTTTAGAATCCATTCGACCTTACAAATAGGTGAAGGTTTTGGTTGGTATAAGCACAGGATAATTAATTATTGAATAATTGAATGTGTAATATGATTTTGTGTTTAACATAATTTTTAGTAATAATTTTTTTATAGAGAATTGGTGGAAAAGGCCAGTAATCGTGATTAAAAATTAGGCTAAAAAATAGTTTATTATTCAATGGTGATTTTTCTTAAAATTTTTTGTACCAATTATCTTTCAGAAAAATCAATTATTACTAAAAATTATACAAAATGTAAAATTAATTTGCATATTACAATGAATCAATGATATTTTATTCTCACCACTATACCCAAAAGGCCATAAGATAGGCCAGAAATAAAAACCTGTAGGCCAGACGGCTTGCTTCCATCCTTCTTGAGAGGGATATTTTTTAAGTAATGTTTCCTATTGGAAGTTACCAAAATTATTATATTAATTATTATTTAAGATATATTAATTCATAACTAAATAAATGATTAACCTTCAGCTCTATATTACACTTCAACTCTAGATTACCGTACAAAAAATAGAGAAAATAAGTAATAAAATATTTATAATTTATAATGCAGTTTTGCAGTACAGGAGAGTTTTTCATTATTTTTATTAAATATTTATTTTAATAGTTGAATAAAAATATTAAAATGTATGAATAGTGGACAATCATTGATTGATCTCTAACGACCCTTTTTGTTGATAGATAAACATTTCATTGGATCAAACATTATAAACAAATTTAGACTGACCCAAAGTTAGTCAGGGGAATGTATGAAACATACTCAACCATTTTACCACTCATAGATTTAACTTTGTTTGGAAGTGAATCTTTCATTTTTAATAAATAAAATGGATTATCATAATTGTTGAAAAGAAAACCAACTCAATTTAATTATTCACCTTTTTATTTTTTTCACTAATAACTGATCCTCTGTTTATTTCACTTTATGAACAAAAGCTTCTTTTATATGACTGCACTGAAGGGATTTTGACCGGAAAAATTAGGGCCATTTGATTGGGATAATTAGGGAGGAAAAGGGAATTGTGAATTTTCGTTCCTTTATTCTGTATTTGGTTTAAGAAAATTTATTCTCTTTTTTGGTTTTTTCTTAATGTGATTATCTCAAATGAGAAAATGATGATCCCTCTAATTTATTAAGAAATCCAATACTTTCATTGAGTATTGAGTTTATCATTTTTAATAATAATAATAATAGTTAAAGTGAAAACAAATAATAACAATAAAGAAATAATAAGATAATAATGATAAAAATAAAAATAATACTTATTTAAATAATAATAAAATTTTAATTTTTTAATATGCCAATTAATAATAAAGTGAATAAAAAATTAATTTTCTTTCTTATTTAAACGAAATAAAATAAATAATTATAAAATATTCATCCCCTTAACCCCTTCAGTTAATTGCTTTTCCTTTCCACAGTTACACCTAGCAGCCAAAGTTTAATTGTGTCTTAAAAGTTCCACCAAAATGAGACCGTCCATGTGCACTTATTCGTTGAATACAAGATACAAAAATATGGTCATCAGGTGAAAAAAAAAATGACTTATACATTACCCAAAAAAAAAAAAAAAGACTTATAAATTGTCGTTCCAATAATTTCATGGAAATTTTACAAAAATTTTAAATGTTTTATTCTTATTTTTTTATGGTTAGAATAATAATTCACTTAATATATATATATACAAGATCCAACACATGATAGGAAATATAGTTCTTAAACCAACATTGAGTACTATTATACCAATAAAGTATAGGCTATTATTTAGATTATTGATTTTTTTGGAATTGCTGATCTTCACTTTTTTAATTTGCAAAAAATTATATTATTAATTTAATAAAAATAAAATAATAAATAATATTATAATTAATATGTCATCATCATTAATTTCTTAATTTAACAAGTATATTTATTATGAATATGAGAGTAAATAAGTGAAGTTGACTTAAACATTTTAAAATAATATTTCTCTTTTAAAATTACTTAAATATCTTTTATTATTTTATTATTATTATTAAATAGTAGCATAATTTTTTTGTCTAAATAAAAAAATAAAGGTTAATATCTATATCTATTCGTGAAAGTTAGCAATTTTAATTTATTTTATATTATAATTTATATTTTTTGTTTGATTTATTTTTTAAATTAAGAAAAAAAAAGAGACTATAATCTAACTATTAAAAGAATTTGCGACACTTCTCTTTTAAAGTTATGTATGTCCATTAGGCTAGTAAAAAGTGTAAAAAAAAATTATAAATTCTTGCATAATATAACATAAAGTAAATAATTATTAAAAAATAATTAAAACATATTATCAAATATTGTAATAGAAATATGACTTGTGCTTCAATACAATATCCTTTTAAGTTGCAGACTTCTTCAAGAGGCAAAGAACCTTTTTTAGGATACAAACTTAACTCAAAAGTGAAGAATCATCTTCAAAGATTTAGAATGCCTCTTCCTCATTGTAACTTAGAGTTTTTATTTTTATTTTTATAAATAACTAACTTGCTACTTTCTGTCAAGCAATTTTCATTTGTATGCCTTACTTATAGGACTAGTGGAGGTTATTTATATAAAGGTTCTAAACCTTTTACCTCCAATGTAAGAATACCACTGAATACAATAATCTACATTTCATTTATTAGTAATTATCCATATTGAAATCCCTCATTCATATTCATGGCAATAAATTTCATTAAAGATGTTAAACCATTCATATCATATCTTTTAAAACTGAGTAAATTAAAACTCTTTTAAAACAAGTGATTAGCTCTTTAAAGCCTTTAGAATTCTTACAAGAAGAACCCATCATTCTTAATATACATTAATATGTTATTTCTTTTTTATTTAACAATATATTTCTCTTTTAGTGTTACACCTATTCTAGAATTTTAGAATTTTATTTTGTAAATGAGATAATTGGTTAATAATAATGATAGTAATTAAAATGGGGTTTTATGTGGAATGAATGAATGATGATAAAAAGGTATAAGGAGATATTGGGTAAATGAGAATTAATTGATTGAAAGAAATTTAAGATTAGAACCTAGTAAGAAATAAATGAGAAAAGATAGATAAAATGAAATATTTAAAGGTTATAAGTGTTTGAAATAAATATATGAGTATAAATGAAAATTTATGACACATTTCTTAAATTACCCTTGACCTTTTATTACCTTTTTCTCTTCTGACATCAGCTCATTCTCCTTTTTCTTCCTTAAAATCCATTCCTTCACCCTTTTAATTCCTCTTTTTTAATCTTTTCTAGAATAAAGTAATTAAGCAATTATCATCTATTCATTTTTCAATCCATTCAAGGTAAGATTTCTTAAATACAAATTTCTTCCAAGTGTTATTTCATTTCTTTTTAGGAATTTGATGATTGAAAGGTTTTAGTTCAAAATGCTCACTATTTTATTAGATGAGTGAGCATTTTTTCTATTTTATTAGATTTTTGAAAGGATTTGAATGATTTAGGTTTAGTTTTGATGGTTATTCGAAGAATTTGTGTTGAATGTTTAAAATTGATGTTTAGCATGAATTAAAGGGTAATTCTAGTAGTTATGATGTGGTTTTTGAATGAAATGATGTTAAAGTTGTGTTATAATACATGTATGTTGGAATTGGAAAGTTTTTCCTCACAAATGAATAATAAATTTATGGAAAAATATAAAAAATTCATATATGAATTGTTTTCTCAAGCTTAAAATGCATTAGGTAAGAGACCACTTCTCGAAACAATAGCAATTTCACTACTTCTAGAAGCATTTCATGGAAGTAAAATCGCTTCGCAAAGCACTTCCTTTCTTCTAAGAAGGCAAGCCTATAGAAAGCTATTGGAGGTCTAGAATAATTTCTTGAAGTGATTTCGTAGTCCATTTTCATGTTTTAACATTAAAACTAAATATAACTAGTCATTTAATACATGTTTAACCATGAAATTGATAGGTGAACATAATTAAAGGAATTTTGCTTTTTCAATACATATGTATAACTATTATGCATTGAGATTTATCAGAACTAGATACGAATGAAATAATTAATGTGTTAAATTACTTGAGACCATGCAAATAGAGGTATGGTAGTGTTGACAAATGGTAGTGCCAATAAAGCACTTATTGTTGATATGATCATTGTGTGATTATGAGGATTGAAAGGGGGTGATGTGATATATATTTTATAATCAAACACTAAATTGGTCATATCTCATGAGAAATAAGGTTGACTTGGAGAAATAAGAATAGGCTAGTGAAGTATAAGAATGAATGCAAATTATAAGGAAATTTGCTTGCTTTTTATGTTAATTGCTTTTGTATTATTATTTGTTAGGATTTAATTCAAATTCTAATAATTGTTGATTAGTGATTATTTTATAATATAAATTATTTTTCTATTAAAATAGGATTTTCATCAATATGATGTTATTTCTTATTTTGAATTATTTTTCCCTTCAAATTAGGATTCCTTTGTTTAGTATTTTAGGCTACAAATATATTATATTTGAGTATTTTCAATTTGTTGAAAAGATTAATATGTGAAGTGTGAGAGAATTTGTACTTGTAATCCTCTGTAAGATTACTTAAAATACTAGGAATTGCTCTTACTTTTTTGGTGAGATTTTTTAGAGTAAAAAATATATACATTGTAAAGGATTTTTGGATATATTTAAGGTGTGAGTTTGAGAACTATTATTTCATTTATATTCTCCATATAATTCTTCTAAATTAGTAGATTTATTTTTCGATTTTGCTTGTGAAGTAGGCTTTAAGCCGAATCATGTTAAATATCCATGTTTACTAATTTTACTACTTATTTGATCTTATATCATGACAACCAATCACTTCCACTAATTCCAATAAGTGATATTAGAGATTGATTTAGCCGAGTTTGAGTCCTATTCATTCAAATAATTTTGGTTAATTATGCTATCTTCTATAAATTAATTAAGGAAATTTTGGCATAATTTTATTTTGCAGTTTATCAATCCCATATTTTATATGAGAAACAATTTTGTTTTGTAATTTTGGTGATGTCTTCTGCAGAATCCTTTAGGGAAGAGATAAAACAAATTTGATGCATGCATAAAGTCTTAGGTGCTCCATCAAAGATGGAGTGCTGTAGATATTTATGGTTTTTAGGGAGGGTGATTCAAGATTATAAGCTTGAAGACTTTGAAAATGAAATTTGTGTCAAGGTAGAAATTGTTAGGATTCGACTTAAATTTTAATAATTGCCAATTAGTGATTATTTCCTATTAAAATTAAGATAGCTATCAATTTGAGGTATTTTTTATTTTAAATTATTTTTCATTCAAATTATGATTCTTTTATGTACTTTTTTGGGTTATAAATATATTATATTTGTGTGTTCATAATTTGTTGAAGAGATTAATATGTGAACCGTGAAATAATTTGTATTTGTAACTTGATGTGAAGCATGAAATTAGATGCATTAAGAAAAGCCAATAAGCAATCGTATGTAATAACTTCTTATACCTATGTCTAGAAATGTGTTTTGACATTTAGAAATTGTTTTATTCGCCTCAATAGTATAGGAAATAAGAAAGAGGTAGGTTTCCTACATTTAGAGATCGTTTTATTTCCTAGGAAACAGGGAAGAGGTAGGTTTCCTACTTCCCACAAAATATGAAAAATAATTTATCTACCTTTCCCTAGATAAGTTTTATTCCTTATATTATTTATGAATATAATGACAAAATTATTCTTATTAAATTTAATTAATGATAATTAAAATTTATCAATTTATGTTATAATAATATTAAATATATAATAGTCATTTTATTAACAATATTTAAAATTGAATTAAATAAAATATAAAAAATTATTTTTTAAGAAATTTTACTTTCTATATGTCAACTAAACAATTTTAAGTACTTCATAAGAAATTTATATAAGAAGTTATTTTTTTAAAAATTTAATTTTTTACAGAAAATTATTTTCTATATAAAGCAAACGATTTTTTAATATATAGAATAGAAATGCAATTAAATAAAACTAAAAACTTCTGCAAAATTAACTTTGTTCATGTACTCTCATTTTAACACATACTTTTCTTTTATCTAATCAAAATATTGCCAACGGAAGCAATGGTCATGACTACTATGTTAGGTGTTTATTTTATTATTAGTTTGTAGACAAAGCAAGTATTAAGTGAATAATTTTTTCTAACTTTAAAATTAATTGGTGTCTATCAAAAGAAAGTAGAGAAACTAGTTATGATGCTAGTTTTTCAATTATTAAAAAGTATTCATCGATTAAAAATTTTATTATTTATTTATGCATTTTATAAAATTTTCATCTATTAAAAATTGTGATTTTCAATTCTTGGTGAGTAAAACATTGGAGGCGAGTGCCCGCGAAACGCCTCGTTGGAGTCTTCGGTCTCTATAATTTGCACCAATAGGATAGAAAACAATCTTCAATTTTCAAAACTTCCTTGACCGTTGCTTTTCCCCGCATTCCATGTCCATCCTCCCAACCGTTACAATCGCAAGGCATAAGCCAGGTGGCCCCCACACCTAGCTGTCTCCGCACTCTTAACGGTTACTTTCTTTTCATTTCCTCGCCATAAATACACACCTCCCCCCATTCACCTCCCATTGCAACCAGGTTCTCATCTCTGCTTTCTCTTGCTCCCTTGTATTTGCCATACAGAGAAAGCCCAGACAACTCCTTTCAGCTATCATACATCAATGGCTGGTTTTTCAAGATCTCTCTCAGCTTGTTCTTCGCTTGTGCTTTTCTTCCTCCTCTTTGGCTTTTCTGCAGCAAGAGAACTCGTCGTTGGTGGCAAAACGGATGCTTGGAAGATACCCACTTCTGAAGCAGACTCCCTCAATCAATGGGCCGAAAGATCTCGTTTTAGAGTCGGCGACTATCTTGGTAAAATCCCCCTTTCCATTTTGATACTTGTTTCGAGTCAATTTGGTGAAAAGATGACTCCTTTTGAAATTTATCCGTCTTCATTTTCATTAGTCTTCTCTATTCTTAGTTGCTATTTCTGATATTTCTTCCTGTTTTCCGAGTCCTGTTTCTTTTTGAAGATGACAACTTTTTGAAATTTTGTTTTTCAGTAGTGGAAATATGATGGTGGGAAAGATTCAGTTCTGCAAGTGAATAGAGAAGACTACGCAAATTGCAGCACCTCGAGCCCCATTAAAGAGAACAATGATGGTGACACGAAGGTGAAGCTTGACCGTCCCGGGCCATTCTACTTCATTAGTGGAGCAAAGGGACATTGTGAGAAGGGCCAAAAGCTCATTGTGGTGGTTATGTCTCCGAGGAACAGGTTCGCTGATATTTCTCCGGCACCTTCTCCAGCTGAGTTCGAAGGTCCCGCTGTGGCTCCCACTAGCGGCGCCACAGCTTTGCAAGGCGGTGTTATGGCGGTCCTAGGAGTTTTGGCAATGTGGTTCTTGTAATGTGAATCGCTCGATCTCATTTTATGTTAGGGCTTCAGTACATTGGGGTTTCTGAGTGATATTCTTTTTTGGGTTGGGGTGATATTATTCTTTACTTGTTCAAATACATATGTGAGAGAATTTGGTATCAGATTCCTATTCTGATGGTAATGATACCTATTTATTATTATTATTATTATTATTATTATTATTATTATTATATTCATATTCTTGGCTATTGTTCTGCGTTACCTATTACTACATTTACTTGGCAACGGTAAGTAGGGAACAGGACCCGAGTTTCTGCATAACACAGGAAGTTTGCATTAATTAACAGAACATAAAGCCAGTGTCAGCTATGCCCTTGCCAAGTAACAACTACTTATCTCCGGTGAGACGAGAAAGAATACAAGAAACCAGAGCACAAATCGCAGATTCAACTTAGGGTTTGGAGTCGAGACATCAAATCTTAGAGAGTTTGATTTTGTCCTATCTGGCTTTAACAGTGCCCCCAATCTCTGTTGAACGTTCCATTCCAATTTGATGAGCCAAGATATCCATTTACCCATATTTTCTCCTCCAAAATTAATAAAATTGTCATATTTTTGTTCATGTGAAAATTCTTTGAACAAAGCGTTAACGATGCAGAAAAATATTAACTTTAAGCGTCAACCCCAATCTGTGCACAAAAATATAGAGCATTTGCTACCGAATGGAATAATCCAAAATTGAAGCCATATACATAATTAAAATTAAAAAAAAAAATGTATATCAAACACTCTTCCCATTAGGACACAATAGCATAGTTCCTCAGTCAAAACTGAATGATAAGTTAAGACGGCAAACTGAAGAGATAGGAATTATTAATGTGCAAATGCAATTACACCTGTGATCTTCTGACCTGCATAACGGCTTCCTTAGGTATTAAACATGAAACCTAAATTTATACTAAAAAAAAAATCTGCAAATTATGGTAAGCCAAATACTTGTGAGGAGTAAAATAACTAGAGGACTAAACCTGTCTGTGGGTCAGGGCTGTAACCCCAAGTCCTACCCTGGGCTCTTCAAGCCAGGCTTGGGCTTTCCATTGATAGAACAACGTATAAGGTCCAACTCTTACATCATCGTTGGCCAGGACTGCCAAGTCCTTAAGCAAAAGTACCTTCAACACGTGGCATTTGGATTGGATGATAGAAATTTCTAACAAGAAAAATCGGAAACTTGAGGTAAATAGTCCTCCGAAATTTACATTTTCAGCCCACAAGATCTTAACAGGAGACTCTGAACAAATTGGCACTGGGTAGTTAATCTGTTGGGCTGATCATTTTTAAACTACAGAATTTGTTTAGGGAATTATTTTCAAAATAACAATTATAATAGCTATATATTTTTTTATGAGATTTTCATTACACTTTTTTCGATTTCCTTTTAAAATTTTACATATAATTCAATAATCTCATTTTTCACATAGATTTCTCTTTTCTAATTAAGTTATATTAAAATAGTTGCTACTCAAAATTTAATATTTTTTTAACTTTATTTACAAAATGTTTTAATTTTGTATAAATTTTATATGTAATAAATATATAAAATTGTACAATTTTATTAAATTAAAATTACAACACACAATAACATCTCATAACTACATTTTATTTTAAAAAAATTGTAAAAAAAGGGGAAAAAAATTTACCTCGGTAGAGGTAAAAGTAAGTCACTCAATTTACAAATTCCAAAAGGCATTAACCTAGACTTAGATCAAAATTTTTGGCCCATTTAGTAATATATGTCAATTTATATTATTTAAAGCATAACCTATAACCTATTAACCTAAAAAATTGACCCATATATTTTATATATTAAATGATATTATATACATATAAATGTATAGAAGGATTTTTTTTAAAGTGTATGAAAATTTTCAATACATTCTTATTTTCTTAATTTTAGCTTATATTAAAATATTAGATTATAATTATTTAAACAATTAATTTATAATTATTATTGTGATCCTTACATTTATTGTGGAATTGAACCAAACTTAATTGAATTTTCACATCAAAATGTTTTATGCAGGCCAAACTTTTGTTATTTTGAGAGTAGCATACAGCTGGAAGTATTATTGCAATAAATGGTCAAAGGCTTTAAAATAGCTTTCAACTAAGCAAAACTTAAAAATAAAATTCTTTAACCACACAGCCTCTCGAGTTGCTTCATAACAAGTGACATATTTTGCTTCCATAGTAGAGGTTATTGTTAGCGATTATTTAACATTTTTTCATGACACAACTCTTCGTGCAAGCATAAAGATTTATCCAAATATTGATTTCTTATTATTTGGACTAACTTGTAAAGTCAAAGTTTAAATAACTTCTACAAATCAAATCACTAGACCTTTTATATGTTAACATATAATTCTTTGTACCCTGAAGGTATCTTATGATTTTCTTAACTATTGTCTAGTGTTTTTGACTAAGATTACTTAATTACCTCTTAAGTATACTAATTAAAAAAGTAATATCTAGGCATGTACACATCTGAGCATACATCATGCTACCAACAATTGAAGCATACGGGACTACACTCATTTTGCAATTTCTCATCATTATTCTCAGGATACTGGACTTCTGAAAACACTTCACCTGAATCAACGAAGAATTGTTCGAGCATGAGGCTATATTAAATCTCTTAAGTACTTTATTAATGTAAGATTTTTTAGACAAACTAAGCACACCCCAGGATCTATCGCAATAAATCTTTATGCCAAGCATAAAAGACATATTTTCGAGATCCTACATATTAAAACTATGTGAAAATGCCTTTTTTGTTTTATTCAGTAGGCTCATATCATTACTTACAAAGAGAATGTCATCAACATATAACACAAGGATCATAAAATTATCTGCATTCATCAAGTAATAAATACATTGATCCATTACATTTTCTTTAAAACCAAGATAAGTTACAACCTTATCAAACTTGAGATGTCATTACCTAGATTCTTGCTTCAGGCCATATATTAACTTATTTAACTTGCACATTAAGTGCTCTTTTCCTTTCTTTTAGAAACCATCTGGTTGTTTTATGTAAATTATCTTTAATAGGTCACCATTAAAGAAGGCAATCTTCACATTCATTTGGTATACCTCTAAATCAAAATAAGCTACTAAAGCCATCATAAACTATCTGGTTGTTTCATGTAAATTATCTTTAATAGATCACCATTCAGGAAAGTAGTCTTCACATTCATCTGGTGTACCTTTGAATCAAAATAAGCTACTAAAATCATCGTAACTCAAAATGAATCTTTAGTCGATACTAATAAGAAAGTTTCCTTATAATCCATCTCTTCCTTTTGAGTGTTGCCTTTAACTACTAATCTAGCTTTGTATCTTCCAATTTCATCTTATGCAGTACGTTTGGATTTAAAAATCTATTTGCACCTAACTGGTTGATACTTTGCAGGTAATTCCACTAGATCCCATAGATTATTTTTATATATCGAATCTATTTCCTTTTCCATGGTATACCTCCACTCTAAAGAATTAGAACTTGAAATAGCTTCTAAAAAATTAATAAGATTTGACTTATCACTCATATTAAATTCATGTTCTTATAAATAAACTATATAGTCATCTACAATTACTTGATGATGAGTTCTTTGTGATCTTCTTAGGGGAATTTCTTTAATCATGATATGTGATTCAATCACTAGTTAACTTGGATCAATCTATAGCTTAATCATCGGTTGATCTGGATTAATATGTGGATTTATATGAGATAGTCCGACTAAAGGAACTATAAGAGGAATAATACTTTGCTTATTAACCATTCATGAGACATTGCTTTATTCTTCTTTAAGAGTAATTTGGGGTAACTTGCTCTCACTATTTAACTCATCCTTAAAATAGATAGCACGTTTTGACTCAATAATTATTATTAAATGAGTTGGGTAATAAAATCTGCTTCCTCTAGAACTAATGGAATAACCAATGAAATACCCATTGATTGTTCTCGGTTCAAATTTCTTAGTGTGCAGATTATAAGGCCTAATTTTTGCTTTGTAACCCCATACATAAAAATGTTTCAAGCCAAGCTTCTTCCCATACATCAGCTTATAAGGAGTCTTTGGCACAAATTTACTAGGAACTTGATTCAACATATACATAACATTTTTTAAAGCACTACCCTATAAAATTCTAGTAAAATGGAATGAGCAATCATACATTGTACCATTTCTATAAGTGTTTTGTTTCTTCACTCTACAATTGCATTCTACTCTTGTGTTCTAGGCATAGTGTAATTGGATTATATTCTGTATTCTTATAAATATTTTGCATAAGGACTAGGATTCCTTCCATGTTTCATCATATTTGCTATAAAATTCACTACCTCTATCTTAATACACATATTCGATTTGCTTCCCCAATTTTAATTTGATTACAACCTTGAACCTTTTGAATGTTTCTAATGCTCTAGGCTTTTTAGAAAGAAGCTCCACCCATCTAAATCTTGAATGGTTATTAATGAAAGTAATAAAGTATTTGAAACCCCTTATTGCATTAGGTGTGATAGGTCCACACATTTTAATATGGATCAATTCTAAAATACTTTCTTTCTTAGTCCTCTTTCCTTTTCAAGCTCTAGTTGTTAGCTTTCCTTTAATGTAATCCACATAGATGCTGAGACTTAAGAAGTCAAGATCAAGTAAAACTCCTTCTTGAAACCCCTTATTGCATTAGGTGAGGTAGGTCCACACATTTTAGTATAGATTAATTCTAAAATACTTTCTTTCTTGGTCTTCTTTCTTTTTCAAGCTCTAGTTGTTAGCTTTCCTTTAATATAATCCACACAGACGTTGAGACTTAAGAAGATGTGGCTTAATCTTCTATTATTAGTCATTCTCTTTTTCCTCTGGAGATGTGGTAAAACTCCTTCTTTTATTAATTATTCCATTCTTCCTCTGGAGATGTGGCTTAATCTTCTATGTCAAAGCATTGAATATGTTTCATCATATCTTTTTCTTTTATTTCGAACAACAATGTTGATAGAATTTTTAAAATCATTTTTTAAATTAATTTTATATAAATCACCACACAAAGTACCTAGTTCCAACAATAAAGGAGTCATAGTATAACTTAAAATTATTATTTTAAAATAAACATAAATATCCATTTTGGTCTAAATAAGTTATAGAAATTAAATTCCTTCTCAAGAAAGATATAAAAATAACATTTTTTTCAATTCTAAACATGACTAATAAATAAAAATAGAGAAATGACCCCTATATGTTTAACTCACACATTGTCTCCATTGCCAAGTTTCAAAGCCATTTTACCCTTACTTGGCTTCCTCAGATTTCTTAGTGCCTACAAGCAATTTGTGACATGGATAGTGACACCAGTATCCAACCACCAAGTGTTAGAAGGAACTTTAGTAGTATTTAATTCAAAATAAACCAAAGCTAAAGGTTTGCCTTTCTTTTTTTTTAAGTCATTTCTTGAATTTGAAGCAATTAGTCCTTTTGTGCCCATATTTCTCATAGAATTTGTAATTTCCTTTGAACAAAACTTTCTTGAACTTATGCTATTACTCCTTCATATCGTTCTTCTTCTTTTCATGACTAGGCTTCCTTTTATTATCTTTTTGGATAAGTTTATTTGTTGTCCAAAACTTGAACCATAAGAGATAAAATTTATAGTTTGTATCTTTGTTTTCTTTATATCCTCTTTCGCTTGACTCACTATAAAAATCATATCATTAATAGTTAATTCTTCTTTCTAAGTGTTGTAGGATGTTTTTAGCGTATCAAACTAAGGAAGAAGTGACTTTAAAGCATGCCAAATAAAAAAATGGTCTCCTAAGTTGACATTTATACTCTTTAAACTAGTTATAATAATGCACCAATTCTAATATGTACTCACAAGCACCACTTACTCCACCATAAACAATTTTCTCCAATGAGGACAAATAATGCCATTCCTTTGCTTTGTTGAACTTGACATATTTCTCTACCACCAAGTCTAAGAATGCTTTACATTTTAATTATCTAGAGTACTCTACCTTATGGTTTTCTTTAAAGTTTACTTTATCATCATAAGATAGACTCCATTGGAGTGAGTCCATTTTTCATATTATGCTCTTTAAAGAGGAGTTGACTCTTTATTAATTACCAGTTCCTCTTCACATAAGGCCTCATAATTGATCCCATTGAATGTTTTCATAGAAGTCAATTGCATAAGAATTGAAGCTGAGGAAAATTATTAAAGAATTTATGAAACTAATCATAAGTTATCAACATTTCATGTCAAATATTAATCTTGTTAAAATTTTCCTCATAATTATGTAACTGATTACAGTATAATGTTATCAGACTTAGTACTGATAGGGTATAAGTATTACAACATAATACAAGAATTATATGCTAAATTTCTAAAACTAACCTCTAATAAGGAATTTAATAATTTTAGAACATTAACATACAATTTTAGCATTCACGTCATCACCTACAAACTACATTGATAGCATTATATCGATAAGGTACACTATTACTAATATACTGCTATCTTTTATTCATATTTTTATTTTGATCAATATATAAATAATTAAATAACATAATAGATATTTTCATACAACATCATAAAATTTTATGCAATTAACCCACAATAGATGAGTATAAATTACATAAAATTTAGAAGCATAACATGAGTAATTGCAATCTTTAAATGAATGGAATAATTGCATATTCTTAATGAAATTAAGGAAAATATGCATATAGCATATAAATGATCCAAAATTTTCTATACAACAAGTAATTATGCAAAGATTATACAATAAAAATTTTAGGCCAAAATTTTCATTAAATTAATATTTATAAAAATAAGATAAAATTATCAAAAAATATTTATTTTTCCAAAAATTCTAAAAAGATCATAAAAAAAATTTGGAGAGTAGAGCCTAATAGTATTTTTGGTTTAGTGAGATTCACCATGAAAAGTGGCGCATGGCTTGCATGTGCCTTTTATGCAAATGGGCATTGTAGCCATGCACACCTGTATCATCTTCTCACTCAATTTTACAAATTTAAGTCCGTTCAATTATGTTTCTGGCTTTAGAATTGACTTGATTTCTAATTTAGCATATTTAGTAGTTTTTCATCAAAATTTTTAATGGGTAATTTTCCTTATTTAATTCCTATCATTATGGACTAATTTATTTAAAATCACTTATTAAATGAGATTAATTTTGCACAATAATTTTGGTACTTATCATAACTCTGTCATTTGAAATCATGTAACATTAATTGCTAATTATAACCCATTATTCATAATTAATATTTACAATTAACTACTAATTTGCATAATTTTTTTAAACACTTTAATATGTAAAGGTTTTCAATGAATTCATCTATAACATTCTAGATTATGCATGAATTTTATCAAAAATTCTAAGGCTCTAATTAGATTTTTCATTGAAAACAACCTAGAAATAATTACCCCTTTGATTCTATGAATTAATTAGCACAAATTCCATACAAAATCAAGGAAAACATTTTATTCTATATCTAAAAAATCCTCATAGAAAATCCATCATCACAAATTGCTTATACATGAACATATAATTTTCTCAATTGATAACATAAACAATAAGAAAATGGATAAGAAACTAAGAATAAATTTGCCATAATTTTTCTCAGTTATTATGACTAAAAGCATATAAAGAATTCAAACTAGATAGAAGATAAAATTATGTAGGATAAAAAATTATATAACTTGTATAATATGAGTCATCAATATGGATTTTAAGCTTTGATACCAATTATAAAATTTTTTAAATTTATAATTGAGAAATAATATTTATACAAATAAAAAATCCATAAAGAAGAGTATATGAACTGCAAAAATAAGATAAGGAGTTTTTGAATTACCTAAGCCTCCTATTGCATCTATTAGATCAAATAAAAAAATTTGTAAAATAGGAAAAAAGAATATTGAGGGATGGTTTACTGCCCATATGTCCCTTTAAGTGAGTCTCTCAAAGAGAATTTTGATGAAAAAAATAAATATGCTATATGATGGAAAACTTACAACTCACCTTATAAACAGATGAGTAGGATTAATCTAATTAAGATTAAATAACCCTATTATAATTAACCTAGAGTCAGAGTATACACACATATACACACTTTATATTTTATACTATATAATATAGTCTAGGTATTATTATTACATTAGTAATATTGAATTATTTATTTAATTTAAGAATATTACAATGTGTTAAGTCCACTAAAATATTTACATATACTTCATTTACCAACCAATACAAATATCTATGCGTTAGATTTTTACCCTAACAGGAAAGAACTCACTCACTTTTTATTATATGATTTAGACTCCATTTATTCTTTAAAATACATTTTTAATAGGAAATTTTATTTTTTTATATATAAATGAAGGAATATCATGTGCTTCCATAGTTTATGATTTAAAAAATATGATATTTATAGATATGGTAGTGGAAGAAAATAGCTTTCTTTTTAAAAAATAGGAAGTGATCTTCTACTAAATTTCTTATATTTAAAATTGAACATTTAATTATTTTCTACTATCTTGATAATTTATAACTATATTCTTACGGAATATATTTTTTTACCTAAAATAAACGGAGTCCTAGTATAAGAAAGCTAACATTATATATTCATACCAACATAATGAAAGATTTATCCACTTGAATGAGTTAATTGTCTCCTTGTCACACTTAGTATACTAACATTATAGGGATATGATATGTATTAGATAGGTCTTTAATTGCATAAAACTTCAAAATTCACTATTTTATAGCCCCAAATGCCATAATTTGGACTCAGACCAATTAGAGTAGTGTCATGAAGTGTGAACATAAAAGGAAAACAAGCTACCATCATATAAAATAATTGCATGCAAATGAGAAATAAGTAGGTCCATTTGCATATTATAAGATTGATTCCACCCCTAGAGATAATTAGTAATATGCACCAATTTTTCTTTAGAAGCCAAATTTAAGCATGCATCTCATAGGTGCAATTACAACTAAGGTATTCTCACATAGAGGTCTTATAGATAAGCCTTCTAGGAAATATATGCATATTACTAACTAAAATTTCCTTTTCATAATGAATATAGGAAATTGAGTTATTGTCCAATGAAAAAGGTTAAAAGGAGAGAATAGATTCATATTCAATATTGAAATATTGTTCAATATTTCTCTACAAAAGTATAGGGTACTCAATCCTACATACAATCAAACTCTAAAAGGTCATGGAGAAAACCTAAATGCAAAAAAAAAAAAAAAAACTTACCCATTTAACTGCAAATCTAGCAAGAGCTTGGAAATTCCTAAATCATAGATGTGTATTACATAAATAGATGTTGTTATGGTATTACATATTATTACTTTTCAAAGTTCCGCTAAAAAATCTATCTTAATTATTCTTAATAAGTAAAAGAAGCATCCTCTTGTATTCACATTCAATTACATTAATTTAAATCATACTTAACATGAAGGGTTCATTGTAAAATGCCATTTTAAAATCAATGATAGGCTCAAAATAAAAGCCAAAATTGAAAATTTTCCCTTCAAATGAAAGATATAACCCATATTCTACGTTAATGATATATAAAGTACATTAGGTAAGAAACGCTCACTAAAAAATGGAACTTGTATATATGAACTTATGGAGGTCTTTAAAAGTTATTACAAAGGCATTATTGCCAATAAAATATGTGGTTTATCATGTTGAAAAAATGTCATATAAAGATATGGAATGCATACTTCAAATATCTTTATATTTTATTTATTTTCTTGGTTTCACTTGACATACTTAAATTCTAAATACGATAGGATATATATAGTTACTAGGTGATTCTTTAACATTTACATATCAAACAAAGATTCCTTTTAAATAATAGCAGCACAGGACACCATATAAGATAATATTTCCTATGTGGAAGTCCATTAAATATGCTTCCATCAAACAAATAATAGTTGCAATACTAAGCATGGCAAAATCAAACGAAAGAATTATCTATAAGTTTGCTAATGTTGTGTTTGAATTTGGAAATTAAATCTAATAATTCAATTATCAAGGAATTTAAATTTTATAGGTTAAAATATTTTGTTTAACAATAAGTAGATAGAATTTATAAATTACTTAAGTATTATATGTGAAGAATTTAAACTATCAAATTTAACATTTTAAATTCAATTAAAATAAATATTATTTTATAAACTTCAAATTTACTCTTGAAACAAAATACTGTCTATCATTCTTCATCTATGAAAATTAAGCAAGATTATTCACTTTTAATACAAAATTGTAAAATCTCTATCATTTACAAAATGCTTCGGCCGAATATACGGTAAGGGATTTTATATTTATCCATATGATAAGTAGCTAATAGCTTAAATATCTTTGTCCATTTATGTCTCTGAGCCCACAATTTGATGGATATTGATATTGATGCATCCATGCAAGAATACTTGATAAAAAATTCCAGGTTGTTGCAAACATTGAAATTGAATTCTATATTTCTTTCTTATTTTTCCAGTACTCCTTCCCTACCAATGTTACTAATTAATGTTTAGAAGTTTTCTGTTGACTTCCTTGTAACATAGTCACATCACTAGTATCACAAAATGAAAGACAAAAGGCATGCTTCCTTTTGTATGTTATTTTGGCGAGAATTAACTTTAGGTCTAATAGATTACTGGAAACCTCCTAATTTAGTCGTAATTAATAGATAGTTTAGTACCATTTAGCAGACAATGTCATTTTCAAGTCCACAATATGCCTGACAACCAGCCTTAAGCTCCTATATATTTGTTGAGTCGGAATGCTGCTTAAACTCTCAAAACTAATTTTTAAAGCTTAGAGCAAAGCTTAATGAGTTACCAAGTTGGATCATACTAGGAACCAAAAGGCCAATATTTCTGGACAATGAAATTAGGGAAAAATTATGGTATACTATTAATTAAGTGATATATTAGTGCACAATTAAATTTGATCATATATCAAATTTATCTTTTTAAAAAATCAGATTTTATACATTATAAGGAGACATATTAATAATCAAATTTTGTAATGTATGATATACACTTCATAGAATTTTCCATAACAAGGTTAGAAAGTAAATAAAAGCATCAAAAGAAACTCTACCACAATTCCAGAAAATCATTGTGCACATAGCTCATTATCTGAAATGTCCACCATTGGTCCTCGAATACCACTGTTGTTATTACCAAGAAGCTCCCATGTTGCTTTCTCAAGAAATTCCTTGGTAGTGATTTCAATAGATTTCTCTTCAGAATATTGATGTTTCCTCTTCTTTTGCCCATTCCAATCATGATAATCTATTTTTGGCTACCTCCCCTTTACTTATATGCCTTATACTTTGTTTTATTTTGCACAAATTGAACATTTTTTTACAAATGTTAGATCAAAATGAAAGGCAAATAGTGACCTTGGAAGTAAAAATGAAAAAAGAAAAGGATACTGATCACCCACCTAGGGTAAGGCCAGGCATACAATGCTCAATGAAACGGGTAGCTGCTTGATAATTCAAGGTGGTTGAAGGTCAGAGTGGGGCTTCACAAGAAAATAAAATATTATATAATAAAAATTGTTGAAAAAAGTATAAGATCAAAATAACATGTAATAAAGATTAAATAATTTATCTGAATTGACTTCTCTCACATTACAAAGCATTTTTGTGATATCATTAAACCGGAGTAATTGAAATTTTCCTGACTATATGATGAATTCCATTATGAAAACACAAACCTAATAAAAACATAGTATTAGCACAAACTTACAAGCTCCGATTTGACAGGATAGTCATCCAGGTTAATACCACAATGTAAATAAAATATTAACAACTAATTCAAGTAGAATCAAACTTGAAATTATAATTTTGTTTAATAGAACAAACTTGGAATTATAATTGTGCTTAGTTAATACTTATAACTAAAAAAAAAACTTGAATAACCTGTGAAGAGGGTGGAAGTGACATTAGCAAGCAAAAGGAAGGATTGAGCTCGTTGAAGAGGTGGCATTTAGGCAAGGACTTGAGGCTCGGAAAGAGACAAAAAATGATATAAGTGAGTTTGTATATCTTCAACATTGGCCAGTGTTCTATTCATAGCATCCATAATTGATTCTGGAACTGCAATGCTCTCTCTTTTACTTGCTTGCATTGTACCTTTAGCTCTTGTTTGGAACGAGAGAAGAAACGAGTGAAAGAAATGGGAAGAAAGAAGTGGGGAGGGCCGTACAGAAGTTCTGCTATTTGGAACGAATGAAAGAAATAGGAAAAGAGAGAAGTTGGGGGCATACAGTGTAGGTGGAGCCCGTTACTATTCATGCTCAGACTTCTCTCCAAAAATGGAGAGAAGTGGAGAGAAGTTGAGTTGCTGATTTGCTTTTCCCGCAACTGCCCTTGGAGTTGTAGACGAGTTGCAAGAGAGAACCATGACTGACAAAGCCACTGCGTCCACCACCTCCTCCACTTGCGGCGTCATCTGTTGTTCTGCTCGCAGTGCCGCCTTCAGTCGAAGTATTATTGGGAGATCTCCACCGCATAAGGAAGGAGGATGATTGTCCCCAGAGCAACTAGCTACTGGCAACAGAAACTAAAAGAAAGACGACGGGGCTTACTCCCTCTGTTTGGATGCATTTGTCTTAATCATTTTTAAATATATTAATAAAGTAATTTTATTTATTTTTAATAAATTTTTAAAATTACCTTTTGCTTAGAAAATTTAAAATAATTAAAAATAAATAAAAATAATAATAAAATAAATACAAATTGATTGATAGTATAAAATAATAAAGTATTTATTAATAAAAAATAAAAAATTAAAAAAAATATTTAATATTTCATTAAAATTTTAATGTGATAAATAAAAAGAAATAAAAATTTTATTTTAAAATAAAGGAATAATAAATAAAAAGTTAATGTTAGAATTTATAACTTTTAATATTTTAAAAATTAAAAAATTAAATATTTAATATGTATAAATGTTGTTTGATAAATAAATAGTAAAAATAATAATTAATTTTTATTTATTGCCACTAAAAATAAAAATACGGAGATAGTTAGAGTATTCTTGGTTCTCGAGGGTCAAGATGTTCACACCTTCTCAACTCATATCATCTAATAAATCCGAAATATGTAGTCAACGCAAAAATGTGGTTTGGACCAAAATTATCAAAGGCAAATTTTTACCTTTATATAGGTCATTACCGGTGCGTAGAGTGCTTGTACGGTCTTTATAATTATATATATATATATATATATATATATATATATATATCTCATAATTTTTTATAAAATTTTATAATTTTTTATAAAATTTTCATATTGCAAGTATTTTTATTTATAAAAAATTATAAAATTTATGTGATAATTACATTTCATAACTTCTGTTATTGTAAAAAAGTTGCAATTTATATGCAAAATATTGTAAATTTTACGGAAAAAAAATCTCGTATAATTCACAGCATGTTAAGGTAGTATAGAAGAATTAACCTTTATATATATATATATATATATATATATATATATATATATTAAAAAAGTAGTTTATATTCTTTATAGTTTATACATCGAAAAAAAAAAAGTGTGAGTAGCAGTATTCAGTTGCCATCAAAGAAAACCCAAACATTAATTTGAAAGTTTTTATGCTTCTTATTCTTTTTATTACTGACAAGTTGATTTTATATCCTATGTTATATAATTAGAAAAAATTATATAATTATAAAAAATTAATTATTACTACATCTTATTTTTAATTTATTTTAAATAAAAAATTTTCTTTTATAAGTATTAAAGGAGTAAATAATAATTATTTGAGATAGTTTTAAAAGAATAAGATTAATTTAAAAAATTATATAAATTTTTAAATAAGTATACAAATTTTTATATAGTTACTTGAATATGTATTTGTATTTGATTTTTGATATTTAGATTAAGATATTATATTAAAATTGAACTTATTATTAATTTATCATTTGTTTATAACTATTAAATTAAAATCTGTTAATTATTAGATTTATTGTTAATATGGTATTTAATTTAATAATTAAAATTATATGTTTTAAGAATACAAAATTTAAAATATACACTTGAGTTCATTTATTATGTAAGGATACAAAAGTCATTTTACAGAAATACAACTTCTTTCTCTCCTAACTTCTCTCTTTCCAAACAAGAGAAATCACTTATCTCCTAATGTCTTTCTCTCCTAACTTTTTCCTTTCCAAACAATACAAAAGAAATATTTCTTTCTTTTCACTTTTCTTTCCCGCAACTTCTTTCTTTCCTAACTTCTTTCTCCTCCCACTTCTCCCCAATCCAAACAAAGGCTCAAGGATAACCGCGAAGATAGAACAATTACACAGTTCGTAATCTGAGCAACTGCTGCTACAAATAGGGCTCTTGTAAAGTACATAATAGAACCCTAAGGTAGCCTCCTCGTAATTGTTGCTGTGCTGTTTGTTAGCTTTCCTTCCTCAAAAAATCACAAACAGTGGATAAATACTACCTTACTCCAGATAGCATTTTTCCAAACAGTGACAAAAGTGCATTTTCCGGTTAACGAGGCTTACCAGTTAGTTTGCTTTCTTCTGATGTCATTTAAACATAAAAATATCTATTAATTAATTAATATTTATAATTCAAATGATTGCAAATTTTCATTTATTTTTTTTATAATAAAAGTACCAAAACCGCTAATTTACATGCAATAAATCAAAGTCAAGCCTAAGGTATTAAGGAAGATAAAAACTTCTAATAATCATCTAATGTTATTTACTAATTTTTTTTTAATTAACGGGCATTGAACAGTATTTTTTAGAACACTGCAGGAGAGGCTAAAACGACGACGCTGTGACAACAGCACCAAAATTTCCACCACATATCCAGTGAGCCACCAAAGCATGAGGTACCCCGCCCTGCCATGGGATACAAATAGATCATCTGATAAGCTCCCCTGTACTGTGATTATCTGCTCGCTCGCTCGCTCGCTCCCTCCCTCCCTCTATACTTCAGTCTATCTTATCGCTTCCGACGGTAACTCCCATTTCAACTGTTATCCTCCATCCAATTTGTCACGTTCCCTGTATACTCTGAATTTGAGTCAGCTCTTTCTTCTACCATTTAGTTTCTATGGGTGTTTTAATTCTCTGTTCTTCAAGCATGTGTTGTAGTAGTATGTCCTATAGTGGTAACCTGACTGATGGAAATATCTATGTTCTAAGCAATAATCGTTTATTTAAACAGAAGAATTGTGTAAATATTAAGATTTTTCAAGATGGGCTTTTAATAAATTCGAAGAAACAGGGAAAAAGACTACTGGGTCTCCGTGATTTGGGACCAAGATGTTCGCACGAGGTGGTTGTGATGAATGAAAAGAGAAAAACAACAGTATCTTCCGAAGAAGTTATTGGCGTTTTAAAGTCAATTTCAGACCCAGTTTCTGCTCTTTCATACTTTAAGTCGGTTGCTGAGTTGCCTGATGTTGTTCATACGACTGATAGTTGCAACTACATGCTTGAGTTCTTGAGGGTTCGCAGGAGGGTTGGGGATATGGCTTTTGTGTTCGACTTGATGCAAAAGCAAATCATCAAAAGGGATTTGAGTACATACCTGACCATTTTTAAGGCTCTTTTCGTAAAAGGCGGAATTCGTCAGGCACCATTTGCTCTTGAAAGGATGAGGAAATATGGGTTTGTCTTGAATGCATATTCATATATTGGACTTATCCATTTACTACTCCAATCAAACTTTTGTAGAGAGGCTTTGGCAGTATACAAAAGAATGATCTCGGAAGGCAACAAGCCTAGCATGAAGACCTACTCTGCACTAATGGTGGCATTGGGAAAGAGAAGGGATACTATTACCATAATGAGCTTATTGGAAGAGATGGAAACTTTGGGTTTGAGGCCTAATATCTACACATATTCCATATGTATTAGAGTGCTTGGGAGAGCTGGGAAAATTGATGATGCATTTGGGATGTTAAAGAAAATGGATGATGAAGGATGTGGTCCTGATGTCGTCACTTATACAGTCCTAATTGATGCTCTTTGCAGTGTAGGGAAACTTGACAGAGCCAAGGAATTGTTTGAGAAGATGAGAGCTAGCACTCATAAACCTGATAGGATTACTTACACTACTTTGTTGGACAAGTTTAGTGACGCTGGTGACTTAGATGCAGTGGAAAAGTTCTGGAGTGAGATGGAAGCTGATGGATACGCTCCCGATGTGGTCACATTCACCATACTTATTGATGCTTTGTGCAAATCTGGGAGGGTTGATGAGGCATTTACCAAGTTAGATGTCATGAGGAGCAAAGAAATTTCTCCAAATCTTCATACTTACAACACATTAATCACTGGACTTTTGAGGTTGGGCAGGTTGGACGAGGCACTGGAACTTCTCAATAATATGGAATCTTTGGGTGTTAAACCTACTGCTTATACATATGTTCTTTTCATTGACTACTATGGAAAGTCTGGTGATCCTGGAAAAGGCTCTTGACACCTTTGAAAAAATGAAGAATAAAGGAATTGTGCCTAGTATAGTAGCTTGCAATTCCTCTTTATATAGTCTTGCAGAAATGGGTAGGCTTAGAGAAGCGAAAGATTTGTTTAATGGGCTTCGCAGTTGTGGGCTTGCTCCGGATTCTGTAACTTATAATATGATGATGAAATGCTATAGTAAAGTGGGACGAATAGATGAAGCTGTAAAACTTCTGGATAAGATGATAGAAAATGGGTGCGAACCTGATGTAATTATAGTTAATTCCTTAATTGACACACTTTACAAGGCTGACCGGGTTGCTGAGGCATGGAGTTTGTTTTGGAGAATGAAGGATATGAAGCTTGCTCCCACAGTTGTGACCTACAACACTTTACTTGCTGGCTTGGGAAAAGAGGGAAAACTCCATGAGGCCCTTGAATTGTTTGAGAGTATGAGAAAATGTGGTTGTCCTCCTAACACAGTAACTTTTAACACACTTCTGGATTGTCTTTGCAAGAATGATGCTGTTGATTTGGCCTTGAAGATGCTTTGTAGAATGACTATGATGAACTGTAGGCCTGATGTTATGACTTATAACACTATCATCTATGGCATGATAAAAGAAACCAGAACTGGTGATGCATTATGGTTTTATCATCAGATGAAGAAATTTCTTTACCCTGATCGTGTAACTTTGTGCACTCTCCTTCCTGGTGTGGTTAGGCATGGGAAGATTGATGATGCTATTAAGATTGTAATGGAATTTGTAAATCAGGTTGGTTTGAAGACATGCGAAAAATTCTGGGAGGAATTAATGGAAGGTATTTTAGTTCAAGCAGAGGTAGAAAAAGCCATTTTATTTGCTGAAGGAATGGTATGCAATTCAATTTGCCAAGATGACTCTGTAATATTACCTCTAATCAGAGTGCTGTGCAAGCAGAACAAGGCCCTTGATGCTCAAAATTTATTTGACAAATTCACAAAATCTTTGGGAATTCATCCGACCCTTGAATCATATAATTGCCTGATGGATGGGCTTCTTGGATGTAATAGCAATGAAAAAGCCTGGGATCTTTATGTGGAGATGAAGAACGCAGGCTGCAGCCCAGACATTTTTACTTATAATTTGCTGCTTGATGCTCATGGAAAATCCAGGAAGATTGATGAACTTTTTGAACTGTACAAGGAGATGGTTAGTAGGGGATGCAAGCCTAATGCAATAACCCATAATATTGTCATATGTGCCCTTGTGAAATCTAATAGCTTAAATAAGGCATTAGATTTGTACTATGATCTCATAAGTGGTGATTTCTCTCCCACTCCGTGTACATATGGCCCTCTCGTAGATGGTCTTCTGAAGGCTGGAAGATTGGAGGAAGCAATGCAGCTCTTTGAGGAGATGTCAGACTACCAATGTAATCCCAACTGTGCCATTTACAATATTCTCATAAATGGATTTGGGAAAGCTGGTGAAATTGAAATTGCATGCAACTTGTTCAGAAGGATGGTTAAGGAAGGAATAAGACCAGACTTGAAATCTTACACCATTATTGTAGAATGTCTGTTCATAGCTGGTAGAGTTGATGATGCTGTTCACTACTTTGAGGAACTGAAGTTAACTGGCCTTGATCCTGACTCAGTTTCTTACATTCTTATGATCAATGGGCTCGCGAGGTCACATAGGTTAGAGGAAGCACTTTGTCTATTTAATGAAATGAAGAATAGGGGCATTTACTCCTGACATTTACACTTATAATTCATTGATTCTCAATCTTGGAATTGTTGGAATGGTGGAGGAAGCCAGAAAAATGTATGAAGAACTACAACTTATGGGTCTCGAACCTAATGTCTCCACTTATAATGCTCTCATCCGGGGGTACAGTATGTCCGGGAATCCAGAACGAGCATTTGCAATTTACAAGAAGATGATGGTGGGGGGATGCAGCCCCAACGTTGGAACATTTGCTCAGCTGCCTAATTAATGTTGACTTCAATTCGATGAATTATTTTATGACACCATCTGTTTTGTATTTCTCTGATCTCTATGGAGGAGACACCTGAGGTAACTATTACTGAGGATACCACGTAGGAATTGTATAATTTTGATAATATAATACCATATTAGCTTCTAATCCTCGTTGTTTTTGCAGGGACACTTTTCACTAGCTGCGTCAACAATTTTGGAGATCACCGTATATAATTCAGCATGTAGTTTTCTGAATTACTTTGGCTGGCTCCGATTGATTTAGACAAAGTATGTTTGTAAATGCATCCTTCCTCGTAATCTGTCATCATTTTCGAGAACCAGGTACGTTGTGCTTGTTTTTGGAGCTGCCGTCCACGATACGTGTAAGTATTCTACTTTACAAACATGTATTTTATGTTGCCAATACATTTTTTGTTTTTTGTTTATATATAACCGTACAGTGTTTTTTTTATTGCAGGACGCTCCCCTGCTATATAGAAGGGGCCTTCATGCTGTCCCTCTTTGGGATTCCATTACTCCAAGATTTAGAGTTATAACGTATTGTATAGAAGTGTTATGCCAAAAGCAGTAAGTTTGGGTATTAATTCTGATAGTCGATTCTTGTAGAATTTATTTTTATGAATTTTATTATTTTATTTCTCCTTAAAATTAATTTTTTTAAAAATTAATTTGCTAAGATCAACCTCGAGCGCACACCCCCACCTTTCTTTTGTACAGGGTGAAATACAAATAAGATCTTAGTGTCACATAACTTTCTTTTCAAAACTTACAAATAACATCATGAAGTTTTCAAAAAATTGAAATTAAGAAAAATAGGAAAAGATATATACGAGCCACTTATGAATTTTTTTAAAATTTTTTTTTTAGTACCATAAGGCCAAAAACGTAATGGAAAAAATAGAAGAAACACGTATCTCATCTCTTCAAATGCAGTTTTGTGAGTTTCAATGATAATTTATTTAAAATGCTTATTTTAAGTTATAAATTACAAAATTAATGATATTGTTAATAATTTATTGTTAAATGAATCTTATTCAAAAATTGATTGAATTTATGTTAAAAACCATTAGAAATAGTTATGAGTAATTTATATATTTTTTTTATTTTTTTATAAAATTGAGTTGTCAAAATTTTCACTTTTTTTGAAAATTAAAAGGAAATTATTTGTAGGATTTAAATTTTTAAATGAATAAGGTAACATTAACCCATACTTTAGAGGATTTGTTTGTATTTTTCCCTTTTGTATATAAAGTGGGTAATGAGTCTAGAGACGATATGAACTGAAAATATCATGTAAAATATCTAACAATGCTATTTACATGGTTGGAAGCTTTTTTACAAAATTATTCCTGTTAAGGGATTGCAATGGTGAGATGAAAAATAAAACCATTTGACAATCAATGATACTGTAATAAAAGACAAGTCATTCCTAAGTTGCCAAAAACAAGTCATTCTGAAGTGAGTACTCAAGGCGTCCTCCACTTTGTTGTCAAAGATTAAGTTTCTTTCGAGCCAAAGACGACAAAGCAAGAGCAACTGTAATAAGAAAAACCACAAGCAAGATTACTATTAATCACTTGATGAACAAGTCATTAATAATTAATTGTATCAGCATCTAACTACAATTAATATGACACAGGTTCTAAACAAGAGATCGGTATCATGTCCACCAACGCACAAGATACAAGAAATAAGGAATTCCCAATTCTGGTTTGTTGATTCCCACGGATAACACACCTTACGTGTCTAAATTTAATCTCGAGTTTCCTTCAACTTGAGAAAACATCATTATGAAGAGTGATATTTTGAGTTCGATTTTAAATGTACAGAGGGGGACAGGAGAGGAGCAATCACGGGATATATTTATATATCACCAGACTAATCTTGGTATACAGTGCCAGTTGAAAGGAAAATGGCCATCTGGTCTTTGGCTTGAACTCTACTACCTTTGACATGTCTGCAGTTTTGGTTCAGCTTCAGCCACAGTCTCAGCATGTCCGTTTGAAGAGGATTGCTCTTCGGTTGGCTTATTGAATTGGCTAGGTTTCTTGAACTGTACCAAGATTATGGTCATGTTATCGCATCCCTCACCACGAGTCGTTGATGGTGCCAAGCACCGGTCCAGTATTCTTTCACATATAGCAGAAAGTCTAGTTTCCTGCATGATTGAACGGTTTCATGGTGATGGCTTCTTATCAATTTAAAACAATATCTTGTTAGACAAGAAGCTGGCACTTAAAACTCACTGAATGCAATTGTTCGTGCACAAAATCTACCAGTTGCTGGCTTGACATGCAATCCCTGAAAGACAATCAAGAGAAATTGATGTAAACAAATTAGTCATTTTAATGGTGTAAATGACTACAATATCCTCCAAAAAATTAATAAATTTAAAACCACAGCTAGTATGTACAATTATAAGAAGCATACCATACACCATCACAAGCTAAAACTAAAAAGTCGTCATCACTGCAAAGCTCAACCTAAAGACGTCAAAATGAAAAACAATGTATCAGTCACACTTATAATAGATGGATATTATAGGTAGAATACCTTAAACAAGTAGAAGACTCTAAGAAATCAGTCTAATATTGGGCCTTGTAAGAAAAATCTATGTATCACGTTGGTATTTAGCCAAATGGCAGAAGATCATAAACAAGCTTACTGTGTTAATATCTGGAGCAGCCGTCACAATTTGCAATTCAGCAGAAAGAAATTTATTCTGCTTAAACTCCACGTCACCTACAGAAAATTGAAACTAGTTAGGGGGGAAAAATGAAAACTACAGAAACCATCCAGCCCCATTTCCCAGATAAAATCTGTCAATTCACTAGGAAATATCTAACCAGAACAGACACACAAGTAAGCATATACCGCACATACGTAAAACGAAGGTTGACATACAATTATGAAACAAATCTTAATTTTGAGCAACACTTGAACACTTCTTGTTCTTGCCTTAACCATAACATAGCATAAAAGTATAAGAGAAGGTTGTCTTCCATTGATGCTCGTTTATTGTGTCCGCAAATTTCATGGATCTGCCTTGGCCCCTTGGGTAAAGATGCAAGGATGGGCTACGCATGCAGGACAAAATTAAAAGAATGGAAATAAAGGGGTTTAATCTACAGGAAGCTTCACGTGTGGTAGGTAATTACCTATTGCTCTTGCAAGATTTAAAGTACCGTTAACTCGTCCAGCATGAATAAAACCGCCAGCCTTTAAGATTCTTTCTTTCTCTATCTCAAGATCAGGTTTGTGGTCTCTAGATAAATTGTACGCCTGTAGCAAAGAGCCATTCTGCCAGAGTTAGAAAAACATACACAGATATCGGCACAAGTTGAAGCTTTAGAAACTTGACGTATACAGTCTATAAGAGAATATAACAATTATTCTACATGTCCAATATGGTCCTCACCAGTCAAATGTTCAAAAACATGTGTCATTGTCCTTAATAGAGTAGTTAAGCCCCCAAAGAAAATGCAAACCACGTGCTTATCTTTGCTTGACCAGTTCATATTTTACCCAAAAAAATAGCTCAAGAATTCCCGTTTTAGAAGTTACCTGACCCTTCCTAGATATCACACAGCGCGAATCACCAGCATTTGCAACAAAAAGGTTGTTGTTTCTAACAACTGCAACACAGGCAGTGCTTCCTGAAGTTGGTCCAGGAAAGTCAGAATGAGGGCCCTGAATACAACAAATTTCAAGTTACAAAATCAAAATAGAGAATGGGACGAGCAGAGAAAATTTTGATTTGTTAAACACACAGAAATCTTGCAAACCAAGGGAAGCATAGATGCCAAATTTAAAGGAATAATAGGCTTTTTTTTTTAAACTGAGTGGACCAATTACCCAGAGAGCAAAAGTCTAAGGTATCCATTTAAAAATATCATACACACCTCCTCAAAACCCCAATCGTCAACTTGGATTTTACTGCCGTTGCTTCTTGGAGACCAAATCAACCCCTCTATCATCCCAGTAAACTTATTTATCTTATCCCCCAAGACAGCTAATTCTCTCCACCCCCTTTGACCACGCATCATCTCATCCATTCTGCATAAAAATAACACAAGCAAAAACTTTTTAGGTAAAACAGAAATTTACCGGCCAAACCTTTTCCCCTTCTCAAAGTGGGGAAGGGAGGGGGGCAATTGTGGAGTGTACATGTGAACTGTGTGTTCACTTTTTGGTTTTGAAGTGGGGAGGAGCTGGAGATAAGGCCATGCTTCATTTCTTTGCTTTATGCTTATAATTTTAAAGCAATGCAATCTATTGACGAACGAGCAACTCCATAACCAGCAGCCATTAAGACGACATGTAAGAAAGCTACAACTTTGTCATCATAGAAAGGCTCATATATATATATATATATATATATATCTTCCAATACACATCTATGGGACTCAAAAATTGAGACCATCGCTACCAATAATCTTTGCATAATGAAACAATATTTCTAGACAATCTTATGTAGCAAAAATGTTGTGATGATTTAAAATCATACTGACGATTCAATACAATTATGAAATGTGATGGATGGCTAATATAGAATCTTACTAAATTGATATAGAGGTTTAGCACCAATTTTAAACCAATTCCAGCCCCATATCGCAGAATACAAAAGCAAGGAACAATCTGTGAAGTAACTAAACAAAAGGGACTATATTTGATGATTAAACCTGAAAAATGCTTTCTGAAGAGAAGTTCCTATATCTCCAGCTGCATATGCATCACTCTTGAGCACCTGTTGGTGAAGATACTTGGCACAAAACTTTGCGACCACCTTACCTGAAATGATTAGGGGTAAGTAGCAAATCCGAATACAGTTGAGTATACAATAAAGAACGTCTTATCTTAAAGGGAGTATACAATAAAAGTGGTGCCTGTTTGTTCAAAAGCGAATCCGAAAGAAAGAAAAGAATAGCACGGGTAAATAGTACAACAGAAACACAGAGAAAATTAGAGGCACAGCAGAAAATCTGTCTGACCTGAAGGGTGAGCTTTTGAAAACTTATGATTAAGCTACAAGCAACGGTAGATCTTGACTTAATATTTTGATGGGGCCAATTTTTTTTTTGGAGCAGGGGGGGAATGACTTGCTTAAAAATATTTCTTTAAAATTTTTTCACACAATTATATAATACTAATACATAATTTAAAAAAAAAATATTTGAGGGGGGGGGGGGGCGCCCCTCTATGCCCATACAAAGCTCCACCTCTAACTACAAGAGTTAGACTAGTATAAAGGATGGAAGTAATAGTGCACTTGGGTCTTCATGCAAGTTACACACCTTAAAATTACCCGAGTAAAGAGTGTAATTACCTCCATGACCATCATAAACACCAAAAAATGAAGTAGACGCATCCAGATCAGGATATGCAGCATGCTATCAAAAGAAAAGAGCACTGAAAAATTAACAGCATATTTATGGTATAACTATAAGGAATCTAAATGATGGAATTTTAGAAAATAAGTTGCAAATTGCAAGGTGAAGAGGACACTTGGCACTGTCCACATTATCCTTGATATGCCAGTTCATAGCGCCAACAAACTCATTGCCCATCCAAAACATGAACATCTATATAAAGCTACATCTTCACATTTCTATAATAAGTAATAACATCAACTTCTCAGCCAACAATTTATTAATTATTACACCGTTCACTATTTATATACGAAATATTTAATATGAAACAAGCAATTCTTCAATGAATACTCACAGCATCTTCCATTGTTGCACGCCACCCCTGCATGGACGATAAACCATATCTGAGGTGGTTATTCCCACCATCTTCAGAAAACTTCTCTGTTTTGGGAGTGCTGAGATATATTCCCATTAGAATCTGATCTCAAACAGATAAAACTAATTCAATATTTCAAACAGCCAACCAAATGAAAGCATAAGCCAAAGCAAGTAATGCAAGGGAAAATTCATGCTTCATTTGAAAATATGCCCCATGAATCCACATCTAGGTTTCAGTACACCCTATAAGTTTCTGCTGATATAACAAGTAGCCGTGATAAAAGGAAAATTAAAAACATCAGAGCCACTAAATTCTCGTAGGACATGAAATTGAGGCGCAGCAACCTTTTATATAAAGATGGTACACGAAATGACAACTCCGTAAAATAACTGTAGATGACAGAGGAATTATCAGAGTTAACGAACCGTGAAGACAATGCAAATTAAGGGCTGGGATATTCGTTTAAGAGTAAACCCATCTTTAAGTACCTAAGTTAATGGCGCTAAACATTTAGTCCTCCAAATTTTAACATTGTCGTTATTAATCCTTCAATTATAATTTCGTTAAAAATTTTCATCCGTCCGTTGAAAGTTCCCTTTGAAAGTGGATGGAATCTGCTCATCTTTCAAAAATGACATCCTTCAACAAATAAGAGGCAAAAGCCCTTCTACTTTGCATCCTTGTCACCTCTTTTTTGAATGATAACACCATCAATACTATTTTATCTTCCTGATTTCTCTCTCTCCCTCTCTCTCTTAATGACATTGTCTCAGTGTCTGTATCCATATATTTCATTGTTTTATATTCTGAGCTGACTTTTTTTGATATGATGTTTCTCTGTTTCATTCAATATATTTATGTTCCATGACTCTTTCATTTTTCTTGTTTTTTCCTTCTGGTTTGTTAATGTAATCATTTACTTGATATCCTTATTTATGTGCCTTTGTGATGTCACTTAGAATGACGTAGACAGAGGTTGAAACTTTTACAGTAATGGGTGATTCGTATTTTAGTGAGAAATGGTAATATTGTCTCTCAGCAACCAGCTTTGATTATCATTTCAACTTTAACTTTTAATGATAGTGTGAAGTAGCTCTTGTATCTTAAATTCGTCCACTTCCAAATAGAAATTTTTACAGAGGGGTAAAAAGTTTTAGTAAAATGATAATTGAGGGACTAATAATAATAATGACAAAATTTTAAGGACCAAATACCCAGTGTCTGGGGATCAAAAGATGGGTTTACTCTCTGTTCTGTTTAAACATATTTTAGTAATTTCAGACCAAATTGGAGTAATTTCATGTTTGCTCAGCAAAGAGTCAGCTTAAACCAGTAGAGACAACTTTATGCCTCAAATTATCATGTGTATGCCAAGATGTCCGTCAGACGGAAAGAGCAGTCTAAACAAACCGATTTGTTTCAAAAATTTCAGCTGACAATAGGAAAGATTAAAATTAGCAGAAGTTTAGAGCGTGTCAAATTACTGTTCACAGCTTCGAACGATGACAATGATACACCAAAGAGGACATAAGTTGAAACCCAAAAGCCCATTTAAGTTTTAAATGAGTAAAACCAAAAACACTAGAAGGGAAAAAAATCATATCAACCAGAAAGTAGGAGGAGGGAAGACCCAGATGAAATTATTATAGCGCTATATGAATCAAAATTGAATAGGAGACAACAACTTCAAAGTTAAATATAAAATTCTTAGAGTACTCACTTGCGCAGAAAAGCACCCTCTCGCAAAGTTGAAGAAGAAAGCCAATTCACAGCAACTGAAAATGGGAGTAATTTGAAAGTGAGTCTCCTCGCTCTCGCCAATTGAATTCCCAGAAGATATTTTGAGGAGGACGGCTGACGATGATTGACAAGAGTAGGAACGGATAATAAGAGAAGAAAAACTGAAGAAAGCGACAGTTTGGATAGGATCGAAAACCGATAGACTGGAAGACTTCATAAACAGAAACTATGAAAAATAAGAGTTTGCGTAATCATCGTTGACAGAGCTAAGAAGTGAGCGTGTGAAAGGGGGAATTTTCTGGCAACTGTAGTCGAAAGAGAAATAACATTTTCTTGATGGCTTCAGAACCACTTGCCCTCATTTTCCATTTTGTTTTGTACTTGTTTGTTTTGTTCTTCCGTACATTAATCTATTACAACAATTAATTTTAGAAATATTTGATTTGAGTAGTTGATAATATTCGTTAATTGATAATTGATTATATACAATGTCTTTTAGTATATTAATAAAAATAATTAATTATCAAAATAAATAATTGATTACATATAATTAATTTTATATTTAATAATATTAATTTATAATTAATAACTAATTATATATAATTTATTCTTGTTTAAACGATGTACAAAATAATAATTTTTTGTGTTAAATTATTCAAAAGAGAGTAAAATATAGATTATTAAAAAAAATTACTAGTTTTCTAATGATTTTGCCTTTGTTGTCTCTAAAAGAAAAACATATATTTAATTATTTAATATATATACTCTTAGTTTAGATAAATAATATATATTATTTAATAATCGATATATTCTTAGTTAATATGCATTCTCATTTATTTAAATTAATTTTTAATAAATAAAATTTTGATTATAATTAAAATAAAATTTTTATTTTGATACTAATTAAAAATAATTAATTAAACTGTAAAATTTAAAAAAATCATAAATTTAAAATAAATAAATGAGATTAATATAAGTATAGAATTTAAAATTTATATCTTTAGAAGAATATTAGTGAAGGTAAATGAATAAAAAATTATATTTTTTGGCACATAAGAGAAAAGAAAATAAAAATTAACAATTAACAATCATGGAAAGGGTGACTCCCATCATATCACCAAAAACTAGAGAAATATATGAAAGAGGATGACTATCAAAAACTCTTTCAAGATCATTCGATGAACCAATTAAAGAAGTTAAATTTGCTAATGTATCAATAACTTAATTAACTTTCCTAAAATAATAAGAAATCTTGAAATGATCAATTTGTTGCACCAAACCATGAATGACAGACACCATTAACTTATTAGGATGAAACCCTCCACAACCCTCTTGCACTAACTTCACAACAACCGAGGAGTCCATTTCAAGCCAAATTTTTTTTCTAAAAATGAAAAACAACCACTCGTGGAGTAGTAAGGGCCTCCCACAACCCCACCATCAAAATGGATGTAGTAACCAAAAACTAAGAAAAATCAGAAACCAGGCTGCCCGAAGCATCTTTGAAGACTCCTCCATGAGCTGCTCCAATATCTAGTCTAAAAAGAACCATCTGTATTGCACTTCAGTCAGTCTTCAGCTGAGAAACTCCAACGTACCAACAGCTCCCTCCTCTCCCGTCTGATTTGATTCATCATAAGGAAAGCGCCAGCAGCATTAAATTCTCTTGTTTTTTTGCATGAGCAACAAAAACCGTAGAAAATGATGATAGTATTTGTATAAAATTTAAAATTTCTCTTTTTATAATCATGATTTGAAAATAAATTATTCTAAGATCTTTTCTGATTTAATGATATAATAATTGATTATTCATAGATTTGAATATATATCATGATCGATACAATTATTAGTAACAACTGATTGATTTTTCTTGAGAGAGAATTATAAATTATAAATTATAATAATGATGATGATTATAATTTTTTAAATCTAGTACTTTTCTTGAGTTTTTTATTAAGAAAATTTTGATATTCCCTTTTTTGCAAAATGCACCCCCTTCTAGAAGATAGTAGAATACAAAATTGTTGGATTTGTTTTATTGTTTGTAAAAATATTTTTTTATTTTTTAAATAAAAATTTTTGTTTGATAAATTATTTTTGAAATTTATTTTTAAAAATTATAATTTAAATTCTGTAACTTAAAAATAAAAAAGAAATAAATTTTTATTATTTTCTTTACTTGCTCATTATAAATAAAAAAATTAATTATTTCATTTACTTGTAACATAAATTTAGAAAAGTACTAGATTTAGCTTTTTTTATTAAAATATCAATTTTTTAATAAATAAAAAATTTAGATTATAATCATCATCATTATAAATAAAAAAATTAATTATTTCATTTACTTGTAACATAAATTTAGAAAAGTACTAGATTTAAATTTTTTATTAAAATATTAATTTTTTAATAAATAAAAAATTTAGATTATAATCATCATCATCATTATAAATAAAAAATTAATTATTTCATTTACTTGTAACTTAAATTTAGAAAAGTACTAGATTTAAATTTTTATTAAAAAATTAATTTTTAATAAAAAACTTACGAGCTTTTAAATAAAAAAATTGTACTTTTATATCCCCTGAAATAAAAAATTACATAAAAATGAATTTAAAATCTTTCTTGTTTTTATTTTAATAAGAGAAAGTTATACTTTATCCAAATTTTTTCAATTTTCACTTAAATCACTTATATTTTTATGTATTAGAATTTGTACACATATATATTCAATTGTTAACCTTTTATTCAACTATTTTTTTCAAATTCAAATTTTAATGAAATATTCTATAAAAAGTGGGTTAAATGAACTTGGATGATATCCCAACTAAGTAAAAAATAATTTTTTTATAATTATGTGAATAAATGTAAAAAATTCTCAATAAAGATCAAAATATATATAGCTCTAACTCCTTGTTTTAAATCTATAAATTATGTTTTATTGTTATATTCTTAATGGAAGATAAGAAATTTATTACTCACAAATACCAAAAGTTTGACATTTGTTTGCATAAGTAGTATGAATTAAAAATTAAGTGTAGGTTATTAAGTAGTATGAATTAAAAATTACGCTAAATAAAAATAAGAAAGATAGTGTGAATTGTTAAGAAAATATGCAATAAACTTAAAATTTAATATTCATGTGTTTTTATTTGTTTTCATTAACCGATGATTGTCACGGTGCCATGCAGTGACGATAAGTTCCCACTCCCACCCATTCAATCAGCCCAAACAAAATCCGGCCCAATCTCTCTTTCCTATTCACGTCGTGTTAATCAGTGAAATTGTGGCTCGATCCTGCCGTACAAGTTGTGTTGACATTTCGGCGTCTTAGGTACAACTTGCAAGCCAATTTTTAATTTTAAACCCTGAGTTTCAGAAAAGTTGTTGGAGTGGATGCTCGTATCAACACATGTCAAATCCTTGTCAACAACGAGATGGATGGCATGTCCCATCATGAAAGAAGATTATCCGAGAAGGCTAATTTATTCTATTTTTCAGAAATTAATTAATTAATTAAAATTTATTTTTGTGATTTGGGAGAGTCTAATAATTTATTTCATAAATATGAAGTTGCATGTTCTGCGGCCCCCGTGACTCTGAGATATGAATATTATCTTGAGAGACGTGTGGAAAATGGATACTTTTCCATCTATTAAACTTACTAATTACATTAAATTATCGTGTTATTATTGCATAATGGTGAATTGGGTAGGGGAAAGGACAAGTTCGGTTGTGTAATTACCAGCATAATAGTTTTTATCGTTCTTATACGATAAAATCAAGAAAAAATTTTAATGCTACGTAGCATTAAAATTTTAGAAGGTATTTGGAAGATATGGTAGTATAGAATTGGATTGAATAAGTAAAATATAATGGTATAGTATGAAAAAAATAAAAAAATAAAATACAGTACCATTAAATATTTGATAATAATCATATAAGCAATTTAATAATATAGTATAAACTCGCACTATCATGTAATACATGATAATTTTAAAAAAAATTATGCAACCAAATTAGCTTTATTTTAAAAACAATTTCTATTAAAAACTTTAATTAATAATAATCGATATATTTTACTTATTTTATATGTGAATAATAAATATTAATATTTTTAAAGTTAAGATAGATTAATATTAAATTAGAAATGATAAATAAGTTAAGATTAAATATTGATATTTTAAGATTAAGTTAAACTAAATAATAATTATCAATTGGATAGAGTGATATGAAAATAAATTAAATTAAAATGATAAATTTTATTTCAATCCTATTCTATTAAAAGAAATGCAAAGAAAGAAGATTAATTTATCATATATTGATAGTATAAAATAAATTAATTATATTATATTATATTATTTTGAAATTTGATAAAATATAATAATATTTATTTATGTTATCATATATTTTTTATTTGATACATCAAAAGGGCCTTTTTAAGTATATTATTTTTCTGATTTTGAAAGTCAGATTTGATTTATATTTCATCAAATACGCGAGATGTTTCTTACAACTAAGAATAACCAACACCCTTGTTAAAAATTATAAAAAGTAGTACGAATTTTCAGTAGCAAAAAGCAATATTTTCGATAAAATCAATGCTCTCGTTCCATTCCGTTGCAATTTGCAGGGCCCGGTCCGCCCCGCTTGGGCTTATTTTGCCGCGTGCGGCAAAATACTTTGTACGCAAAATTCACTGTTTTTACACAAAAGTTAACTCCAAATATAAAATATTAAAAATATCATTTGGGGAAAAAAAAAGAATAAAGTTACGCACTCCCTCCTTACTCACCCTTTATATAAGGAAAAAAATATTTTAAATTTGTAAAATTATAGGTTATTTTATTTAACCGACCTTTTTTTAAGGTCATGATTATCATGCCTCAGGCAAAAGTATAGTCATTAATGCCTTGACTATGTGTCATCATAAGAAGTTAATTTTGACGAGTATGTAGCCCACAAAAAATTGGTAACTTGTTGTGATAAAGTCATGTTAAATTTAACTTTTCAACCCATAAGTTTTGTTTAATTAAAAATTTAACATATATCATTGGGCTGGTTAATTGGGCCTTTGATGACCGCCATTGAATATTTTGGTTTTTTTATAGAATTGGGTTCGGCAAAAAACATAACAATTATTCAATACAACCGTTGCATTAATAAGGGAAGAAGAAAAAGTTGGCCCAAATTTGAGGCTCCTTGTTGTTCTAATGTGGAGAAATCTGTCAATGAAACGAGGCAAGAAGACATCTACCATTTTTTTAATATAAATTTTTAATTCCTATATTTCAATTTAAATTACACCAATTAGTATTCTGTCAAAATTTTACAATTCATGTAATGTTTCATTTATTTTTATCTATATTATATATTTTTTTAATGCCTAATCTTGTTATTTCTATCTTAGATACCAATAAAATTGAATTGTATAAATATAATATATTATATATTACAAAAATATTTTAAGTAAGTTATAAATATCTTATTTAATTATAGTAATTAATTTCATATTTTATTTTTAACTTTTATATTATTTCATAGCACACTCATTGTTTATTTTATTTATTTCTTGAATATCTTTTCTTTTTATTTTTTCATATTTACTCCTATTATTTATAACTAAGATGCTAATATCATTAAAATATATAAATAAACAAATATACTTTATATTTTTTAAAAATAGTTCAAATAAGTATATACCCTTAATCTAATTGAATTACTTTGATACATAATCTAAATTTAAAATTTATACTTATTTATAACTCATTCATTATTTCTCTTATTTTTATTTGCTTGGCTGCATATTTTTCCCTTTTATAACCATTATTATTACTTACGACTAAAATTTTGATATTAAAGCATGATATATTTAATTTTAGTATAAAAAATTTCAAATAATTTAAAATTTAATAAAAAATAATTGGAAAAATTAGTCATATAATCTACTACTTAGTAGAAATATTTAAACATTCAAATCAAATTTTATTTATTTAAATTTTTTAATATTTCCTTAAATCAATGTTTAAATACTACATTAAAAATTAAATATATTAATTAAGATTTTATCAATGCTATAAATTTACACACTACTTAATTTTTTTAGCTACTTTATTCTATATTTTATTAATGTTTGATTTCTACTATTTATAGTTGAGATGCTAATATAATTAATTAGTATAGATATAATATAATATATTTTATTAAAAATGATTTAAATAATTTATATATTTATTTTAATTGATTACTTAATTGTGTATTTTATTTCTTAACTCCTATATTACTTAATATAAGAATCACATGTTCTTCTTTTTATTTGCTCCATTGCATGATATGCATTTTTTTATTGCATGTTATAATCTTGTTATTTATAATTCAAACGATAATGTCATTAGGAATTATACATATAACATAATATATTTTTTTATTTGAAGGAAATTAAAATTTTAATTTAATTGAATTACTTAATTATAATTTTTATTTTTGACTTTCATGTAAGAATATAATTTATCAATTGCCTCTTTTTTTTATCATTTGTATTCTATTATATATTTTTTCTTTTTTCTTTTTATTACAACTATTGATCGATTAGCTGCAAATATTACAAAGCAGAATACATATAAAATGATAAATTTAAAATTTTTATAAAAACATCTTAAATAAATCTAAAATTTAGTAAAAAAATTTTAGTTTAAATAATTAATTAAAAATTTTATAATTTAATAAAGTATTTAAAAATTAAAATTCAAACTATTTATATAAAATCCATCAATATTATCAAGACTTCATAACTCATGCATTGTTTCAGTTCCTGTTATCATTTTTTTTTCTTCATATTCACTTATTATATTTATAGCTCATATATTAGGATTTAAATTTGATTCATTACCAATATAAATTAACTTGACATTTTCATTTACTAGTATATTGTCATATTAATAAAAAAATTTAATTATTACTACATTTTAAATGATTTATTTTCTTTTTGTTCATTGATAGTATAGATTATTTTACACTATGGTGGCATTTACTTTATGAAATCTTACATTATCTGAAAAGTGTATATTCCTGAGAATATGATTCTCAAGTATGTGATTCTTAGGAATATAAAATTTTTATGTTTGATTCAATCCTAGGAATATTTTTTTACATTGTCAAACATATTATATTCTCATATTTGATTCATATATTATATTCCTAGAAATTTTATTACTTTTTCAAAAAAAATACCCTTATCAATTTTTTTGTTATAAATTGTAATAAATTATAGATTTAATTAAAAATATATGAATAAAGACCTTTGAAGACTTAATAAATTAATAATTTAAATTTAATTCATTAAAACATAATAAATAATATAATATATAAAAAATTAAAATTTTTAATAATTTAATTTGAATTTTTATATTATTAATTATATAAAATAAATAAGTAATTTCTTCATTATTGACAAGAAATTTTTATTTTCTTTGAAAAAAAATAAGAGAGAAAGAAGAAAAATAATATATTTTAAATTTAAATTGAAAAGAAATAATTTTTTTAAATAATTAAAATATAATAATACATTTTATCTTTAAATATTATTTTTTCATCATTTTTCTTTATTCAAATAAGAGAAGAATTTAAGTATTCACTCATATTATTGATAAAAAATTTTAAATATATTATTTATATATATTTATAAAGGTATAATATATTATTTATATTGATGATTAAAAAAAGTATATAAATTTTAAAAATATAAAAAATTAATTTTTAATTTTTAATTCTTAAATAAGTTAGCAAATCAATATTTTGAATTAATCCTAATCTAATCTATTAATTATTCAAATTATATGAATTAATTTATTTATAATATGAGTTCATATAATCTCAACTAAAATCTATATAAAATATTTCATATTTATATCAAATTATTATTAGTTTTCAATGTTATATTTCAAATTAAATTATATATATAAATATTTTAAATAATTTATCATTTTAATATAAAATTTTAATTGAATTAATTATATATTATATTTTTATAAAATTATTTAAAAATTAAAATTTATTTATGTAAAATTTATTAATATTTTTATATTGAAGTTTAAGAATTATATTTCAAATTAAATATATATAAATCAAAATTTGATTAATGTTCTATAACTCCTAATATCTAAAATGTTAAAAAATTGTTATTTATAAAATTGAATGAATAATTTTAAAATAAATATAAAAAATTAATTTTAACACCTCGTAACTTTTTATTTTATTATATATAAATTATTTTTATGCTAACAATAAAAAAATTAGTAAATGCCCATATGGGATATGAGTTAAAATGTTGGTTAGGTTAATTAGAATGATAAGTTCGAACCACGATCTAACATAATCTTAAATAAGTTATATCATGTTTTCCAATAAAGTTAGGAACTTTGATTTAGGGTTAGAAATTGATTATAATAAAATCAAATTTTAATTTCATCTATAATAAAAAAATTATTTAAAGAATTATAATTTTTTATAAATTAAATATAAAAATTATGAAACTTTAAACAAAATTAGAGAAATTTAGTTTCAAAAGCTGTAACACAAATTATTCATACTTTTAAAATTTAGAATTTAAAAATTATTTATTTTTTACTTATTTAATATAATTATCCTTATTATCATGAAAAAAATTAAAATTTAAAAATATAATTTAAAAATGAAAAATTATAAAAAATAAAAAATTTCAAACTAATTTAGAATTGGAATATAAAAATTATCATTTTTTACTTATTTAGTTACTTGTTTAGTGTAATTATACTTGTTATCATAAAAAAATTAAAAATGAGAAATATGAGTTAAAATTAAAAAATAAAAATAAATTTTTTTAGAATAAATAAGGATATAGAAGAATAAGGGTAAAATTATCTTTTTATTTTACTATCAATATTCTCATGAGATAGAAATTTAAAATATCCACCTTTCCTTATAGGAATATTTGGAAGGGGGAAAATTAGATTCTAAAATATTCCTGAAAATGTTATATTCTTAAGTAAATTTTTTAAAATTTTGAGTGTAACATTTCCATGAAATATTTTTGATAATGTGAGAAACATAAGTATTCCACAAGCCAAATGCCCCATAAGTAGATAAATTTTAAACTCCACACATCAATGTCACTAAGTAGTATAATATATTTTATTTTTATCAAAAATAATTTAAACAATTAAAATATTTAATGTAATTAATAGTATAGCCATGTCATCCATTTTTTCTATTTTTTATTGCAATTTTTTTTCAATGTTGTTCATGTTATTTATAGTTTCTATGCTAATATATTAAGAAGTATAAATATAACGTGATATGTTTTATTTTTCCATTATTTTATTTTTAATAAATTAAAATTTTAATTTCATTGATTTACTTAATTATTTAATTTATTTTTAATTCTTATATTACTTTACAACTCACCCATTATTTCTATTCCTATTATTTGTTACATTACACATTTGTCATTCTTTTTCCTTTTCATTTCCATTATCTACATCTTTAACAATAATATCATTAAATAATATATATATGTATATAATAGGGTATATTTAATTTTAATATAAAAACAGAGTAAACAACTTGAAAATTTAACGTGGAGAGTGTTAAAATATATTATATTGTATCTATAATATTTAATAATAATATTATTAGTTATGTTTAAACCGTAAATAACATGAGTAAAAAAATCATACGCAATGCAATAAATAAAAAAGAGAAATAATAAATAAACTTTGAAGTACTACAAGTTGAAAATAGAATATATAATTAAATTAAATTAAACATTTAACTTATTTAAAATAAATAATAACATATCATGTTATATCTATATTAGTAGTTAATAATATTATAGTATGAATATGAATAATAGAAATAGGTTAAAAAAATAATAAAATGATGTAATAAAATATAAAAAAGAAAAATAATGTTTCAATGATTAACGAGATATTAAAAATATATCATTGAATAGTATGATATAATAATTTAAAAGCAAAAGTATTTTTGTGTGCATTTTTTGGCCCATCTGAGCATCTGCACATTTAGACTTTCACTTTACAATTTTTAAATTCCACAGAAACAGAAGCATATGGAAGGTAGAATAAAGGAGACTTGAGACATGGCCACTTTTCATTTGTCAAATGATACAGGCATGGATGCCAGTACTTCTCATCCAAAGCACATAAGATTCCACCTTTTTTTAATATGAAAAGAAAAATGAAAAAAGAAATAAACGTTGAAAAGTGCAACTGACGTTATTTGGAAGTCAGAAGGAGCGACATGATTCCAAGTGTGTGAATCGTGACCTGTGACATAAGACAGCGAAGAAGATTTGAAATATTTTGTGCATTGAACAAAATTTTAGAAAAACAAATATTAAAAGAGGAAATGCGTTATATGATTAACTTAAATAATAATATTAAATCTTTTTCAATCCATTATATTTTCATTTCTTTTTTAATTTTTATTTTTATTCGATCCAATCAAACCTATTGTAAGTGTGATCCCATCCATTATTGATTGATACATCTTATAGTGATGTTAAAATTGAATAATCAATCTATTATATATAAACATGTTGTCTGAGAAATGAATAATCGATCCATCTAGAATATTCATGAGGTTATAATTTCACTTAATTCCGTTTATAGAGAAACCTTCTCAGATTTCAAAGGCCTATCTTGGGCTTTGTCATTTGCCATTAAGGATGAAGGCATGTATATTGGATCTGTTAAGCGAGATTTTTTTTTTAGTGAAAGAATTTTGGTTCGAGTCCAAGACAAATTTTGACCGTAAGTAAATCAGAAATTGGATAATTTTATGAAAAGAAAAATTTATTAATATTTTAACTCCGTTTATTTTATTAAAAAATATTTTTTATATATATATTAACAAAAAAATGACATGTTATTTTCATTAATTATTAAAAAATATAATACTTAAAAATTTAAAGATGGAGGAAAGTAATTTTTTTTAAAATATGAGAGATGATTTTCTTTAAATTTTTTATATTTAATATTTTATAATTATATTTTTAAAATAGGAGAAAAATTTTTCCTTCATATTTAACATCAAATAACTAAAATATTCTTTTTTTAATATTTTATAATTATATTTTATAAAAAATATTTTCTAATGAGACAAATAGATAAAATTTTTAAAACATTTCTTCACATAATTTCTGTGAAAAAAGAAATAATATGTCTAATAAAAATATTAATTTAATGTATAAATAAATGTAAGTTATGAGATAGAGGACTTCAATCTTGTCAAGGAAAACCCTCTCCAAACGCAAGGTCAAATGTGCTAGTGGCTGGTAATTGTTCCACCATCATCAAGCGACCTACTGCAGGATCAGGAGTCCTATTAATTTTACTTCTACGGTAGAATTCTGAACCAAGCAAAATGGCTTCCATGGCTTTCTCTACCGCTTTCTACACACCTACTTACAATTTCAGCCAACGTAGACTAAGCTCGAATTCTTCACCATCATGGCCTTCTATGGCTTGCGCTACCCCCTACACCAAAGCCTTATCTGGTTCTTCCATGTCATCGTTCTTTAATCATGGGTTTCCTCAAAGCTTATCCCGTTTTCCTGGGTTCCTTCTACAGTCTCGATCTTTTGGGGTTTCTGCAAGAGCGGCCACAGAGAAAACTGTTCATGATTTTACTGTGAAGGTATCAGGCAGAAGCAGTGAATTTGGAATTTTCCTTTTTTTAAAAAAAATTATTATTGGGCAGTTTCAGTGTTCATGTTTATTCTGAGCCGGAAGTCATTGAAATTTGAATATAGGGAAAGCTGACGATGAAATACATGATACATGACTTAATTGAGTTAAGAATTGCATCTTCTGCGACTGTTGTTCTCAATCTATTTTTATGGTGAACTGATAAAATTTGTAGTCTTCAATTATGAAGGAGCGCTTTGAAATATAGGATTGAGAAAGATGGTTCTTTCTGTGCTAACAACTATTATGACACAGGATATTGATGGAAAGGATGTTTCTCTTAGCAAATTCAAGGGGAAGGTTCTTTTGATTGTCAATGTTGCTTCAAAATGGTATTGACTCTTCTAGGGAAATGTGCCTCGACATGTTCGCGTTAAAGCCATTTTTCCTTTCAGCTTCCTCGCTCTCTTTATAATTCTTTGCACAATATGAGAATAGAAATCAGATCAGCTTATAAAGTTATATCGAGCTTCCTGGTCAGTCATAACTTTTTTTTATTTTTTTTGCCTTCTTTGAATGACAGTGGTTTAACATCATCGAACTACTCAGAACTATCACACTTATATGAAAAATACAAACCTCAAGGTATGCTATACGATGGAAGATACTTGCATCTTTCTTTTGTGTATTTTTTTATTATGAAAATTGGTCCTGTTCTGTAGGATATTTGCATGATTTAATTTCTTGACTTTGAATCTATCTAGATTAGCGATCATTCTGTTTGGTTGGATCCTGCTCGCAACTTGGAGAGAAAAATTGCAATACCAATTCAAATCACCTCTTGGTTTCGTTTACATTAGCAATTTCTAAGATCTAAAATAACTTTCGGTTTTTTTCTTTTCCTTTCTCTACACATTGTTTACATGGCAAGCTTTCATGCCCCTTAGATGAACTTTGTTGTCGTTCTTCATGTAATAGTGGAATTTTATATGATTCAAAATACATGTGTTCACCTTGCAGACAATGTTTTCTGACAATAAAGCCAAATATGAACTAGAAATTTCAGTTTCTTTTCTTCTCACCCTACTCGTAGTAATAAGGATTGATGTACAATTTCTTTTCAGGGTTTGAGATTCTAGCTTTTCCCTGCAATCAATTTGGTGGGCAGGAGCCTGGATCAAATCCTGAAATTAAGCAGTTTGCTTGCACTCGCTTCAAAGCAGAATTTCCCATTTTTGACAAGGTTTGATTTTGATATTCTCCATTTGATAAAAGTAAGAGTACATAAAGTATTAAAGTTCTGCTAAACAGGTTGATGTGAATGGACCAAATACAGCTCCAGTATACCAATTTCTGAAGTCAAGCGGAGGAGGTTTTCTAGGTGAAGTTGTGAAATGGAACTTTGAGAAGTTTTTGGTTGATAAGAACGGTAAAGTTGTTGAAAGATACCCACCGACGACCTCACCCTTTCAAATTGAGGTATGTCAACTGTTCATCAATTTTGGGTTCAGAATGCTATGCTGCTTTTTTTTGTGAATGGACCAAATACTCCTTTTTTTTCTCCTTTTGGACGAGATTCTGAACTCTAGTACTATGGCAAAATTGAATAATTTCTTTTTGTCATTAGAAGCTATTTACGAATTGAAGACATCAGGGTAGCTAATAAGCTAGGCATTTAAAGGCATGCAGATTCAGCTGTTGTGTGTGTCAATACAAGGGGGAACTGCTATTTGTTCTAAGAATTTGCAATATTTGAATGTCACATGCGACAATTTTTCAGTAACAGCAATGTAGAGTTACTGATGGATCTGTCAGAAAACTGTGACATAAACTGCAGCTTATGATGGTTTTAAATCATTACTAGTTAGCAATAACATGCTTTGTAACTTTCAAAAAACATGACATAAGTGAGTATTAGGCGGGATATTAGAATTTCATATGGGATAGCATGTCTTTGATCTTAGGATATAGAATGCTAAATAACTATTTTCACTCATGAAGTGAGGTATTCCCATTAAAATTCAACTTTTCAGAGTAGAAGTAGTTCCAAATTTACATTTTTTCAGAGCATTGTTCAAAAAGCTTGAAGTTTGAAGAGATTGAGAGCTTGTTTAGCTTTAGTGATCTAGCCAAACATAACATTTGCAAATTCCAAAAATTTGCCAAGTGTATGAGTGGAAGGGTGCCCATTGCTGGTTGAAATCATTGGATTTGTATTGCCATAGATGAAGTTATCTTAATATTAGCTTTCTTTGGTTATATGCAATTTCACCAACCAAGAGCCTTAGTCTTGTGAGTTGTGACCAAGATGTGGAAATGTTCAAACAATGTTATTTAAATGTGCTGTGAAGAATATGGTACGCTTACTATGCTTTTTCCTTTTGTATATCTGTTTCAGAAGGATATCCAAAGGTTACTTGCAGCGTGAATGTTGAACCCCAGAATCAGAGTTGGCGTCTGTACTTAGGATAAAAAGCAGCATCATAACTAGTGGAGAGCCAAAAATTATAAGAAATAATTATGTAAATTTGTTCTGTATGTCTCTTCTAAATTCAGGTATAAGTTGAGAGAAGTTACATATTCCTAAGGAAATTAGTTCAAATGATCGAGGATCTTGAAAGATTTTCAGATATTTCAATGATTTTATTGTGCCTTTCTATAACATTGTGAATTGTCCAGTTATGCATATTCATGAAATTAAAATCAAACATAAGGTACTTGAAACCTAAACTTCTCTTGTGTTGATATTAAGTTTTTATTTTTAGTTTAGACGGCTATATCATGCATGAAGCTTTCTCAGCAACCAATTATTTTCGCAGAGAGATTTCCGGGGCTAAAAGTGTCTTTGCGTTTCTTCCGTCTTTGAGGGGGTGCATTCATTAGTAGCTCCTCATCTATTTCTGGCATTGCTTGGAGAGCACTCCGAGCATTCTCAAATGATTTCTCAGTGTTTGTCTCCCCTTTATCCGTCAATGTCTTGACAATATCATCTTCAGTATCAGACAAGGCTGCGTGCATTCTCAAGTCTTCTTCTGAAATTTTCTTGGAAGGTTTATAGGTTCACGGTATCTCTCTTGGTCCTTTTGTAGCTGGTTCTGACATTTCATTGTCAGCATTTCCAGATGTTTTATCTGTATCCTCATCAATTTGAACTTTCTAATACTGGAAATGCTGACATTTCATTGTCAGCATTTCCAGATGTTTTATCTGGATTAATAATCCAGCATTAATATATACAGTGTTGGAAGCTTAAATCAAATCTGTTGATTTTCCATCTGCATCATGTGCCAAACGGCTGTATCTTCCGTCAGAACTTCCCTCTTGAAATATTGTGCAAAATTTGAGATAGCCTGGAAGGGTTTTCACTCTATATAATCGACCTTCTGGGTCTACCTGCATGCATTTCATGTTAGCTACATGACAACTGAACTGAGTTTTAAGACACTTCATTTAAAGTGGAGAATTAGTGACCGTTATTTAAGTATCCCAAACATGATCTTTCGCATCGACCATTTCTCCTGAGTCGTGCCATGGGGAAGCACTCTGCTGTAGAATATAGCTCACATCATTGAACTCCCCCCCCCCCCCCACCCAAAAAAAAAAAAAACCATCCGTAACGATTCTTCAGCTGATCCACGTTATACTGAGCTTTAAATTCTTCATTGAAAGCTGCAATCACTTCATTCCAAGCTTGGCAAATGAATGTTCGGCCACGTCTGTTTCTTTCCTCCGCTTGATCTGACAGTAAATCAATGAAACAACGATCCATTGAAGCAGTCCAGTGTATCCCTTGAGGATCAGTGCCTCTTTTGATTCCCTTTTCCTGCACCTTCACACAGTTCACAGTTTAACCTTTTATAAAGTAAAGATATGCAGCATTTGTTCGTTTACGAGTTTTGCAGTACCACAGTGGATCAAGTTGTATATCTAATAATAATGAGGCGTGACATGAGCATAATGTCTTGAACCGACAAAATAGAAGCTTGTAAGCTGCTTACTCACTGCCAGCCTTTTTATGTATGTGATATGACATGTTCAGGGTTTTCCTCCTGAGGCATACTATTGATATGATAGTCAGAGGGATCGGACCCATTTCTGAACATTAATTCCAAATGATGATAGTTTGGCAAAATTTTTGCTCTATATTGTTGGGCATCTGGTTGTGTCTCCAAGAATTTTTGATTCAGTTAGCCCTAGAAGGGCATGTATAAGCATATCCTCCATACACCCCCACACGAGAAAAGTAGTGGGTTAATGGACGTTTACACACGCACACACGTACACACGTGTATATCCCCCGTGATATAGATCTAGCAACTGTTAGCATAACTGTTAGCATAACTGTTAGCATTCACTTGTACATTAGGCTCCTTCACATTAGGCCTAGAAATAAATTAAACCAGTTAGTGAATTACCCCTGATTTGATTTAAAGATTGGTTTAATGAGTTGACTTTATAAACTAAATGAAATAAACCTAAATTTAAAAGATTTGTTTGATTGATAGGTGAATCAAACTTGATTTGTAGTTAATTTAATTCATTTGATTTATAAACTAATTTGATAAATTAATTATATATAAATAAATCTTAATAATATATACGAAATAAATTATCATTTTTAATAATACAATGTATTGTGTATTGTATTTAAATAGTATTTTTTAAAAAATGATTTTAGAGTAGAGGAATTAAATAAGCTAAGTTAACGAATCACTAATATGAACTAACTTAATTCAAATTTTCTTATTGAGATTTTGGTTCATTTGATTATAAATGAATTATTAAGTTAAGTTGAACAATTCACAAACTTAATTCAAATTAAATTTGAACTAAAAACTTTAATTTGTACAAATATGAGTCGAGTTTCAAGTCAAGTTAGTTCACAAGTTAACTCTTATCCACTTGCATTGCACATCGCTAGCATTGAATTACACATTAAGTTTCTTTGCATTGAATGTGATAGAAAGACGATAAGCATTGAGGTTGGTAACAACCAATACTAACTTAGTCAACACCTCACATTTTAATCTATATTTTAGTTTAATAAGATGAATTTATGATATAAATGAATGATACATTAATTTCATTTGACTTGTATTTTAAATGATTCAAACTTAAATTGATAGGAACTCAACTTATTTATAAATTTATCACAAATTGATTCGATATACAGACATATAAAATTAAAAATAAATATATAAAAATATATATTATAATAATAGTATGTTTTTAAATAAAATATTAAGGAGTGATAATAAAAGAAATGAAAATTTTAGGTCAATTCATTCTTTAAAATTTATTTGTGATCATAATGTAATTATAAAATTCTAAAATAAATTGTCATTTATATTGCATTAAGTATGCTTGTAAGATATAACTAATATCATAGTAATATGAAATTTATCTATTTATCTTTTTATTTATTTTGTATTGTTAAGTGTTATAATATCTTATTTTTTTAAAACTATTAAATTGTCAATAAAATATTCTATTGTTATAATTGATTAGACTAATAAATTGAGTTAAATGCTTGTTAGTTTAATTTGAGTCAAACTTGAACTCAAATAATTGGTTTCAATTAAGCTTAAGTTAAGTCATGGATTACAAAAATTTAAAATGAACATAGACTAAACTAACACTCAGCTCAAATTGGCTTCTTGCCATCCCTAATAAGTATTGGAATAATGTTATTTTTACTTTCTTGAAACTAATTCATTCTCACTCCCTTTTTACAAAGTGTTGTCTCTTAAAAGGCAATGCATAGTACACTTTCAAAAGAGAAGTGAATCAAATATTTTCTGAGCATTAATCCTTAGCCACCAATTCCAAACAATCATGTATCTTTATGTATTGTTAGAATTTCTTGCATGCTCCAAGATGTTAAAAATTATAGTAGTTAACAATTGTCTTTCATTTATTGACTATGACTAAGAACACTTTGTATAATTAAAGCATATAATAATTTCTCCTTCCACCTTAAACATGTGAAAAAGTGCAGAGTCCATATGCCCAAAAAAATAATTATGCTTATCAAAACATTTTTTCTTTTACCTAGACATCTAGAGAAAGTTATCTTTACTCTAAGGTTTTTTTTTTTTTAGGCATCTATTATCACCGGTAAGTAGCAATTAATTAGGGAAATGAAGAGGGAAAATAGTAAGAAGAGAATTTGAACTCCACCCTCATATTTATCAATTAATAATCATTGGCTAAAATTAAAGTGAACAAAATAAAATATAAATTTAAGTGAAATTAAATAAATTATATGTTAGAAATACCAAAATAATATGTTTAGGTCATTTGAAATGCCGGAATCATAAATACTTTGTTTCGATACTTAGTGAAAGAATTTTCGAATTTCTAAGAAATTTAATTAAGCAATTCGGCAGCCTAAAACAAGGAATTTCGAATTCCGCCGATTTAAGTGGAATTTGAGTTGTTTGGTTCACAGCAATAACGTGGGAAACTGGACTTCCCAGGAAATAAACGACCCCAGAATTGTTTGGTTGCCCAAATGGGAGGAAATGGATCTTCTCGGAAACTTGTATTTCCCATAAAACGCAGGAGGTCACTTACCCACCTCCCCCTCGGTAAGTTTTATTGGTTGCGTTTTCAACTAATTTATAGACAAGAATGACCCTGCTAAAATTACTTAATACCATTTTTGCCCTTGTAATTTGAATATCAGGATTCACTTCTTCCTGTATGCCTTTTTATTTATCGAGCATCTCCCGTCGCCTGTCAACCCTAGCAGCAGTCTCCGGCAACGATAGTAGCGATTTCTGGTTCTTGAACTTCTGCCATTTCCTCTAAACCCTAGCAACAGTTCCGGGCAACGGCACTAGCGATTTCTGGTAAGCCTTGATGACATTACTCGTTATATTTCCTCTTGTTGTATTAAGTAAACCACGGCCTCCATATTTGAAATTTGGACTTCCTTCCCGACTTTCCAGAGCTTAATCGTCGGAATAGGAACTGTTATAAAATAATGGTGGAATTTGACAAAAAAGGTTGTGCTTATGGTTTAGCAAACTGGTATATTTAATCCAACCACGACGGCAGAGCTTCTAAGAGGTTCTGGATATGATATTGTTGTTGTTTGCCTGTTGACTACCTTGAAAAAGATGAATAGTATTTGTTGCATTCAAATTACTCAGAGTGGCTGACCCTATTTTTATTGCTCTTCTAACTTATAACATTCTTGCATGTAATTTGCCTATGTCATACAGTTATGGCTCGCTTACCGTTGAGTAAAAAGAAGAAGATTGCTACTATATGTATTGCATTATACACACAGATGATGCTCATGATTTTGGAGGCTATTTCTGAATTCTTGTATCTTTTATCTTTTTTGGACATTAGATTGCCTCAGCCTATGTCCTATATATTTGACAGTTGTGCTGAAGAAAGATATTATGCTAGGATTTTGAATCTCAGGCCAATGATTCAAAAAAGTGACTTAGCATGCTTGGACAACCTTAGGATGAATAGAGCTTGTTTTTCTAAGTTATGTGATATGCTTAGAGATGTCGGTAAGTTACAAGGAAATAGGAATACTAGTTTAGAGGAGATGGTTGCTTTATTTCTATTCACACTTTCTCATGACACAAAAAATCGAAGAACTCAATTGTACTTTAGGAGAAGTGGTGAGACAATATCTAGGCACTTCAATTCAGTTCTCCTCGTTGTCCTTAGATGCCATGATATTCTACTAAAGAAACCTGAGCCAGTGACTGAGAATTGCCAAGATGAGAGGTGGAAATGGTTTAAGGTAAGTTAGAATTTCTAGGAAGATTAGATGAATGTGTAAATATTTATAAATATATACAATATCTATTAACAAGTTATATATATACACACTGCAGAATTTTTTAGGTGCTTTGGATGGAACTCATATTAAGGTTCGTATTGGGGATAAAGATAAAGCTAGATTCAGGAATAGAAAAGGAGAACTCACTACTAATGTGTTAGCTGCTTGCACGCAAAATTTGTAATTTATTTATATATTGCCTGGTTGGGAGGGGTCCGCACATGACAATAGAGTGCTTCGAGATGCACTTTCTAGGAAAAATGCTTTGCAAGTTCCACAAGGTAACACCGTAAGTACCTTGACATTGCTCAATCTGAATCAAGGAGCTTATTTGAGATGAAAGTACCTAACACTTATGTTGGTTAATTATAGGCAACTACTATTTGTGTGATGCTGGATATATGAATTGTGAGGATTTTTTAACACCATTTAGAGGCCAGAGATATCATCTAAGTGTGTGGAAGAGTGGTGCGCAACCTGTATCTGCTGAGGAATATTTTAATATGAAGCATTCCCAAGCAAGGAATGTTGTCGAGAGGTGTTTTGGATTGTTAAAAATGAGATGGGGTATTCTAAGATGTACAACTTGGTACCCTAGGAAAATCGTGGGTAGAATTATCTTGGCTTGCGCATTGATGCATAATTTTATTCGAACATACATGTGTGTGGATCCCATGGAGCCCTTGCTTGTGGATGGTGAGGAAGAAGACAATGGTGAACTTAATATTGGGATTATGGAATCTAGTGCTGCATGGACTACCTTCAGACATGATCTTGCCAATGAGATGTACAATGCATGGTTACATGACACCACACCATTGAACAGGGTTTAGCTAAAACTATGTAGCGTGTTTCACTTGTATTGCATTTATGGATTGGTAAACAATATACACTTTATTTTTGTATTATTTTTATCTGAATTTGTAATAAGATGGGAGTAATGACTTCGCTTTTTATTGAACTGGTGGTATGATCATCCTAAATTGCTAAATCATGAGCAGAATGCCACTCTAACGAATTCCTATGTTTCCTGTCTTTCCATCTTTCGTTCTTCACAGATGAGTCAACCAAAAGCTCAGAGAAATGTCAACCAAGGTGGTGAGGGTGCGAACCCATCTAGAGGATGCACAAGATGGGGAAGCGCTGAGGATCGTGCACTAATTAGTACGATGATGGATCTTGTGGAGCTGGGTGGTTGGAAAACGGATAATGGCCAGTTCAAGAATGGTGCTTATAACAGGTTGGAACAACTTATGGATCAGAAGATTCTTGGGTGTGGTATGAAGGCTAAGCCACACATCGAGTCCCGTATCAAGTATCTGAGGAATCAATATAATGCTATTGCGGAGATGCTTGGTCCAGCTGCCAACAGATTTGGATGGAATGATGAAGAGAAGTTCGTAACTTGCTCAAAGCCAGTGTGGGATGAATGGGTGAAGGTCATATTTTATATTATGCCTTTTCTTCTATGCACATAAGTGTAATTGTGTATATTTCTATTTATTGGTGACAGCTTTTAAAGTTTTACCTTCTCTCATTATGTTTTCCATTCTTTTATGCTAGAGCCACAAAAATGCCGTGGGTTTAAGAAACAAGCCATTTCCATTTTTTGATGATTTAGCCAAAATATTTCGGAAGGATAGAGCCATTAGAGATGAGGCTGTAAATCCACAAGATGCATTAGAGGGGATAGAAGACGAAGTAAGAGACAGAGAAGAAGAAGAGCAAGAAGAAAATGTTCCTACCTTTTCCGCGGAGGACACTTACCCAGTCCCTCCATGTGCCCCAATGGGAACTTTTTCCTTAACCACCCCAGTAAACCATAGGTCAAAGAAGGCAAAGATAGAAAATTCAGAAGTTCTGAGAGAATTCTCTTCTAGATTTGCACGAATGAGTGATGTGATGGAGGATGCAAGTAAACATATAGGCCGCTTAGACTTCTTGTTTCCAACATGAATCTGATTCTGCAGGGAGAAGGATGCAAGTGACAAGTGAGATTATGAAGATTGATGGATTAACTCCTACCCAAGTTATGACTGCGGCAAGGAAAATTGCTCTCAACCCCCTAGAAGTTGATTTCTTTTTTAGCCTTCCAGAAGAGTACAGATCTGCTTATGTGTATGGTTTGTTACTTCCAGATCAGTGAAGTTCTAGAAAAACTAGTAGTCAATAGGAGCCAAGATACTCACTAAATTCATACTATGTTGTTGAACTTCTGTATGTGCACCTATTTTTTGGACACTGACATCGGATCACATAATGTATTAGATGATGTGGCTGAATATAACAATACATTCCCTTTTTTTTCCCATGGCAATTCCATTGATACTCCTGTAGTATAGCTCAGTCCTTTCGCGTGCATCATCGAACGCTACTGGTTACTCATTATCTTGGATGTTGCTGTATTTGGGCGAAAACAGTAACATCCAAGAGGATGCTCAGTCCTGCTGCCTGAGTGGTTGTGCATGTCACTTGACAAGTCCCTCTCAGGATGAGAAGCAAGAAAAATACAGTCTATGCCATGTTACTATTTTGGAGAGAAAACAGTAACATCAACGAGGGTGCTGGGTATTGAGCCCTAGGAGGTCATGGTTGGCTGGAGGGCGGGTCTAGGTTGTTATTCAAGTCACTTGACAGGTTCCTATCCTGATTGTGTCCAAGAAACGTGTTCATAACCGATATTATTGTTTTGGAAGAAAATAGTAACATCAACGAGGGTGCTGGGTATTGAGACCTGGAGGTCATGGTTAGCTGGAGGGCGGGTCTAGGTTGTTATTCGCGTCACTTGACAGGTTCCTATCCTGATTGTGTCCAAGAAACTTAGCTCATACGTGATGTCACTGTTTTTGGGGAAAACAAGTAACATTAACAAGGGCGCTGGGTATTGAGACCTTGAGGTTATGGTTGGCTAGAGGGCGGGTCTAGGTTGTTATTCAAGTCACTTGACAGGTTCCTGTCCTCATTTTGTCCAAGAAGCGTGTTCATAACCGATGTTACTGTTTTGGGAGAAAACAGTAACATCAACGAAGGCGCTGGGTATTGAGACCTGGAGGTTATGGTTGGCTGGAGGGCGGGTCTAGGTTGTTATTCGCGTCACTTGACAGGTTCCTATCCTGATTGTGTCCAAGAAACTTAGCTCATACGTGATGTTACTGTTTTTGGAGAAAACAGTAACATCAACAAGGGCGCTAGGGTATTGAGACCTGGAAGGTTATGGTTGGCTGGAGGGCGGGTCTAGGTTGTTATTCACGTCACTTGACAGGTTCCTATCCTCATTGTGTCCAAGAAACGTGTTCATAAGCGATGTTACTATTTTGGGAGAAAACAGTAACATCAACGAGGGCGCTGGGTATTGAGACCTGGAGGTTATGGTTGGCTTGAGGGCGGGTCTAGGTTGTTATTCAAGTCACTTGACAGGTTCCTTATCCTGATTTTGTCCAAGAAACGTGTTCATAACCGATGTTACTGTTTTGGGAGAAAACACTAACATCAACGAGGGTGCTGGGTATTGAGCCCTGGAGGTCATGGCTTGGCTGGAGGGCGGGTCTAGGTTGTTATTCGCGTCACTTGACAGGTTCCTATCCTGATTTTGTCCAAGAAACGTAGTTCATACGTGATGTTACTGTTTTTGGGGAAAACAGTAACATCAACAAGGGCGCTGGGTATTGAGACCTGGAGGTCATGGCTGGCTGGAGGGCGGGTATAGGTTGTTATTCGCGTCACTTGACAGGTTCCTATCCTCATTATGTCCAAGAACATGTTCATAAGCGATGTTACTATTTTGGGAGAAAACTAGTAACATCGTAGAGGCTGCTCAGTCTTGCATCTGAGTGTTTGTGCATGTCACTTGACAAGTCCCTCTCAGTATAAGAAGCAAGAAAATACAGTTTATGCGATGTTACTGTTTTGGACGAAAACTAGTAACACCCAAGGAACTGCCTCGTGTGCGTGTGAGAGGTGCATGTTCATCGCTTGATGACTGTTCAAAGATTGTCCTTCGTTCATACAAATATTGGTGGTATGTTTTGAAGAATAGTATCGCACAACTGGATGGGAGGGGTATCCGTTAAAAAAGAGTAACATTAACACACGTGTGAGTAATTCATATGGGAACCTGATGTCTGAGTGCTAACATAAACTGGATATAAGATTAATCTGTACAGAAGAATTACATTTACAATTGAGTTATACATACACTTGAATTTTAAATATTAAGACAATGGTGTGACATGAATTTAGTTTTACATACGTGCATAATAATTCAACTTTATTGTTATATATGTGCATGTTAATCAACTTCAACTAGGAAGAGTGAAATCCTGGAGGAATTTATTAACTAATCTTGCTCTAGTATTTTCTCACTTCTTCCAAGGGAAATTGTTCCTGAAACTTATTATTATTGAATATATTCTCTATATGGAAGCATACGATTATCCTGCAGTCTTGCCTGGAAAATAGTAACGAGTTAGTTTGGTACCCACTAGACTATGTTAACATTTGATAAGAAAGGACCTTGCTACTTACGATGCTTCTTCCTGTTGAGGTGACCGTTCGTATGATATTATATCAAACGGTGGACCTGAGGTGGCTCGCCCTACCCTCTTATCCAATCCATCCCGTGCAAGGACTTCATTCATCATTTTCTCGTAGTAGTCCTTCTGTTGTTAGCAAACCAATAAAAATGAAAAATGAAAACTCCGTGCAACTGTCTACATTGCTGGCTGTAACATCTTGTATTGTTATGAGTTATTAGTTTTTGTTATAGCAATAGTAACATCAGCAACAAAAACACATCCACCATACAAATAACCCAATGATGTTACTGTGTCTGATGGAAAGAGTAACGTCAATAAAATAACAAGGCATTTAATATCACTCACCACCATCGTGGCATCACGAAAGTATGGATCCGGTGTCCCCTATCTTCTCAGCCGCATCGAGTTATAGCGTGTCCACCTGCGCGCTTTATTATCTAGGACGAGAAGAGTGAAGTGGTTGGGGTTGCTGAAGTCATTGACTGCCCGTGGAGTTCAGTGGGAAGATAACAACGTCTAGCAGCCATCGCCTCCTCCATATGTGCATCGAATTTGTATTGCCTAGCTTCCTGGAGAAACTTGAGGTCGCTCACAATATAAGACTGTCAACTATAGTTTTAACCTACGTCAGAATCAATGATGCCTTCTAGTGATTCATATAAGCGAGATGGATCCAGAATCTTACCCAGTAACAGCTGTCGAAGGCAAATACCTTCCTTTCACTGTTCCTGGAAGCCAGGCTCAGAGTGTAGGCATAGGCATCTATGATCTGCATTGATTGATTAGTTCTTGTTATATGATTGATAAGGGTGGCAAACTTCAAATAGTAACACAAGAATCCGCCAGTTGAAACAGACAAGCATAATTGTATCTAATCGTTTGGACTCCACAAAGTTGAGATAACAATCTCTTCGAGACCGATTAGACTATATTCTTGTTACTGTTTAGGAAAGAAACAGTAACAGGAATAGAGGTGTGATTAACGACAAAACAACAATGCGTGAAAAACGACCAGATGATACATACGTTGTTCGTGATTGATGCCTCCTTCATAACTCCCACCAAATCCTCAAATGTGATGAACAAATCCTGCTCGGGGATTGACCAGACAAAAATACTGCATGTGGTGATTTGGCAAAGGAATTAGATGAGGCGATAAATAAAACTTCCTAGTAAATGCAAAGCATCCATAACAAAATAGAACATGACTTACTGTGGATCTCCTGCTAATTTTAATTGCATCATCTTACTCCTGACATCCTTGGTCAGGTATTTTGAAGTTGGAAACTTTGGACTGTGGGGTGGCTTGTGAGTCTGCTTTTTATTGTTTTTATCTGTGGGTGTTTCATCCTCAATTACAACAGGGGCCTCTTTAGTTTTCCCGTAGACCTCCTCAGCGGTTATTATCTCATCAGCGGTTGTTATCTGCTGACGTGCATATGCTTGTCTCGTTCATTTTTTCAAAGGACCAGAGTACGTGAACTCCTCGTCCCGTTTTATTTTTCTTGATTTTTTCTTTATGTTTGCTATCATCGATCGCTGTCTTGTCTCGTCTATAACTTGCTCTTCAGCTCTGGTGGTTTCTACCTCAACTTGTTCAACCACCTGCACAATCTGTTCTGATAGCTGTGCATTGAGCTGTTTATTATGGTTTTCCAAACTAATGTTGACCGCCCTAAGGTTTTCTATCTCACTTGTTGTTGTGGACAGTTCCTCCTGTAGCAGTGCGTTATCGTGTTTGAGTTTGGATATTGTCTCGGCGTTTTCTTCTTTCTGTTGTTCTAACGAATGAAGTTTTTCAGTGAGGGACGTCAACTCATCCTTCAGTCTGAGTAACTCTGTGTTTGCACTAGTGAGTTGATCCCTAAGCCGTAGAACTTCATCGTTGTTTTGTTGCTGTTGATCCTTCTAGGACAGCGCAATATCGACAAATTGGTCCAGCTTTGTTGGCCGGGATTGGATCACGTACTGGGCCGATGCTGTCTCATTATCGCCCTCCGAATCCTCCGATTGGGAGGGTGTGTTGTGTAATTTTGTTTTGTCAGCGAATTCAATCAACCGCAGATTTGTCTCATCTGTATAGAGGAGGTCATATTCATGTACAGTTGGCTCAATCTCTCTGTTTACGACCTGAAGCATAACATTATTTCCACTGTTAGTGCGGGAAATCGGCATGTTACTGTTTTCAGAGAAAATAGTAACATGTTGCATTGTGACTACGGCATGCTTGTGTTTGTTATGAAACAGCAACACCATGCATAAAACAAAGTAAATTGCTGGAATGAGTATTAAAATAACAATTGAAACCTGGAGAGAAGGACCTGTTACTGTTTCACGTGTAAACAATAACATCATAATCACTCTCCAGGTTTCAATACAGTAACATGCTTTCTTGCACTGACATGTATCGGGCATCATAATAAGTTGATATTTTCATACTGTTACCTGAAGCTGGCTGATAAGTTGATCCCTCAGTTAGCGTGTGAGGAGAGGTCCCATTTGAGGCACCTTGGAACTCTTTGGATGTGGTGCCCACCCAGCACGCTGGTAATCTCACACAGCCAATACTGCAGACAATAAAACGTACAATTTGTCACGTTAATTTCCTTAGGAGGCTGCATCAAAGACGGAGTAATAAAAAGATGAAGAACAACTGGAGGTAAACAAGTTATTCTTGTACACGGTCTTTAACATGAGATCACATTAATAATAAAAAGGTCATAGAACTTGGGGCAACCATTCAGAGACAAAGCAGGGGCATGTTACTGTTTTATTCTAAAACAGCAACATGAGCCAAGACTTGCGACAAACATACAACAAGGAGACAGAACTTGCGAATAACTGTCAAATGAGATCACATTAACAATAAAAAGGCCATAGAACTTGGGGCAACCACTCAGAGACAAAGCAGGGGCATATTACTGTTTTAGTCTAAAACAATAACATGAGCCAAGACTTGCGACAAACATACAACAAGGGTGAAGAACTCACGGATAACTGTCAAATGAGATCACATTAACAATAAAAATGCCATAGAACTTGGGGCAACCACTCAAAGACAAAACATGGGCATGTTACTGTTTTATTCTAAAACAGTAACATGAGCCATGACTTGCAACAAACATACAACAAGGATGAAGAACTCACGGATAACTATCAAATGAGATCACATTAACAATAAAAAGGCCATAGAACTTGGGGCAACCACTCAGAGACAAAGCAGGGGTATGTTACTGTTTTAGTCTAAAACATTAACATGAGCCAAGACTTGCGACAAACATACAACAAGGATGAAGAACTCACGGATAACTGTCAAATGAGATCACATTAACAATAAAAATGTCATAGAACTTGGGGCAACCACTCAGAGACAAAGCATGGACATGTTACTGTTTTATTCTAAAACAGTAACATGAGCCATGACTTGTGACAAACATACAACAAGGATGAAGAACTCACGGATAACTGTCAAATAAGATCACATTAACAATAAAAAGGCCATAAAACTTGGGGCAACCACTCAGAGACAAAGCAGGGGCATGTTACTGTTTTAGTCTAAAACAGTAACATTAGCCAAGACTTGCGACAAACATACAACAAGGAGACAGAACTCACGGATAACTGTCAAATGAGATCACATTAACAATAAAAAGGCCATAGAACTTGGGGCAACCACTCAGAGACAAAGCAGGGGCATGTTACTGTTTTATTCTAAAACAGTAACATGAGCCATGACTTGCGACAAACATACAACAAGGATGAAGAACTCACGGATAATTGTCAAATGAGATCATATTAACAATAAAAAGGCCATAAAACTTGGGGCAACCACTCAGAGACAAAGCAGGGGCATGTTACTGTTTTAGTCTAAAACAGTAACATTAGCCAAGACTTGCGACAAACATACAACAAGGAGACAGAACTCACGGATAACTGTCAAATGAGATCACATTAACAATAAAAAGGCCATAGAACTTGGGGCAACCACTCAGAGACAAAGCAGGGGCATGTTACTGTTTTATTCTAAAACAGTAACATGAGCCATGACTTGCGACAAACATACAACAAGGATGAAGAACTCACGGATAATTGTCAAATGAGATCACATTAACAATAAAAAGGCCATAAAACTTGGGGCAACCACTCAAAGACAAAGCAGGGGCATGTTACTGTTTTAGTCTAAAACAGTAACATGAGCCAAGACTTGCGACAAACATACAACAAGGATGAAGAACTCACGGATAACTGTCAAATGAGATCACATTAACAATAAAAATGCCATAGAACTTGGGGCAACCACTCAGAGACACAGCAGGGGCATGTTACTGTTTTATTCTAAAACAGTAACATGAGCCAAGACTTGCGACAAACATACAACAAGGAGACAGGAACATTCACTCAAATGAATGGAGATGAATGAAGAAAATGTAAAGGATTCGGACACGAAGTAAAGAGCAGTTTTGACATCTTTGACTTACTGGCAATAGCATGACACACTCGGTTACATTGGGGGTGTTGTCCTTTTTGAGAGAATTCATGAGTTGGTCGTGAATGTATTGTGACCACCCATATTGTGCTATTTCGTCTACATCCTCCACGTATTTGATATATGACCAGGCCAATGTGTGGGCCTTGTTTGGTACGAAGATGGTGACTAGGAGCATCAACGTCATGAGGCGGGAGATATCCTGCACATCAGTCTCCGATGTTCCCCGCACTGCTCTTTCGAGAGTTTTGAATATTATTAGTTTGCTCATCCTTGATTTGCCACGGAAACATCTAACATCAAAGTCTGACAGTGTCCTCTTGCTAGACGTTGTCTGGATGGACTGGTCTCCATCTCTTATTCCAAAGATCAGCTTCACTGATGTTGGTGTTATTCTGAGATGATCACCCCCGATGTTGAAATAATTATTCTTGTCTGAGAAGGAAGCAATTATGGACTGAATTTCAACATCGCTCTTACGACACATGCTGCGATCCAGTTCCTTTGTTATTATTGCGTTAATTAGGACCCAAAATGGGTTGTGTCGTAGCACCGTCGTGTGCCTGTCATCCAACTGAAGCTGATCAACCTACCTAATGCAGGCCAAAAGATTGGACCTATATTGCTGGAATTTCTGAATTTTTTCATCAGAAAAGTCTCCTTGTGTGAGTGCTTTAGCGTCTTTCTGCTCGGGTAAACGTCAAATCAAGAGTTAGCTCAAGCATAAATAGACAAAACGAGGTATGATTACTAATGCAACATCCAATTCTTCCTAGTGATGTTACTGTTTCAGCAAGAAAAAGTAACATGAGATAAAAAATGAGATATACATGTTTAACAAAACTCGTGGGTAAGTGTCACTCTGTGAGGTATGAATAACAATGCAACATCGTGGCAGTGGAATGTTACTATTTCACTGAGAAACAGTAACATGAGCCTATAACCGAAATATAACTGTCTTACGGATATTATGTGGAGTGACAGTAACATGACTCCCTAATACAAACAGATATTACGTGGAGTGATAGTAACATGCAACAAAATACATGGCATGTTGTGGTCCTACTAACTACTAGGGTTTCACTTCAACTCACATAGGAACACAAGTCCAAGGAAGCTGTGGCATTTTCGTTGCACTTATAACTGAAGTATGATGCCTGTATTAGAGTCAATGATAAAGAGGAGGTGGGTTTACCTGTGGATGACCTATTTGTGTGGAGTTGCTGTTTGATCTTGCTTTCAGCGTCCGATGTGGATAAATGATGTTATCCGGTTGTTCAGGGTCGTTTGGTATCTTCTCTTGCTGTATTCGGCGATGATTTGCACGGTGTCTTGCTGCGTCTTGAGATCACTGGTACTGGTGAGCTTTGAGATGGAATGTGAAGTGTTGTTACTGTTACTGTTTCGACCTTTTTGTGCCCGCCGAAACGTCCTTCGCGTGCGTCGTTTCGCATTCAGGCCATTGCGTTTTGTCACTTCGATGTCGTGTCCTTTCATTTTCCCGCCTCGGAGAACAGTATTTTTCACATAAAAAAAATTTAAATCATTTAATATCTGTTAATGTTTATTTTGGAGGCTATTGTCATCATTTCATTGTTATATTGTAGGAAATACAAAGTTGAACCAAACAAAAACATAGGAAGTTCTTTTGCGGGAAATGGAACTTGCTCCCTGTCAACCAAACAAAAATTCAGATATCCCAGGAAGTTCATACGGGAAATCAAATTTCTGTGAAGTTCCATTTCCCATGGGAACTTAGTTCCCGTATGAACCAAACGACCCCTGAGATGCCTGTTCCGTGGGTCTACAACAAAGGACCTGTAATGTAGGCCAAAAGTCTCATTACAGTGTGTGAAATTCATTTACTATTAATTTTTTTTGGATAAAGTATTATGATAAATATTTTTGAACAAGAACAATTTATCAATTTTATTATAAATATATATCCTTGAAACTTTAGAAAAAAAATATTATTTATGTTTTTTATTAGAATTTAATAAATTTCAATGCAACTTTTGATAAAATATGTAAGAAAGTGTAATCTGATTAATTTTTTGAAAAAATAAGTATAAAAAAATCACAAAATTTAATATATGTAAATTTAGCTTTTATGAAAATTTTTAAGACAAAATTGCAATATTCCCTCATACATACTAAGTGATTAGGGTATGCATATTTGTGTATTATTTTACATGTAATTTTAATTTTTGTTGCATTAAACTTTTTTTATATGTGTTAAGTGATTGGAGAGAATAGATTAAATTAATGCGTATTTTTAACCTTCTATTAGCCTATAAAAATGTATAAAAGTTTGCCTCAATACAAATACATATGTTACCTGAACAAATTATTTTTTAATTAAAGGGAATTCAAACGAAGCAATTTAAAATTCTAACATTTTAACTACCTGGAAATTTATAAATACTTTATCCAAATACAATTTTATAGATGATTTGCAAAAACATCAGATTTTCCCCTTTTTTAATGCCCTTTTAATTTATAACTTAACGGTATCTTCAAGATATATAATATTTTCATGCACATTATTATGATATATATTTAGTTAAAACTATTTTATGTATTTATATATTTATAATATTTTATTTATTTATATAATTAGTTGATTTTGAGTGAATTTGATACTTTTTAAAAATTTTTATGGTAAACTATTACTTAATAAATTATTCTAATAATGCGAAAATATTCAACAAAAAAAAGGTTAAAAAATAACAGTGAGAAACAAAGCAAGAAATTGTACATAAGGAACTTGACATTAAATAAGACAAATAAAATAAGGAATTCTACTAGAAAAAAAAATTATGTTAAAGAATCCAATGACATCTTACGTGGTGTTGGATTCATGAATTTTTTTTATATTTTTGAGAATGTTTTATGCTCCGTTTATTTTATTAAAATGTATTTTTTACAAAAAAAAATATTATTTGTATATATATTAATGGAATAGTGACATTCTACTTATATTTATGATTAAAGAAAAAATGATACTTAAAATTTTAATGATACTTAGAAGTTGCTTTCCGCAAATTTTATATTTAATATTGAGGAAATAAAATAATTTTTTATTTTAATATTTTATAACTATATTTTGTAGAAAGTACTTTCCATTCCATCAAAATACTTGAGCTAATAAAATGAAAGATTCATATAATTAGTTCAAATTTTATGAAAATATTCATTAAGAATATTTTTAATCCAATATTCTCTCCAAAATATTTCCATAGGAGATGTGAGTATCCTACATTTCTATGATGTTTACTTGATATTGATAGAGCTAATGAAATGTTTCTATAGGAGATGTGAGTATCAAAACAATTAGAGCTAATGAAATGCAAGATTCATATGATTGTTTCAAATTTTATGAAAATATTCATTAGGAATATTTTTAACTCAATATTCTCTCCAAAATATTTTTATAGGAGATGTGAGTATCCTACATTTCTATGATGTTAACTTGATATTAATAGATTGTTTTGCCTTTTTTTTATTAAAGCTTTATTAACATTTGCACATCATTTCACTATCACCTATCATTTTTTAATCATTATTGATCACCATTTATTATAATTAACTACTGTCTAGCACTATCAATTATTAATGACCACTATTGGTCATCGTCCATTTTCGATGACCATTATCGATTATCATTTAATTTTGGTAATCATTGTTTATCATTATCTAGCCCTAGTAATCACCATCCATTACTATTCATTGTCAATAATTATAACTAACCACTATTCATTATTAATGACCACTATTCAATATTAATGACTACTTTTATTATTATTTATCATTAATAACTACTATTTATTATTACCTATCATTGGTGATCAATATTCATTATTGGTGATCATATTCAATATCATGCACTACCAGTAGTCACCATGCACTACTATCTATTTTTAATGATTATTATTGGCCATCACTTATTTTCAGTGACTATTGTTAACCACCATTCATTACTGGGACATTGTCCACCACTACTGTCATCACTATTTACCATCATTAGTCATTACTCATTATTATTAATTATTTAATTTTTAGTGAGGATATTTTTGTAATATAATCATATTTTTAAAAGTATTAAAATAATTAAAATATAATGTTATAATATTTTTAGAAATATATCTAATTGAATCAAATAAGATAATGTCATATTTCTAATAATTAAAATTTTAAGAATGTTTGATTCTACAATCCAAATGTTACTTTAGTGTAAATGATAAAGAAAGTACAAAGAATTAAATAAAAAAAGGAATTAAATAAAGTAAAGGATGAGAAAGAAAAATAGGTAAAGTTAATTAGTAATGTTATATATTTTGAAAATAGGATTCAAAATTAACTACTAAATACAAATTTAAGGTCATCATTAAATACAAGATGGTGAAATAAATTTATAAAATTTAATCTAATTGATATAAAATATTTAAAATTTAATTTTAAATCTTACTTTTTATACTTATGATGTAGAAAAATAGATAAAAAAAAGGTAATTAGGATCAAGTTGATAAAATAAAATTGAGGACTTAGAGATAAACTAAACAAAAAAATGTACAAATATTTTAAATTATTTTAATTTTTATTGTGTGAAATATATATAGCAAATGGCTAGACGATTTTATGTTGTATCAAATTTTATCCTTATGAATATAAAATTTAAGCTTCCTTTTAAATAAGAGTAATGCTACTAATACTTTCCAATATTTACTCTCATTTTTTTATATTAGTAATAAAATAGAATTTCAAAGATTGAGTTATAACAAATCTAAAATTTAGTAGTAATCTATAGAATAAGTCAAAATACTAATAAGTTACTATGAAGCTCCACAATAATTAAATTTGAGACTCATAATATGATATATAAAACATCAATTATAACTACATAAACAACTCGAATTAGTCTTTTAGGCTAATGAATCAAGCTTAATAGTTGTCTTGGGTTAGTCAAATTTAGGGCACACTAGATAAATAGTATTAGAGCACTTATTAATCATATATTTTAACTGGTGCAGATCTTAGGTTATGATACTTGCATGGGTTAGTTCATTTAAGTAGGGATTAGATTTGAGATTTAAGTATGATATATAAGGTATCAGGTTTGATTACTTAAACAATCCGAATTAATCTTTTAGACTAGTGGATTAGGCTTAGCAATTATCTTAGTTCAATCAAGTTTGATGCATAATAATTATCATTAAAATTATTATTACTATTGAATTTTAGTTGTATTACTCATCTCAAATATGTATTGGTGCTTGGTTCAATTGATAAATTACACTAACTTTTAGATTTATTATAATTTATTCTTCTATATATTAGTGTTGAAATCTTATTTTATTATTAATGACATTGAAAAGAAGAATGAATAGATGGAAATGTAACTATTGAAATTTTGTTTTATCCCTATTGACAAAAAAAAAAGGAGAGTAAGGGTAAGAAAATATTATGTAATATAAGTATCATTGCTCCTTGAATAACAAATATGAAGATAATGAGAAAGAAAATTAATATATGTAGAATTTTTTATAAATGTATCTATATTTTAACTATACATATTGTTTTGTAATTTAATATAATTTTATATCAAACAAAATACGTCAAGCAAAAGATGAGTTAAGCGTTAAAAGTTTATTTTTAAAAAATATAAAATTTTAAAGATGTGTTAAGAATAAATTTTAAAGAAATGTTATACACATTTGCAAATATTAATTTATTTATAATTCATTCATTAGTCCCTTGTTTTAATTAAAATTTTTAATATAATTATTATTGTAAAATATAATGTAAAACAATCAAAATAAAGATGTTGTATATGCACAGGGATAACGCTATGCAGACATGTATATGGATGGGCAACTCGTCCGGCTTGATTTTTTCGATTCTAAAAAATATAGTTCATATTTTTTATGGCTTAATTATTAATTAATTTTTTCATAATCTAATTAATATTTGAATCCAACTCAAGATAATATGAATTGAGTTAATTTGATATGATCTAATTATATAAATTTATTTTTATTAATAAAATTATATATTAAAAAATTAAATTTAATTAATTTTAATATCAAAATATTTAATTTAATATAATTAAATAATTTATATATTTTATTATCTATTTAAATATATATTTTTAATATTTTTTATTTAAATAATAAAAAAAAACTAATTAAACTTTTGAATCAAAGTAGGTCAAATTGTTTAAAAATTAAACATATGGAGGTTGGATTATTATATTTTATATAATTATATATGAAAAATTCAGATAAACCTGATGACTATGCTAGTACATTTTTTTTTTGTTAGGGGGGCATACAATCCTAGATGGGGAGGGGGATGATGTTGATACTTAGGGGTCGTTTGGTTTCTAGCAAAAATATAGGAAATTATATTTCTCAGGATATAGACTACCATAGAGTTGTTTGGTTGCACAAATGGGAAGAAATAGATCTTCTCAAGAACTTGTATTTTCCATAAAATATAAGAAATTACTTACCTACTCGTCCCTAGGTAAGTTCTATTTCCTATGTTTTTAACTAATTCATAGATAAAAATGTCCTTACTAAAATTAATTAATACCAATTTTACCATTTTAATTGATTATCATGTTTCACTTCGTAAATGTCATTTTAGTTAGAGTTGCTATTATTTTGCAGTTTGCTTATTAATTAAGATATATATATATATATATATATATATATATATATATATATATATGTATATATATATATATATATATATTACATGAAATATTTTATTATTATTATTTTATGTAAAAAATTTAAATATTTAATTTAAATGAATTAGTTAATGATATACTTTTATTTAATTCCTACATTATTTTATAACCACTCATTATTTTATTTTTTTATTTAAGATATATATATATTACATGAAATATTTTATTATTATTATTTTATGTAAAAAATTTAAATATTTAATTTAAATAAATTAGTTAACGACATGCTTTTATTTAATTCCTACGTTATTTTATAACTACCTATTATTTTATTTTTTTATTTATTTTATTGCATAATTTTATTTTACTTCTTTTTTATTTTATCTATTGCTGTTATTTGAAAGTTAGATTCTAATTATTAAATAATATAAATATAATATGATATATTTAATTTAATTATATAAATATTTTGAATAAATTAAAATTTTAATATATATTATATTAATTACATTATATAATTATATATTCTATTTATTAATTAAAATTATTTGAATATTAAAATTAAATTTTATATAAATTTTACCAATATTTTTTAATATCAATTTTCAAGCACTATAACTCAAATTAAATATATATATATATATACACACACATCAATTAGAATTAACATTTTCTTAATTAGTTACTGTCTAGAGAACAAATAGTAACATATTATTATTTAGTAATATAATTTTTAATTAAACTTAATTTATCTATTTATTTTAGGTTTTTTATTATTTGACAATTTAGTTGTTAATTAGACTTGATTTATCCATTTATTTTAGGTTTTCAATTGATATTATTATTTTGAAATAAAATAGTCACATGTTACTGTCTAGATAACAAATAGTAACATGTTATTATCTATTTATTTAGGATTTTCAATTGATGTTACTATCTTAGAACAAACAGTAACATACTATTATTTAGTAATTTAGTTATTAATTAGACTTAATTTATCAATTTATTTCAGATTTTTAGTTAGTGTTACTATTTTGGAATGAAACAGTAACATTCCCTTCTTTAATGGTTTGATTATTAATTATGCTTAGAATGAAACAATAATATATTATTGTCTAGAGAACAAACAATAACATGTTATTATCTATTTATTTGAGATTTTTAATTAGTGTTACTGTTTTAGAATGAAACAGTAACATGTTACTGTTTGTTCTCTAAATAGTAACATACTATTATTTAGTAATTTGATTGTTAATTAAACTTGATTTATCCATTTATTTCAAGTTTTTAGTCAGTGTTACTATTTTGGAATGAAATAATAAAATCCCCTTCTTTGGTAGTTTGATTATTAATTATGCTTAGAATGAAATAGTAACATGTTACTGTTTAGAGTGTTAGGAATTCGGATTATTACATGCAGCAAAATTTTAAAATTTTGATTCAAATTATACCTAGGATCCATACAAAAAGCATAAATTAATTATTAGGATTTTACTTATTGGGCACTTGTATTTCTACTGATCAAAACTTGAGAATGGATGAATTAAACGCCGGCCGGAAGATACAACGTCTCTATGTCGCCCTCCACGAATATGCTAGGATGCGTTTCTCTCTCTAGGAATTAGGATTCGATGTTTTCTGAGTGATTTAGGGTTTTATGAGGCTTATGAGTATATGTTTAATGTGCTGCCCTCAAGCCCCTTTTTATAGAATTTAGGCAAATCATAATCCTAGTCCTACTAGGATAATGCTTCCAAAATTCTAATCACATTTAATAACTTATTTTGTCCTTATCTTAGAGATAATGAGGAAAGATAGGACTTATTTATTAATTATCTAATATTAGATAATATTATTTCATAATATAAATATCTTAATATTAGATAATTACATATAGTTATCAAATATCAAAATAATATTATCTCATAATACGTATTTATCTAATATACTTAATATACATAATGTATATATATATATATATACTTATAATATCAATATATATATCACATATATATATATATATACACATTACGTGAATAACACATTATTATTCTTAATAATAATATATATATGCATGAAAATAAGTCTAATTAACTAGATATTAATATAAATAAAGTTCAATTAATTATTGTCTTATTCCTACTCCTTTTGTGTGACCCTGTAGGTTCTTACTACATTGATAATGACTGATTATTGAGCCATAGACAGTGAACGGTATCTAGTAACACATCACTACCACTCAAGTAGTAAGAATGTTTGTGACTCGACATCTACCTAATACATGATCAACGTTTTGCATTATAACCCTTTTGTAATAATATCCAAATTGAATTGGAAGCATGGAATGTGTCATCCTCATCAATGTTTAATTTATATTTCTTGATATTGAATAGACTTAAAATAAATTATTAATATCACATATTAATCCAATTGAGTATGGCTATGCATTTCTGCATTTCTAAGTCTCAATCAAAGGGCCTAAGGATATTTCTCTTTTATACAAGAGTAATAAAATCTCATCTACATCACTCACTTCCCTCTATACGATTCATGACACACCTAATTAATGCCCTATTCGTCATCATGATCAAAGGTGACATAGGACAATATTAAAGTGAGGGTCAGTCTAGTACATTGTTCACTAATAATGTACTCATGTATTGACTTGATATCACATATCCATGATTCGTAATCATCAGTCATTATACATGCTAGTCTTGATATATTATTGCTATCCTTTTCGTAATAATTGTTATCTTACTACTTAATATGTGATATTAATAATTTATTTTAAGTCTATTCAGTATCAAGAAATATAAATTAAACATTAATGAGGATGACACATTCCATGCCTCTAGTTCAATTTGGATATTATTACAAAAGGGTTATGATGCAAAACGTTGATCATGTATTAGGTAGATGTCGAGTCACAAACATTCTTACTACTTGAGTGGTAGTGATGTATTGCTAGATACCGCTCACTGTCTATGGCTCAATAATGAGTTATTGTCAATGTAGTAAGAACCTACAGAGTCATACAAAAGGAGTAAGAATAAGACAATAATTAATTGGACTTTAATTATATTAATATCTAATTAATTGGACTTATTTTCGTGCATATATATATTATTATTAAGAATAATTATGTGTTTTTGATATTAAAGTAATATCAAATAATTACGATATCAGATATTAGATAAATATATTATGAGATAATATTATTTTAATATTTGATAACTATATACAATTATCTAATATTAAGATATTTATATTATGAGATAATATTATCTAATATTAGATAATTAATAGATAAGTCCTATCTCTCCTTATTATTTCTAGGATAAGGATCAAATAAGTTATTAAGTGTGATTAGGATTTTGGAAGCATTATCTTAGAAGGATTCGGATTGTGGCTTGCCTAAGTTCTATAAAAAGAGGATTGAGGGCAGCACATTATGCACACACTCATAAGCCTCATAAAATCCTAAATCACTTCGAAAATATCAAATTCTAATTCCTAGAGAGAGAAACACATCTTAGCAGATTCGTGAAGGGTGAGAGGTCAGTTATTCACTCCTGTGTGGATACCAGTAGAGATGCTGTACCTTCTGGCCAGCATTTGATTCATCCACTCTCAAGTTTTGATCAGTAGAAACACGAGTGCCCAATAGGTAAAACCCTAATAATTAATTTATACTTTTTGTATGGATCCTAGGTAGAATTCAGATCAAAATTTTAAAATTTCGCTGCATGTAATAATCCAAATTCACAACAGTGAGGTATCCGAAGGTCATTTTTTTCATTTAAGTGAACTAATGTATAGAAATTTACTATGATATTCAAAAAATAAAATGACTCATTTATTATGTGTTTTAAAAAGATAAAAAATATCAGAACAAAAACATCATTTTACCATATATTAAAATTAAATTTTTTTTAATTTAATATAAATAAAAAATAAACGACTAAAAACTTATAAGAATTAAAATTAGAGAATTTTTAAATTTTAAAAAATTAAATTAATATAAAATTTAATTATAAATAAAATTAATAAAAATATAATTTTTTAAAAATTAAAATAAATTTTTAGTTAAGATAAAAATAAAAATAAAAATAAAAATAAACAAGAACTTAGAAACATAGTAACATATTGTATTTAATAATTTGATTGTTAATTAGACTTAATTTATCATTTTATTTGAAGTTTTTAGTTAGTGTTATTATTTTGAAATGAAACAATAACATGTTATTATTTAACGGTTTGATCGTTAATTAAACTTGATTTATCCATTTATTTGAAATTTTTAGTTGGTGTTACTGTTTTAGAATAAAACAATAATATATTACTGTCTTGAAAATAAATAGTAACATGTTAATTATATGTATTTTTTTAGTAGTTTGATTGCTAATTAAACTTAACTTATCTATTTATTTAAAATTTTGGTTAGTTTTACTATTTCATTTTAAAATGAAACAGTAACATGCACTTCTTTACTAGTTTGGTTGTTAATTAAACTTAATTTATCTATTTATTTGATATTTTTTATTGGTGTTATTATTTTAAAAACAAATAGTAACGTAGTGTTATTTGATAATTTTATTATTAATTAAACTTAATTTATGTATTTATTTAAAATTTTTAATTAGTGTTACTGTTTTAAAACAAAATAGTAACATGTTACTATTTAATTTATAAATAGTAATATATAATTCTTTGATAATTTTGTTTGTTAAAAAAATTATTATAACACTATTAGATACTAAAAGAGTTAGGGAGTAAAAATTTAATATAAAATTAGAATAAATTAGAATTAATAAAAATGAAATCAAAGTTAGAGAAATAATAAGAAAATGAATAAAAATAAAGAAAAATCATTGAATTTTTTTCACCAGTCGGAGCAGGAAAAACGCCTTTGATTTTTTCAAGCACGTAGATTTCGAAAAATTATATGAAATGAAAAAAAATTCGTCTAAAACGGACAATCAAGCACAAAGTTATGATTATTTAAAATTTTAAATTCAATTTATACATTTTTTAGTAGGTAAATTCCACCAAATCTAAATTTTCTTATTTTCTATTAAAAGATCACGAGAAGACCAATAAAAACAAACGATTATATTCAAAAATTAATTAATTAATTATACAATTATATCTTTTTAAAAATTTTTATTTATAATTATATTTTTTTAATTTTAAAAAAATATTTTAAAAATATAATATTAATAATTCATAAAATTTACACTTAAAATAAAAATTAGCTTATTGAAAATAAGTTCAGTAAGTGGCACGATATAATTTACTGCTGCCTAAACTATAGATCCAAAGAGATAAAAAAATAAGGGAAGAAGAAGCCGTCCCTACCGTAAGTTGAAATTCTTCGGATTTGTCTGACTGCACCACAAAGAAAGCACACCGGGGGAAATTTCCATGCCTTCTTTTCCTCTGGTTTTGACTGTGCATTGTTCGACCCAAAATTTGGTTAAATCTTTGAATTCCTGCTTGTTGGAATTATGGGTTTTGTGAAATTTGAAAAATATTTGGGAATGGCGAGTTTAATTTGGTATACAGTGCTAAGCCCCTCTCTCTCCTTGTCTCTTATTCTGTTCGATCTTCAAAGTACTGCATGAATGTGATAGATGGTCGAACTTTTTTTTTCACGATGTTGCCCCAAATCTGATTGTTTTGCTGGAACGCTAATAATTATTTTGAGCTTCAGTTTTTCCCAACGTTGTGTGAATGTTACAGAGACATGGTTTAAGCCACCTCTGTTTAGCCGTTGTACTTAATAAATCAGATGCTTGTGCAGGGTCCCTATAAATGTTAAGCTTTTCTGTCAACAGCTTAAAAATTTATTCTTGTGCATTAAAATTGTTACAAATTTCGGTTATTTTCATGTTCTCCTCTAAAGGGATTTTTACCAAATGCAGGCTGAAGATATAAGTATTGAAATCTGTGTGATGGCCGGCTTAGAGCCTGCAGGTGCAGAAGACTCTATGCTAATGAATACTGCCTCAAGAAAGCCTCGGATTCTACTTGCTGCCAGTGGAAGTGTTGCTGCCATCAAGTTTGCAAATCTCTGCCATTCTTTCTCTGAATGGGCGGAAGAAAGAGCAGTTGCCACGAGGGCATCTCTGCATTTTATTGACAGAACATCAATTTCAAAGGATGTGATCCTATATACAGATGATGATGAATGGTCTAGCTGGAAAAAACTAGGTGATAGTGTTATTCATATTGAACTTCGCAGATGGGCTGATATCATGATCATAGCCCCATTATCGGCAAATACTCTTGCCAAGGTAAATTTAGTTGAGTATTAATGTTGGCGGCTGTCTTTCCGTAGTTTCATGATGAAAACATTACTTACGTTTCACTGAACATTTGACAAGTTGGCTCATCTTAGACCTACTGGATATTTTCTATAATGCTAGGTGCTCAATTTTGGGTCTCACAGGAGTCACATTTATGGGTCTTTTGGTAAATTCCATAATTTAAGAGATATGATGGGATCTACTCAAATATGACACTCACAAATATGTGGCTCTTGTGAGACTTTGAATCTTGTTCCTAGTATTAATCCTCTTCGATACGGTCTAAGTCTAAATTTGGGGTGATTCTTATGTATGGCTTCATTGTATACAGAAACCTTCAAGTACATGTTTAGTGTTCCAGTTGTAACTTTTGCCCTTTTTTCTTGATTCGAGATATGCTGATGTAGATTGCTGGGGGTTTGTGTGACAATTTGCTGACATGCATTGTGCGAGCGTGGGACTACAGCAAGCCACTATTTGTTGCACCAGCAATGAACACTTTTATGTGCAACAATCCTTTCACAGAACGTCATCTCATCTCCATCGATGAACTCGGCATTTCTCTCATCCCAGCTGTTTCTAAGAGGTTGGCTTGCGGGGATTATGGCTATGGTGCAATAGCCGAACCTTCTGCCATTTACTCAGCCGTGAGACTGTTCTACGAGGCAAAGGCTCAGCAATCTAATAGTGATATTTAGTGACGCTGACAAATGACAATTGTATTAACACATATCACTTGCTTGGTTGATTTTTCCTGGCTCCCGTGAGTTTGATTTTGGTGCATCATTGTTCTTCAGCTACCATGGTTCCCGTAAATCCAGAATGGACGAGTTGCTGTGACTCATACTTTCCGATACTGTATGAGAGCGATGTCAATTATGCAGTTTGTTGATGTCTCCCAGAGTCTCTTCCTTTCTTAGCATTTACCAGTATGAGTCACGCAATGCTACTTGCACTAATACACGTAAATTGCTCCCCCATGTAAACATAGCACTGTTTGAATGAAATTAGCCCTACATGTTTAAACTTTAAAGCAAGCTTACCAGTTTGATTAAAATTAAAATTGCGTCATTTAAAATTATGTAACATGTACAAGAAATAAGAAGGATATGGTGTGCCCAAAGTCCCACTGCTACACAAAGTAGTCGCAGGCAATATCTTTTAACTCTTGTAGCTAAAATTTCCAACTTGATTAATTCACAGGAAGATTGCAGCCATCAAATACTTGCTACAGAGCAAGTATCAAATCCACTGGTTAAATTAACCGAATTATTATATTTTTGAGTATAACAATACCAGGACTAACCAGAATCCCAATTATTATATAACCAATTAATCGACCTTTGATTGTCTCATCAATGCAATTCAGCAATTCTCAAACTTTGATTAGCAACAAATATCAAACTCGGTAAATCCCCTTTCTCAGACGCACGAATTTCAACAGAAACCCCAGGATTTACTGGGCACAAATTTATTCTGGCGCTAATCGGTGATTATACATTCAGAAACAACATCATAGTCTGACAACTTAATTTCACGATAATTCAGATATTCCTAGAAATTAACATAGTTTGATTCTGGTACATGCATAGCACATATAGGAGTTAATTAATAAGCCACGCGGCCAACAACAGGATACTTAGCTTCGAATTTCTTTTCCCAATCGTTGAGAACGCCGATCTCTTTCTCAGACAGGCCATCGAGGGAAGGGGTGATGTCTTCGTCGCTCTTGCTCATCTTGGCCAGAGCTCTACTGGCGTCTTTGCCGGCGAACATGGCATAGGCTCCGCCGGGGCCATAGAAGGACTTGCCCGTGGTGACGTCGAAGATGCGGCCTTTCAGAGCGACGTAGATGGGTTTGGATGCGTCCGACCCGTTGTATTGGCTTAGCTGCTGCGGTGTCAGCTCCATTGATTCTTGGCAGTGTTGATGATGATGAAGTCTATGAATAGGAACCAAAGAAGGAAGAGGTAGATAGTATTAGCTGTTATGACATGGAGGAACAAAAATTTTCTGGACAGCGTCGGCGCCCCTTTGAAGCGATTGACACCCTAATTTAAAATATTATAAGCATGGAAATTAAATTTTAAAATTAAATTTTAAAATTAAATTTTAAATTTTTTATATTTATTAAATCAAATTTTATAAATTTATTTTATTATATTTTAAATTTAATGACAATTTTTATTTTAATTCAAAATATAATTTTAAATCTCATTTTATATATATATAATTTATTGTATCTATATTTGGTTGTCCTGTGTCACTCTATAAACATATAAATATTCTTTTCTATGAAAAAAAAATACATGCATAAATTATTTATTTATTCATTATATTAAATTTATGTATAATATTCATCATGAAATCACGATGTTTTAATAGATATAAAATCAAATAAAAAGTGATTTCTTCTAGATATTCTTTGTTAGAACACTAATTTTTTCAAAGCATTAATTTAACTTTGTTTTACTATTTTACATGAAAATTTGTTTTTGAAGCTTTTGACACGATAATAAATAAATAAATTGTACAATGTTTGAAATTTTTTCAAAACATTAATTCAAGGCTAAATTCAATTAATTAATGTCAAATGAAGTTATATGATATGTAAAATGTTCACAATTTTATTAATTTGAATAAAAAATAACAGAAAATGATAAACTGCATTAATTATAAAGTTTAAGCGTTGAATTGCAAATTTTTAAGTTTGTTACACTGTAAATTCTATAATAGTTAATTATTATATGTAATTTACACATGAGATAGGATATGAAAGATAATGTGTATTCTAACCCTTGGATAATTTCTCTTTACGTCATCTTGTACTCACTATTTACTCATATCTTCTCACAAATTAATGACACTCAATTTTAAATTCATCCATGGGTAGAAGAATATTGGTGAGGAGCTAGATATAAGGAAATGAATATTAGCGTTGTTGTATGGATTCCATCACTAATTCAGACTTCCATTTAAGGTTTTAAAATTTTTCAGGCTTTGTTATAAAAGTTGTAATTTTATTACAAACATATATATATATATATATATATAGCGTTAAAGGAGGAGCTCATCCAAGTTTGCAACCGGCACTTTCTTTTGTGTACGTAAAAACTTCAAAACTTTTTATTATAATACTATCATTTCTTTGTCTCCTCCCTCCCCTTTTCTCTCTCTCTCTCTTTTTAATAAGGTGTCGAGGATTAAAATGAAAAACAATTTGTTTTACATGCCCATCATATGAGCAGGGCGGAAGCTCCTCCCCGGCTTAAGGTGGCTTTAAGCTTGGGAAAATTAAAAATTTTTTGCTCTACATTTCTCTATTTCTTTTTGGAAAACTTATATTTAACCCCCCAAAAAATTAAGAAATTTTCATATAAATCCTTACTAAATTAAAATTTAACTCTCTCAATAATATTGTCTTAGCTTCTTCCCTTGTCACCGTACAAGAGGCAGTCCTACCAGACTCAACGTGCCTGATTATACGGCTCAAATATGAGAGCCATGTGTAAAAATTTCTGGAGCATAATTGAAATTCCACAATATGAAATAAAATAAACTAAGAACATCCCTAAAGGGTTCATTAATATAAACAAAACAAACATCTTATTGGTTCAAAAATATAAATAAAACAAATGATCTCAATTGACGGGAGCCCTTCCAGAGTTCCAGCGTTGTACAAAGAACAAACACAGTCGAATCTTGGTGACTGCATGAGATGGTTTTGTATTAATTCAGAGGTCAGAAGCAATTCGTGTCTCGCATGCTCATCAGTAACATGACATTGATCCACAAGGACTGAATCCGAATCCACCTTCATTTGAATTACTTCCAATTAAAGAGGACGGACACCTCAACCCAAAATTACACCCCCACCTGGATACTCCACCTCCTGAAGTTATGCAAATGCAATGCCGTAGATGAACAAGGCAGATTCACGATAATGAAAATGGGGCAACGAGTCTAAATTTAAGGGAGTTTGCAAGCCAGCACCAATTATGACTAACAGCATTTTTTCATCAATTTATATATTTCAGTTTCTATTTTCTATAACATGTAGCTGCATCTCGAGGAGAAATAAAATAAAAATATTGAACTTTGAGCCAGCAAAAATGACGTTTCTAGATTTTGTACTTTCTTTTGGGAAGTATTGTATATCTTTAAATCACTTTAAAGGAGAACGCATTAAACATTACAAAGAAAAAGAATCCAACCTGAGGAGGTTGTAAGGATGAGACCCAGTCTGATGCATGTGTTGGAAGAAGCCCCAGAGTGTTAAGCTGCAGAAAAAGATATTCACATATTAATCAACAAGAAATATAGACAGCACATTCTCACACTCACCCAAAATTATGTGTGAGATGACCAACATATAGGGCACACAGTAGCCATTATCACCTTCCAGACACCAAGTGCCAAGCCACCAAGATTGAGAGCGATAAAGAGCAACTTAGGTCCCAGAAGCTCTACTTCTCTGTCTCTGTAAGGCTCAAAAACTGCATTAAATAAATAGAAAGTATTCATGAACTCAGAACCAGTTAACGTACTCCAGCAGAAGTGTCCCAAAGTAAACAAGCTAAGATTAATTAAAAGGCTATAAACTGTAAACAAAAGAAGAAGCATAAGGCAGCAGATTCTCTAATTTGAAAGTCAACTAGTTTACTAATTTATCCAAATGCTAATAGAATACAAATTAAGTTTGAGCACTGGACATCAAGTAACTCTCTGTCAGCATGTGCACAGGAACAGCCAGTCAAAAACACACCTTCCATGCTCCCAAGCAATGGCACAGGTCTTGCCACAAAAATAGAGACCAGAAGGGGGAATAGCAAAATGTGCCATGGAGCAGACTAAAAGTTGATCAGACATTGGGAATCAATAAGTTCCAGAAAACATAGAAGCACCAGTATATAGCTAGTAAGCATCTCCTGGCATGAAGAAAATGAATAATGATAGTTGCAACATTACATGCTTATATGTTTGGCAAATAATATTTTTGCAAATATATGGATGGCAAATAATTGCCAACATGCAAAATAATGATAATAAATGGGGAGATATTATGTTTATGAACATCATAGTTGGATATATGCAATGAATGTGAAAAAATCACTTTATCTTCTACCTCTTGGATATCAAATTTTATTTTACCGCTTGCTATTTATAAACAACAGCAATCTGCAATTATGACTTAGATAATTGAAAACAGACCAATATGGGAACAGAGTTAAAGAGGATTTACTGCCTAAGCATCCTCAAACTCTAGATTGAGAGCTGAATGCGGAAAATTACTTGAACAGCATGCTGCAGAGATAAATACAGGGAACTGTGGACAAACAATTAATCATCATCTTACCCTTTCCGACCCCTTGTAATGCACTTATGGGCTGCCAAAGAGCCGAAAAGGTGATACCAATACTAAACAAGTGAACTGTACTACCAGCCATCCACATCATGAAACCCATCATCATCAAGTTCTTGAAAGGGGACTGCGCCACTTCCCAAGCTTACTGTGGACCCACTGTACATCGGTCTAGCGATGTGAACCCAACAAGATAAATATAACTTGACACTTTATACACGAACAATCTGAAAATGCACACAAATATACTTTGAAAAAGAAAAAAAGTGAAGATCAAGACTTGAGATCATATCAGCGCATGTAATTTCCCACTCACTAATCTCAGATTCTCAATCACCCATTTCCTTCTTTGTTTTATATTATTTCGCAAACTCATCAATTACAGTTCACCAGTCACCACATCACAAACGCACTGGCACTTGTTGGCAACATATGAAGCCATCACCATCAGCGGCATCCTTTCTTGGCGCCATCTGAACATTCTACTAAAATTAGTATTAAAACGAAAGGAGGCATGTCATATCGTATGCCATATGAAATAAGCACACTTAAAGCAATCCGACATTAATCCAACCTTTCATAAAGGAAGCATTTGGATGCTGAACAGAAAGCAGACTTGCGACCCAACAAGGCAACAATAACTACAGCAGCAGTCAAATACCATAAATGCCCAGTCAGCTACATCGCCACAGGATCCCTAGTACAGGATAATTAGCTCAATTATGCAATTACCAAATGGGGTATTATATTTATCATTAAAACTAGAGAACTACACTTCTAAATAAGGGTATTCTTAAAACAATAAAATATTAGATTAAGCACAAGTTAGTCGTTTTTCCACCGCACAAAGCAGAGGCATGGTTTTTCCTCAACAAGATATAGGGCTCTAACAGAAAGGTTTCAACTACTCTGTTCATAATGAATCCGAGAATGATGAGAATAAATTAGAATATAACTTGACCTGTGCTTTCCAGTTGGATTCGGCGTCTTTCTTTTGGCGAATGAGAGAATAATCGTCCTGGAAAAAATTTAAATTTTAAGGAAGAAAATGTAAAACCAATTTAATTGAATCAAACTCAAACTCAAAGGAATATAACCTGGTCGAGGGAGGCTTGAGAGAAGCCGAAGGATAGGGAACATCGCGAGAAGAAGGAGATGTAGAATTATCAACGAACACAACAGCCCATCTTCGACCCACCCCTCCCATCACTCCCTTTCCCCTCTCCATACCTACATCAGTCCAGTTCTGTCTCCCCTCTCCCCCCCCCCCCAAAAAAAAAAAAAAAAAAACTCTTCTCTTTTGCCCTTTGTGCTGCCAGAGTCCGACAACACAGACTACGACTCTGCTGTGGTCGGGAAGAGTAGGCGTTTTAACAAACACTGCAGACATCCCCACAAAGGATTAGCCACGGCATAAATGACTTCAATTTTTTAAAAAAATTATTTTACGTAATTTTTATGAAAGTCGTAACTTTTTCCAGCAAAGTTATAATTTTTTAAATAAATTTTATCGAAATATTTATAATTATTTCTTCATTTATTAAAAATTATAATTCTATAAAAATTCAAAAAATTATGAAATTTCTAAGGAAAATCCTAAATAAGTAATTATATGCTTGTTGTATAATTCAGGGATCAAATTTTAACATGTGTATTATTAACTTAATATTATAAATTTGATTAAAAGTAAGTATTGAAAAAAAAATTCAGCATGTCACTAACACTAATTTAATTCTACTTATAGATAAAAGTGTTTATTTTATATTTATTTTTAATTTTCTTTGCCTTTTATGGATTTGAAATAATTTTTTGCATCAAGCCTTCTTTTTTTTTTTTTCTTATACATATACATATTTTGAAGGACTCTATATCTAAATTCTAAATACAAAAATATAAATTTTATACCTAAAACACTAAGACCTAAATTGCCTTTATTTATTTTTTAGTGTTTGTAACTTTGTGCCTCTATTTAGTTTGGGAATTAATTTAAAAAAAATAATAGTGATAATTTTACCTTTTACGTGAGGTTAAAGTAGTATTAACATACTAATAAAGTTCATTTCACATATCATGTTTTCATCAAATTTAAAATATTAAATTAATAGTTCATACACACTAAAATTTAATTGAAGAATTTCATGAGCTTCACCAATTTTCTTTTTACTTTAAAAACTCTATAAATATGTGTAAGAAAATGACCATCCGTAAAAATAAAACAAGCATAACTGGTACTCATTAATGGACCAAGGCCAATAGTATAACCGTTTTGATACAAAAATGACATTTCTGCATTTATTCCAATTATGATATGACAAGGGGTAAGCGTCATATGCACCAATTTTGGGCAGGGAAATGTTCTCTCTTCTTCCCTATACATTTTCTTCTGGGAAGGCTCAGTGCAAAAAATTGCCAGACGTTTGAGTGTTAAGCAGTACAAGAGTACTCTGGTATGAAACTTCTTTGCCTAAGAAGCTCGTGAAGATCGTTAACAATCCTGAACACAGAATCTGGTCTTGCTAGCCTCAATGCATTTTGTGACATTGATTGCAGTTCTTGAGCTTTTGGACCAAACCAGTCAGCAACTATTTTTGCAATCTCCTTTGGCAATTTAGAGAACTTCCCACATCCATTCTCAACTACATAGGGGACATTGCCAGCTTCCTGCTACGAAAGCAAAAAACTTAGTTATGAATTCAGAGACAACGTTTACAGGTGAATCTGGCCTTGCATCCATTAATATGATCATATTCATTGATAAGCTTGAAGAACAGAACCAATATACCTGCCCGGCAATGTAGTCATTCAAAACAATGGGGAGTCCTCGGATCATGGCCTCTGCAATTGTCCCTGGGCCTGCCTATTAAAGCAAAACAGAAATCATTAGATGTTGTCATACTGACGTAGAAAAAAATTCGTCGTAAATATTAGGAAAAAGCCGCTCACACCATGAGATTTATTCACATCACTTTGGGACATGCAGTGAGTCCCATGCATAATAGTGGGGCCCAACCCCTCTTATAGAAGGAAGTTCTTGTCATCAGTCTCACTGTGTGAGTAGCACAATCTTGCTATGAGATTTATACCTTTGTAATGATGCAATCACAAGCTCCCATGCATTCCTCCATTTTGGTTACAAATCCCTTCACCTAAATAAGGTAAAAAAATATTCAAAAAGGTTCACCTCTGATGTGAAACACGGTGATATTTTGAGGTGCAATTAATCAGAAAGATAAACTTGCGTGACTTCTAAAAAGATGTCATGTAATTGAAGAGGTGAAGTTAGAATCAACCAAAAAACCTTCACCTCAAATAATTGGGATCAATCACAGAAGTTCTTGAACAAAACCAAAATACTTAAAGGTGCACACTACACAGATCTTTTTCATTTTTTTTTTTTTTTTTGATAATCAAACACGCTACACAGATCAAACATAGACACCAGAAGAATTCACTGGACACTACAATCTCTGATGGAGAATTTAATGTTTAAGCATAAGTAGGAATAGACACAGAGGGAGGGAGGTAGGGAGAGATAGCAAGACACACACACACACACACACAGAAGAATGCTCCGGAAAATTTCTGCAGCATGTATACCTGCACAGGAACTTTCCAGTTAATCGAATGCAACTTGTCAGCAAGCTTCCTATTACGACCGCAAATCACAAGGACCTGACCAATTGGAGCCCCGAGATTCTCATTGTATAATGAATCTCCAAGTGCCCGAGCAGTGGCCTCAATAGGGCCCATACCTTCTCCTCCACCCATCAACAATACAGCGGGAAGATCCTCATCCATGCCTAATTTTCTCCTTAGTTCATCCTACAACATAAATTAAAGAAGCCACAGATAGTCAGCATGACCTGAATATAAAAACGCATGTCACAGTTAGATTTTTCTTGTAAAAAAAAAATTGTATTGGATGAACTAAAGCCTGAATTAATGGACTTGAACCCATAACAATAAGTCAAGAACCTTCATAGCTATTGAATCAAAGATCTTATTCTTTCATAATTAATCAATGATAACAAATTAATTCCATTATTTATTTATTTTTTCCTTTTACTTTAGATTGAAAGGATTATATAATTCTGATTGAAGAAAGAGATTAATTATAAATTTGAACTTTAGAGATAGGCATTGGAATCAAAAATTTTTTACTTGAATGGCAGTAAGACAGAGTACATGTATTACAAATTTAACAAGAATCAAGATATAAATTATTTGAAGATAAGAATTAGAGAGCATGTCATACCATAAGTGTTTAAATTTAAATATTCGATGTTTATATTACAAAGTAATATGGAAATTAATGGAGATATCACATACATGATATAAGTTAGGCGGTTAAAATGAAGAAAGACATCAAAGGTTATTTGTAACTGCAAAATACCTACCAAGTTTAAAGGAAACTTTTATTGGACTGCTATACGACCAACTATACTTTATGATAATGAATGTTGGGTTTTAAAAGAACAATAAGAGTAAAAAATGGGGATAGTAAAAATGAGAATGTTAAGATGGATATATGATTACAAGAAAGGACAAGATACGGAATAAATGTATACAGGTGAATATTAGCATCGCACCTATTAAGAAAAAGATGATAGAAAAATAGTTAAGGTAGTTTAGATATGAGTAAAAAGGCCACTAACAGCACTAATAAGAAGAGTCCATTACATGATCTTTAACCTTGTAAAAAGGTGGAGAGAGGACAAAAAGGATACTAAAAGAAATTATAAAAAAAAGTCTCTTGATGAATAACATTCCTGAAAATCTAGTTTCGGATAGAACGTAATGGTGTTGTATGATCCATGTAGCTGACTTCACTTAGTGGGATAAGACTTTATTGTTATTGTTGTACTTTAGACTAAAAGGAAAAGACAATAAGAATGAAATAATTGTTGTAACCCTAGTTGACAGGTCCATCCTATAAACAATTGGACATCAATGACACAGAGAAGACCAAACTCTTCCAGAAAATTCAAATAGTGCAACCGTGCAACTTCTATTACTTCACTTCCTATTATCACCGGATAAATTCCTCTACCTAATCTCATTATATCACACTAAAAACTGAAGGTCACCCTAGATCATAAATATAGTAACCATTAATGCATTTCCAGATTCAAGAGTGAATCAAGTATCAATTTTGAGGGAATAGCAATGGGGAGATGACAAACCTTAGGCCGAACAGGCTTGACAAAGGAAGGTCGCACGGGCAGACCATAAATTTTTATTTGTGATGGCTGGAGTCCAGCTTTCAGTGCCCTCTTTGAAACATCTGTTGTTGGACAGTAGCACCTTGTTACAAGCTTATGAAACCTGAAGACAAAAGAAATAAGATGTCAAACCAGAATATCGATATGGATTTCAGAAGAAAATATGAATCAAGAAAAACTAACCATGTAGGATGACAAGTACTTAAATCTGTAACAACTGTGGTAAAAACAATCTTGTTTAACAGACCCTTTGACCTCAGGATACGAAGTGGAACATGTTGCATCAGCGGATGCACACTGATAATTATATCTGGCTGATATTTCATTAGTCCCTTGGCGACCTCACTGTAACACAGATAAGATATTCTATGATACTATATCAAGTTCTGCCTGAGAATAACTATATTTTCTCAACAAAATAGATTAAAGACATAGCAGCTTCTGCATGGATGAACGAAAATGTCTTTTTGACAAACCATTCCTCCATCTGTAATGGATTCCTGCACATTCTACTGTTTTGCAAACCCCTTACATCTTATACACATGGCAAATTTTTTTCAAAACTGATCTAATCTATTTAAATTGGAAGGACTAGTTTCAAATAGGCCGTGCTATGTTAAGAAGTGGGTTGTGCAACTAGCATATTTCTTGAAACAAATGACGTCTCACCGAGCTATGAATGTTGAAGTTGCAGCAAAGTTAGATTGATGCACTACACGCGGAGCAGATGCATAATAAGTCATTTTCCACAGTGGCCCGTGTTTCACAAGAAAGCTATAACTCCTAGGAAGTTGATTGAACGGCCAAGGCGTGTGATCAGTCCATAAATCAGTAACAAACACCTGTATCATGAACTCTTGTCTAAGAACATTATAAGAAGAATATATAAAAATCTTTTGGGCTACGGATACTCGAGGGAAATAAAGATTAAATTGAAAAACTTTCACTCGATTGATAAGATACATCATATTAAAGAAAAATTTTCCTTTCTCTTTCTTATGCAGTTATGCTATTGATTCCTTCCGGCCAATTCAGGCAACACAAAATACGCCAAAATAACTACACATAAAGACTTACCTGATAATCATCCCCAAATTCTTCATAAAATGCAGCTTTGATGGCTTCTGCCGAAGCTCGGTGGCCCCCACCAGTGTCACTCATCAAAATTAGAACCTTTTTAGGCTTCTCGGATACAACTCCATTTGAATGCACTCTATCATCTTCCAGAACACCATAGCCATCTTCGCTCAGGCCATTGCCACTATCATCCCCAGAACCGACTCTAACTGAGGCAAACCCAATTGGGATTCTGTCACAGTGAAACCGAAGAGCTCGATTGAATTCAATAAAAAATTTTCTAAAACTGAAACCTTTTCTACTTCCTAAACTTAGTGAAGTAGCTGCCGCCTTGTGCTTCTTACCGCCAATTGTACTTCCTACACTACCAAAATACAAGGAATTTGACAAAAGCGAAGAACATCCATCTGATCCCAAGGTGAGAAACCTCGGATTGAATGCAAAGCGACCAAATTGGTATACAGAATCAAGCACCGCACTGGGTTCTTGCTTCACGGTCGTCGAATGATGCATGACTGTTTCTTAGCTAACGAATACAAGACAACCTTAAGCCATTATCACTATGTTTTCCTAATGCATGGATGAACACGAAAGTGCATTGGAGATTGAAGAGAAAAATATGAAAGGAGAGTGTTAAAGGAATTAAAATGTAAATTTGGAAATCGGTTTGTATCGAGAGAGAGCGATTTAGAAGAAGATTCGCCGTAAAACCAAAATATACTTGTCTTTCGATGGAGACACCAACGTTCAGATGAAGAGACAACCAAGTATTCAGGCTTTTTAAGCTGGTTTGGATTGGGTTCTTCGCTTCAACTTGGTCAAGTGACACCGGCCTCAATTTTCAACCTCACCGCACGAATTTTGTTGTGGGGACCACTGAACTTTAGCCCAAGATTGGGTACACCAATAAGGGTTTGCCAAATCAGAAGTGGAGTCCCATTTCAAGTTGACCAATCTTGAAATTCTTGGATAAATTGCATAAATAAACCTAAGATTGTTTAATTTTAGACGCGGAGAGTTTTTTTAAAAAAGTGAATTTTTCATTTTTTTTAAGACGATTTTATTTTTCTCTATGTTTAAAATTTTATATATTATTTTTAAATTATAAATATAAATAAAATCTCAATCTTTTATTGCATAAATAAATTAATCATAACATTATAGAGCCTAGAAGGCTATGCCTCATTAAATTGCATAAATAATCTGGACTTGATTTTACGTAAGTACATGCGATTGACTTATTTAATCGGGATTATGTAAAATAGAGTTTAAATTTGCTCCATTACTTTACTTTTTCTTTTAGCCCTCCTGAATGTTGTTTTTCTTTTAAGAGAGGATGTATTTCTAGTTTATTTTTCTAGAATGATGAGTTATAATATCAGTACTAAGTAATTTTATTTCTCTTGAAAAAAAGAAGTTTTCTCTATTACTAGTGTATTGATTTTTGTATAATCAACAATTAAGAAATGATATGTTATCAAAAATTTAATATTTTTTACTAATTAGAAAAAATATTTTAATAAATTTTATTAATATAAAAATATATAAATAAATAACAATAAAAATTAATTTATACTGTTATAAAATAAGTGAATTAAATTTAAATTCTATAAAAATAAGGGAACGGGGATATAGGGTAAAATAATATGATGATATATTTGCTGAGAAAAAGGGGAAATGATGTTTTAATAAATGATTTTATATCTTAAATGGATTGACAATTTGATTGTTCACATTTCCGACCAACTTAAAACACGTGCTTGTAATGGAAAGTGTGGTAACATTACCGACCAATGCCATTTGGCAATAGAAGTAGGTGTGCCTGGTATTTTTCTGAGTTCACACCCATACAGCGTGGCTTATAGTATTATAATTATATATCAATTATTTATAAAGGAGGTTAAATAAAAAATTAATTAATATATAATCAATAATTTTAATCTCTTTACTTATTTTATTTAACATTCAAGATAACTAATTTTAAATTTATTTTGTTAAGAAATTGATTTTAAATTTAAATATTAAATTAATTAGATATTATTTTTCAAGATAATTATTTTCATTAATATTAATATTTAATAATATGATTTATGATAAAAATATTTTTTTTAATAACAGTATAATATATTTTTTATTTACAATGTTGTAATATAAAATAAACTTTTAAAAGTAATAATTTTATATTGGAAACAACTTATTAAAATCTGCAAATTATAACATATATATTGATTAAAATTCAATATTTTGATATCCAATATTTTATTTTTTTAATTCATATGAAAGAGAGGAATAGTTTTTTGTTAGAAAATACTAATGACTAACTCATATTTAATATTTGTCAAAAAGTACATTATAATAAAGTTTCTTTTTTAAATATAATAAAAAATATAAAACAGTAAATAGATAAAAAAAATATAGTGCATATCGAATCTTTAGAAAAAGAATTAATCTATTCTTTAGTCAAAAATTAAGAAAAATATGTTAATAATACAGAGGAGGAAAAATGTGAAAGAAATAATACAATTCTTTAGGAACATAATAAAAAATATTTAATTAGATTGTGAAATGAAAAAATAAATTTACTATTACTGTAGTGAGAATTCACTGAATAAAAGTAAACTATTGAGTTATTTAGTAACAAATATCGTTGGATAGATTAGTGTAAGTTGAGTTATTCACTTATTTATGGTAGTAAAAGATGATTTTTATCAAATGAAGATTAAGAGAAAGTATATTATAGATGAAATTTTATAAATTTTAAATTAAATATAAAATGAGATGAAGGTAAGGATAAAAAAATTTCTAATTAAATCAAATAAAGATAAGAAATAATTTTTTTTAAATAAAATCAGATAAAGATAAAATAATTTTCAAATTTTAAAATATAAAATACTATATTTATTAATATTAATATTTTTATACAAATTTAAAGTAATAAAAATGATCTATTCATATATATTTTCAGCTACAAATTTGTAAATTTTATCATTGATAGTTTATATGTTCACGCTACAACTTTCCTCCTTCTTTAATTTTCTTTAAAATTGTGCTTTTTTTTGTTAAGTAGTGTGAAACAGTTAAAAATTTTACTTAATGAAATAAACTATATAAAAAACATGTGCATTTATAATTTTACATATCAAGTATCTATTAAGCTAATAAGAACTAATTAAGTTAAATTTTTTTTCTAAAAAGTAGAAATCTAATGAAATAAATCATTCATAATAAAAAAAATAAAAAAGAGAATCAAACTAAAATAACAATGGGATAAAAAAAGTAAAAAAAAATCATAAAATGAAATTGATATAATAAAAATTTTGGATCGAACAATTGCAAATGATCCAATATAGTAAGAGAAAATACATACAGATATTAAAGATAAAGATAAAAATTTTATCTTAGAAAAAATAATATTGGAGTGATTAAAGGTGAGAAAAAAAAACTTAAATATAATTTGGAAGCTTTTTATAAGAATAATATAATTTTTATAAGAATGAACTTACAAATATTGAAAATAAAGATGAAAACTCTCATCTTAAATAAAATGATGATTTTGAAATGATTGAAGGTGAAAAAAAATAGCAAAACGTAAATATAATATAAGAATATTTTTATGAAAATAAAAAAAATAAATAGTTATGAATTTTAGTAATAAATATAGATTCAAATTCAAATTTTTATGGAGAATTAATTTAATATTAAAATAAATTTTTTTATTTCATAATTTATCTTTCAAGTAAAAAAATGATAAATTAAATTTTTATTAAAAATAATAAATTAACATGTGATAATTTATAAGAATGACACTTATTATAATACAAAGAAATATCACGAATTAATATATAATATATAAATTTAAATTAATTAATTTATTAAAAATATTAAATAAATAAATCTATTTAATTTTTAATAATTTTAATTAATAAAATTTTGTAAAATTATTCATTAAATTTAATTATTTGTTATTTTTATAAAAATATTTTTTTATTATTAATGAAATATTATTTTAAATTTTTATTATATATATTTATTTATAATTTAATTATTAAATATTTTTAAAAAATATTAAATTTTTAAATATATTAATATATCAATTCAAATTTAAATAAAAATAGTAAATTATGATATTGTATTAAAAATTATCAACCTCCTTCACTCTAATATGATTTCATTTTCACAAAGTGGAAGCCTCTGTAGTTTGTACTTTGCAGCAGCAGCCGCTCATGTGATTGCGTAACAAAATAATAATAACCACATGATGGATAAAAAATATTCATATCCTCACATTTCTCACTTTAATTCTATAATAATAAGATAGTACATACATATTCATAAACAATATACCAAATATAGGCCCTTCCGTCTTGTTAAACTTATGAGCTTGGATCTTTAAGAGTTGGGTTACTAGACCCAATAGAAAATTGTTGAATGACAAAAATTAACTTGACAAAAGTACATGATGTCAATTAAAATTTAAAATTAATTTCTTTTTTTGAGAAAAATAATTTCTTTATCAATGAAATAAATGATAAAATTATTGTGAAATCAATTGTAGGAAAAATATAAATATGAATAACCTCTTAAAATAATTACATGTGCATTGGCCACACATTCTTTAATTTGTCTTTCCATTGTTTGGCAAATTACAAAAGTTCCCTTAAGGTCATAATTCAAAGTGATATAGGATTATGAGTAAGGAATGAAATGCCAGTTATAAATGTTTGTAGTCCAACTTAACATCAAATTGATTGTTTAAATAGAACTCTATTTGAAACATTTTCTTTCTGAAACTCAATTAGAAACCTAATTGGTGTAGTCATGCTCTTGTTGTTGGCAGCTATAATAACATAGAAAGAAATCATTAGCAACCTATTTGCCTGAAGCTTCCATTGGGAACTTTAGTAATGGCTTGTGTAGAAGAGTTGATGTGAAATACTAATAATTCGACAACTCATTTACTTTTATTTGGTGCTAATAGTTTAAATTTTTTCACATTTTGTAATTTTTGTGTATCAATTACAATTGCAAAGTGTATCCCTTAAAGAAGCAAATTTGAGGTTGTTTTCCTCACCTAACTATCGCATTTATGATGTTTGGCCTTCTTTTATCGTGTCTTTAAAGGCATATAGGATTACATAACAAATATCAATTACTACCTCTTTCATGATCAATTTTAAACTCCAAAACAAAGGATTAACACAAATCAATATAAAAATATGTCTAAATATCCAATATTTGCTCATAGTTACAAGTAACAATCAAAATTGGAATGAATTAATTATATTACCAACAAATCATACACTAAGTGAGGGTCAATCAAACCACTAAATTATATACTAACTTCATTACTATTCTTATTGCCATTTCCTCAAACACATAAAATACAACATTATTGTCTAATCCTTTTCCTTTGCAATGAGATTAGTTATACCTTATCATGAAATGCAATTTCAATGTAAAGTGTTGTAATCATCCGCAACCTCCAATACTACATTTAACTTAGCTTAAATCCCATTACAATATTGAGCTTATCTCATGTATTCACTTGTGCCAATGCCCATTACTTATCAAATGTTGCAAACAAGTGTTAATATTGTCGGCCCATTCCAAACCTTGGTTTGCTATTGAACATCTACCACTGCCATTATGCTAGTACTCTGCAACCATTATTGATGTTTCTTTACAGGAATTTTTCACGAGTTTCTTGCCATATTTCCAGTGCCATCATGGACCTAAATTTCATCCCTCTCCTTCCTACTTGGTTATTTATTTTGACTAAGTAAGTTTTATGAGTCCTTTTAATTGATTCAATTGCTAATTTCATAAGCTTTTATACAAAATTTCCCTTTATCCATTAAAGCCAATCATAATTAATGGTCAATAAAGTGCTAATGTAAATCTCTAGGTTCATAGTTGAACCACATCACCCAATACACTAAAACATGGCTTTTAGCCCTCATGCAAGGTAAATAGGCTTAAATTAAAACTTTTTTATTTTGATGAAAAATATTTTTTTAAATATAATTATAAAATATTAATATAAAAATTATTTTATTTATTTAGGTCACAGCTTAAACATGAGCATGTGATCAATGTAGGGAACCACTAAAGAGTAATTTCTCATAAGCCTCATATACTAATTATGCAAACTTTGACTGAACAAAATGATAGTACATTTGTGTGAATGACTCTTGTTGCATTGCATGAGACACGTCTACCATTAATTTAAAAGAAAAACGAACAAAATTTTTCTTATTTTTTGAGTACTTTTCAAAAGTCATCCACCTTACAATTTAAAACTTGTAACTCAAATAGACAAAAGACTATAGGTCATATTTCAAATAAATAAGTTTAATACAATGATTAGATAGACATAATTGTACTTAAATTCTAATCCAACTATTAAATACTTTGATGATATTGTCTTTGATCTCCTTAAGGGCAAGAAGGTCCCATTAGGTTAATTTTAACTTGAAAAATATTAACAATATAAGAAATGAGTTATGAGAACTCGACGAATATATGCCTATTAAAATTTGCATTCAGAGTTAATTGAAAAATAACTAAATGTAAATTAAGCACAATAATCATATAAAACCACCAATAAGTTCAGCTTTTAGATCCTATGGCTTAAGGTATTAATAGTTCCTATTTAGTACTTTCATATACATATATCTCAAAATTTCATTTTGTAATAATCTCAATATCTTAAGTACAGAATTGTACAAAATAATCATATCATTATACAAGCTTTTCCAAGCTACATTCATCGTGCATATGCTATAAAGATTCAAAGTGTAAAGCAAATAAATCTTCTTATGCTTCCTAAGTCAATTTTATCCCTTATAATCTCTAACCTTGTCCTTTCAAGATCATCTTTATCCCTCACAATTAGTTATTAGAAATTAAGCGTTTGGTTTCATATCACCTCCCCCTATCATATTTCTCATTTCATTGCCAGTCATGGCCCATTTCACAATGCAAGACATTCATTAGAGCACAAATACTTTTTATCACATTTACAATCAAATTTCAATATCAAAATAACCAATTCATTAATATAGGTCATTTTCACATACTCTATGCTGCTTTGTATAATCTTAGGTCTTAATTCATTCTATAAAAAAAATAAACAATAGTTTATGTTGGCCTTGACAACCCACACCCAAAAAGAGGGTGAATTAGGTAGTTTTAAATTTTTTCTTATTTTTCAAACCTTTTTTAAGAAGTTTTTTATTTTGAGAAGCCATAAGAATAATTTTAATTTAAATACTTCTAAGAAAGCTTTATGAATATGTTTGTACTCAAGTTATGACAATTCAAAGAGCTAATGCAAAGAAATTCATTCAACTAAGGATGATGAATCAATAAGTTAATGCATAAATATATACCGCTTTTACATATTTAGTCATCTATGCATTATCATAAGCACTAAATCATAATTTAACATGTAACATTAAATAAATCATTAAGAAATCAATCTAAGATAATTTAATAGAGAAGTTTACATATAATATATAACAATTCAAATCACTTATGCAAAATAACTCATTCAATTATGCATAGATGAATAATTTAGAAGCTAATGCATGAATGAGTTTCTCTTTTAGTCGTTTAATTATCTAAGCAACAAGATTAATATTGGAGCATAATATATTAATTAACAACAGTAGCAAAACAGAGCATAAATCAGTAAAAAATAGAGCAATGTTGCAAAAAAATAAAGAATAAGGGTAAAGAGATCAAACACAAGGATTTATAGTGGTTCCTTTCTTGGATATCCTCACTAAGGTGTACATCCACTCTCTAAGCTCTCCAAACTTGTGTTAATCCACTATCCCTTCAAGTTTCAATGGCACTTGAAGAAACCTTATAATCCTTGCTCTTTCTTGAGCAAAAACTCTCTTACAAGGGATACCTCACCCTCTCTAAGTTTTTTCAAGGGATACTTCACCTTTACAATTAGGAAATGATATATGATGAAGAACAATTCATACAAACTCTCTTAAAGAATGGATAATACAAATGAAGCACTAAGAATAGAAGAATTTCAGAAATTAAAGCTCAAATCATGATTTAGATGAAGAAGGATGTAAAATGATGTTTTCAAGTGAAGTTCAGGCTCTCTTTATGCTGTATTTTATGTTTCTTAGCTTATATATAAAGCCCATAGAGTATTATAGCCATTTTGAGGTTGTTAGGAATGAAAACTAGCTATTACTAACCGTTATTCGCGCACCAAAACTGCTACAATCAAATGATGAATCGATTCAGAATGTCCAAAGTGCTTTCTGGATGTTTGGAGTCGATTAGTCAATCGATTCACCTAGATAAAAATGTAGACTCAACTTTAAAAAGTCATAAATTCTTCATTTTAAGTTCGTTTTAAGCAAATGACCTATTATTAGAAAGCTAATTGAGTATACTTTCAAATAAGACTAGTTTCATGCTTATATCTGATGTCATTTTTAAGATATGTTCAAAAAAAGAGCAAAGGTCAGAAACAGTGAATAAGTGAAAATCTGATTTTAAGACTCAATTTGTAAAATTCATAACTCTTTCATATCTTAGTAATTTTAAGAAAATGACCAGTCCATGAAAAACCCTTTGAGTCTATTTTCACATAAAAATAATTTCATGCTCATATCATTTGTATTTTTCAAGATATGATAAAAAAAAAGCACACATTAGAAATGGTTAGCATGTAGAAAGCTGATTTTTAGATTCAACTTGAAGAGATCATAACTCTTTTATGTATTAATCATTTTAAGCAAATGATATATTTATGAAAATATCATTGAGTCTATTTTCATATGGAAAAAGTTTTATAATCAAATCATGAGTATTTTATGAGATATAATTGAGAGAATGACAAAAGGTTAAAACTGAAAACATTAAAAACTCATATCTCATTTGTTTTTAAAATGTCCCCATAGGTTATCTTGTAAAAATATGATTGTGGGCTATCTTTTAAAGAATTTTTATCAAGCTAAGATTATGAAAAATATGTTTGAGCTCTATATCATAAAATACTCTATTTTACAAGAAAGTCTAAGCCTAAAGCGAGATACTACACCAATGAAGTTTCTTGGCTTTCTTGATGCTTTCAATCTTTCAAATACTTTAATCTTCTCAACTTTCAATGCTTGGATCACATCTCCTTTTTTATCTTTCTTCCTTATTCTTGAGTTGAGCATAATGTGATCTTTTATTCATTTGCTCCAATGCTCACTCTTCTTCATCTTGGACTTTTCTATATACAAGTTCATCAACCTTGCAAACAATATAGTCAGTCCAATATAATATATTAAGATATTGATGCATAATTCATATAAAACCAATTAGCACAAGTTCATGCATAATCATCTTTTTATATATCTTGATTAATCATATGCTTAGTAATGCTTATATAAAGTATAACTTTTTTAGCATATTGTCAAGCATTGGATTGTAACTATAGTATAGCATGTCTATTGAAGATTTTATAATATTTTAGTACAAAGACATACAATTCTATTATGACATTCATTTATCATCATGCATATACAAGAACAAGTATAGTCATTATATCATATATATGCATCAATTATAACATAGTATGTTTATTAATATATATCACTTTAGCATAAGACATACAATGCTACTGTATCATTCATTTGTCATCATCAAAACTCATCACATAAAGCCTTAAGGCTAACAGTTTAGTCCATATACATTTTATGTATCACAATACTATTATGCCTTATTTTAAGTTTAAGCATGTATTTAGAAGTTAATTATACCTAGTTATAACATTAAAGCAAAATTGGGTGAGAAGAGTCACTTTAAGAAGCAATTGAGAGTTTGTTATGCGATTCCAAAAGCAAAGAGCCTTGTTATGAAGTGCTTTGTGCTTTTACCTTTTTATAGATAGGGAATGATCCATAATGCATTTGCTCTTCCCGCATTCACCTTTAGAAATGGTTGAGTTTACTTTTGGTAGTAGAGAACCACTTTGTGAGTTGCACCTTGACGTATCATATTTTGAACTCAAAGAAGCCTTTTATAAAGTGCTTCTCCTGCATTTACTTTTGGAAATGGATCCTTTATATTTTTCTAAAAGTTTTACTATTCACTTCGCTATGTATATCCTTTCATTTTGTTTGTTACTCAACTAATCTTCTTTGACTTCTAAATACATATCAAGGGTTCTTTATTCATGTCATTTACATCGTTAATCATTCTTTTATCACCATAGTCAACACCTTTCTCACATAAATCATAAATTCCAAAATTCATATATAAAGCAAATTAGAATCATTTAAATCCTTAAGCTAAAGTTAGAGTTTCCTTTGATTTACCTACTATGAAAAAGGTAACTAAATGGTAGATTTGTTGTTTCCTTAGTTGTAATCACCTAAAAATAAAAGTTCTTGAGTTAAATTTTCATTTTCCTTTGAAATTGAAATACTCCATTTCTCACCAAATTATGGAGAAATCATGAGAGAAAATATAAAAATAATGAGGGCTTCACCTTAATTGAAGAAGAGCTTGAAATAAATTGGTACTTTTCTTACTTGATGGAAGATCAAAGATGAAGGAGTTGCAAAAGTTGAGCAAATTAGAGAGAGAAAGAGAGAGAGAGAGAGAATGAAGGTGAGGGTTGAGAGAGTTTGGAAAAAAAAATGAAGGAGAAAGGGCTTATTAACTTTAAAAATAAGATAGGATAGTAGGGCATTTTTAGAAATATTTTCTAAATCTCCTTCGCACTTATATACTTACTTTCACTCACTTATAATCTTTTAACATTTTATTTTATCCTTTTTTTTTCATTTATTTCGGGCAAAGTTCTTTTATCAAACTTCATTTAATCCTAACTTATCTACACCACATACGAATTTTGCTTTAATTATTACCAACCAAAAATTTATGTAATCATTCTTCTTAAAGAATAATTATTTAATATTAAATATAAAGAATTTAAAAAAAATTTCTTTTATTTCAAAGTGATATTTACTTTTTTGCAATATTATTATAATACTAAATATTATTTTTTAACTATGAATATAAATAATATATTATATATTTATTAATTATTAATGTATATAAATTATATTTTCTTATAAAAATACCTTTCTACCAAATATAGCCTTGATCATTGTACAAATGCAAATAGTCATGAATAGTTGAGGGTCAAAATTGGTCTCCAAGAATCACAATAGTGAAATCTCAAACGCAACGTAGTTCCAGTTTCAGGTTCGTGTCTTGCGTTGTGTATGAATGACACCAAGATTTTCGATTTCCTTTTCCAAAAGAAAAATATCCGCGTGCGTGATTTTTCCGTCGTTCCAAACAATTGCTGGGCCCCTTAGTCCGTATATTATTTTACTTCTTATGTTTATCTTCTTCGTCGAGAAGAGGCAATTCTGGTTGGCTTCTACGCCCCACGAAAGCAAAAACCACCACCTCCCAAGTGTTTAAATTGGAAAGTTTTGTTATTTTTGGATCTTACTTTTTCTCAAGAAAAGATGGCTATCTGTGTATCTTGTAGTGGGTCGTCTGCGCTCATTTCAAAGAGGATGGACAATAAAAGGTTTGTATTAGCGGTAAGATTGCCTCTTGGTAATGGAAGATGTGGCACCAGTAGGGCTCTACTTCCTGTTATCCGGGCTTCTATGGTCGATTCTTCCTCATCCCCTGATTTTGTTAGGCGCATGGAACAAGCCTGGTTAATCTCACAGGTAGAATTCTTTCTCCCTCTTTTCAATTCGTGTTATCTAATTTCAGTGTGAGTGGAATTTGTAATTTTTGAATTTCGTCCGGTGATAATAATTTTCTGTGAAGTTTGTATCTTCAAAAGTACAGAATTTCGAGACTCAATTTGGGACCTTCCATTCCAATTATGCTAGCGTAATTAGAAGATGAACCTCATGCTGTGGTTTGATTTCCTATTTGATTTTATGGTAACATAATGTTCATATTGAGTTTTTAAAACCTTCATTTTTTTTTTCCAAATCAATATCATATTAGCCAATGGGAAAAGACACGTCCTAGAAAAAGGAGTAGAGTAGAAACAATTGCAAGCAGGTCAACATAGGAGTTGTACTCTTTGCGCCTTCATCTCCATATGGGAAGTAAATGTACCTCTTATGTTTTGCCTTCCCTTTGAAGTGATTAGTAATTGGTAATTTGGTTTCTCATAAGTCGTGTCCTTTCACTTAATTTTGAAGCTCTAATATACTTGCAAAGTTGCAAACTTATACTAGGCATGATCCTTCCTTTTATCTTAGCATATATGGTCGTTTCTCAGGTGCTCTGTGGTTATTCTACTAGTTTTTATTTTTAATGTGCTCAGTTGCTTTGACAATCAAGATAGGAGTGCTGACCGGGTATTTTTTGATGATCAAGTCAAGCATACCCTAGTGTTATAATTATACTTTTTTACCTTCCCTAAATATGCATGTTCTTCGCTATGACTTTGAATCAGTTCCTGAAAATATTACAAGTTACGTTTTAACAGGCTGTTAGGGAGATCTATTCATGAGATAATCCAAATAAGTCAAATTATTTCTATATTGGTCCTTGATTTCTCCGATATTCATGATGCAGCAACCGAGGCCAGTTGTGTGTTCGTCTTGCAAATCAAAGGGGCATGTTGAATGCAAATGGTGTGGGGGCACAGGTTTCTTCATTCTTGGAGATAATATGCTTTGCGAAGTTCCATCCAGGAATACCAGCTGTATTATCTGTGCTGGCAAGGTATCTTTACGATGAGAGATTTTGAATTCTCAAATGCAGTTTTCCTCCTCTGCACTGTTTACATTATCGGCTTACCTCATTTGAGGAAACTTATGTTATTTGATTCAGGGCTCTATGTGCTGCTCTGATTGTCAAGGAACGGGGTTTCGTGCAAAGTGGTTGGGAGAACCTCCCATTCCCAAGTAGCAAAAGTAAGCCGCGGTTAGAAAAAATGAGTACAGCATGAAGTTCTTGAACAGTATTGTCCAGCTTCTGTTTTAAAACTGACATGTTACCTGAAGTAATCATTTAGCAATCTTTTTTATTCGTAGCATCTTAAAGTGTCATTGTTTTATGAAGTTAGATATGGAGGAGCACTGGAGCAGTGCTAAAACTATTGACAAAAGAATTTTTTTACCCCTTCGAATGAATGGGCAAATATAAATCCTTTTGTAAAAGTCATTCGTGGCGTGGTTCATGATGTCAGAACATTCAGTTTTGTTGAATCACCTTGTCAAACATGTTATAAGGGTTATATTTAGAAACAGACCGATTAATTGATAGATACACGTGCTGGCCTGACTAATTACTAAGTGTGGCCTACACATTCTTTGAGAAAGCCACAAAAACTTGACATAAGCATCAGCTGCGGAATGGACAATCTTCTCATTGAGCTACTCCAAACTATTGCTGAAAAACCAGTTTGTTGACACCACCATAATCAAAAGGGAAAAGTATAATATACCATCCCGTTGATTAAATTTATTTTTTAAAATTTTTTTGAAAAATCAAATTCTATGTGCTTAAATAACAGTTAGATCTAATGATATATTGGTATATTACTGATTCAATGGTACCATACAAGTTTCGTAATCTGAATCATGCTGTTGAAGAACAGTGTATTGTAGACAAAATAACACAACTAACTTTTGAATACAAGAGAGAAAACTAGGTACAAGGTAACCATTCTCAGACTTCGCTGAATACAAGAAAGAAAACAAGGTAACCCATTCTTTCAGAAGTGCTGTATTTGAATTACCCAAAGAGCAAAAGGTGGCAATTTTTGTATGAAAACAGCTAGAATTGTTAACAACTAATTGCTCATAATCTCCTGTGTGTCCTTATGAAGTTTGTTGTGTTCATTGCAATTGCTGTGGAACATGCATATGCTCCAGCCGAGCAAGCAAACGCAGAAAACAGGAGAAGGGCCTTCCACTGTCTTGCATTGACTAGAATTGCGAACGCAGCAAATGCAACAGCCACAGCTACAAGGCCATTTTTCCAAGCTTGGAAAGCTTTGACAACGCTTCGACATCCTTTACAATGTATGACATGCCTGAAGTATCTGTTGGCTAAATTTGGGGCATGCATTGTTCCAATGCCACCCTTGGCAGGTGAAGAAGCTGAAAGCCCAGCAACTAGTCCAGCAGGTGCATGTTCAACCACGGCTGGCTCTTTAGGCAGTGAGATCGTGCTGTGACCAAAATGGTATGGCATTCCATGTCCTACTTTGTCCATCCACTTCCGATATTCAGCTACCCATGTGTCCGAGGATTTTAGGTTAAGGTATAGTTCCTTTGTAGGAACCTTATCTTTCAACAGAATTTCGTTTTGGGATGACAAGAATCCCATATCTTGCTCAAAGACTTTGCTAGCATTCTGATGGAAGTACCATTTGGGGAACACCTTTGCTAGGGGGGATCTTTTAGTCCCTCCAAACCTCACAATCAGCATAGATTTCCCTTGGCCTGTTGGTCTGCAAAGGAAGAGGCCGGTGAAGTAGTGTTTTTCACCTCTCTCATCAACAATTTCACGGTTATTTTGAAGAACACATGGAGCTTCAAACCGTAAAAGGTTAGGCATAGACCCATCTTTCTCTCTGCCCCACCAGCCAGCAAATCCTCTATCAGTACGTTCAGTGACCTCAAAACATAATGGTTGAGCTTCCTCCCGTTTTGCAGTCCAATCTGTCCTGTCGTGTGAGATTGGGATATGAGCAGGGTCCATCAGGTTTTCCAGAAGAATGGAGTGATCATATGGGAGTTCATGAGTAGTTGAAACATCTTGAAACCCCGGCCTGGCAAAGTTCTCAAACCAGGGTATTTTAGAAATGTTTGGAGGTGTCTTTGGAGACATCCATACCCATATAACTCCTTGTGAGTCTCTCACCTCATATGTTTTGACACAAGCTCTTTGTGGGATTTTGGCATCAGCAGGAAGCTGTAGATATATAGTAATGTACAACATATATCATTGAATCCCAAAGAAGTAACTAGTAACTACGCATGCATCCATCTAATTAGTTGATGCTATCGAGACAAACCTGAGGTATCTTCACACATTTTCCCTCGCCGTCGAATTGCCATCCATGATAAAGGCACTCAAGCCTTCCATCTATCAACTGGCCTTCGGATAGTTTTGCTAGTCTGAATCAAGCAAAAAAGCATGGCAATTTCAGCACGTAGTGAGTGTACAATAAAAGCACATCTCAAGGACTGCCATATTTATATGCATTTAGATCTAATCTAGCTTCAAGGATTGCCATGTTTATATGCATTTAGATCTAATCTATCTCCTAATTTCTACAGTGTATTTACTTAAACAAGATTAATGCAAGATCGTCTAGTACAGACGTTCACTGATAAAATATTGACAATTAAAGGGTCTCTCACATCTTGTCTCTAGGATTTAAAGCTCTGGAAGGACATCACTTAAAGTTATATACAAATTTCATTCGATTGCACTTAATTGAGTAGTTTACCTATGGGGGCAGCGATCTTCATAGCACCGAAGCTCACCATTTCCATCTTTAAACAGAACCAGTTGCTTGTCAAACACTTTAAGACCCAAAGGTGCATCGTCAGGCAAATTCTGAGTCAAGTACAAAGGGTACCATTCTTCTGTCCATTCGTAGTCCGCTACGACTCTATCGCCTCTGCCTTCCTCTTCACCAGAAGGACCGACAAGAACGTTGCGATCTTCTTCACCAAGCGAAGGTACAGCTTTCATATCTGCTATGGCACCACATCTGGAATACTGGTTTCTTGTTGATGCTAATAACGGTTGTGATGATGAGAGAGAAAAAGACCAGAGTACAAATGGCGGCGAACTTCGGTTGGACGGTGGAGGGATGGAGAGACGAGGAGGAAGAGACGAAGGATGCACGAAGGAGAGAATTGGGTTTAACAAAGCCATGACTTGGTCGTGGAAATGTGGGAGAGAGTTGGCAGAAGAAAAGATGAAGCCATGGGCGATAGAAAAAGGGAAAGGGGAGGAGGCTGAATTAGTTTGTCGGTTGCTTGGAGGAACGGTGTTGCTGTTCTGGCCACACAATCTTGGCACAAGCCATACACTTCCACAGTCCACATGTACGACGAGGACAGTCAGTTGGACTTGGAAACAAACGTGGGGAAGTATGCCTTTATTTCAAATTAATCGGTATTTATAATTTCCAACGTTTTTAAAATATATAAATTTCATAAAATTAATATATAAATAATAAAATTGATAATTAATTTTTTTATTAATTAAAAATACAATAGAGGTATGTCTCTCTGGTTTTCCATCCTCTAGTAGATTATGGGCTTATATATTACATTAATGATTAATTAATAGAAATAATTATTAGTTGATATTTAATTTTATTAATTGATTTAATTAGTTGATAATATTTATTATTTATTTAAATATATTTATTAAAATTAATTATTTATATATAAAATAATATATAAAAATATGTATATATTTAGAATTTATTTGAGTATTTTTATTTTAATAATATTTTAAATCATAATATATTTTTTATTATTTTAAAATTTTACAATTATATCATTATAATTTATTATAATTATTTAAATTTTTTTAAAAATAAATAATTATAATTTTTTAGTTAAAAAATACTTATAATATTTCGATAGATGTAGTAATTATTAAAATTTTAACTATTTTTAATATTAAATTTAAAATCTATGTATTTATCATAAAAATATTGATCAATTACACATTTTAAATATAAAAACATATACTTCATAACTAATATTACCCCATTGTTTCTTTTTTCCTTAATATATATTATTTTTTAATTTAAAAGATATCATTTGATAAAATATTAATAATTTTTTCAATATGTTTTTTTATTATTCTCTATGAAATAAAATATATAGTTATACAATTTGATAAAAAAGATATGATTATATTTATATAATTTTTTGTTATTATATAAATATTTTAATATGATTAATTATACTTATTTAACTTTTGTTTAAAAATAAATAATTATAATTTATTATATATATTAAATTTTTTTAAGAAATAAATGAATATAATTTATTATTTTTTATTTGTTAAGGATACGAATATTTTTTCCATATTAAATATAAATTAATTATTTTAAAATTCTTAATTTTTTCAAAATAGCTATTTAAGAGTCAATAAATTGATTAAAATAATTATTTATTAAATATTTAAATCAGTTTATTAATTTAATCATACAATTAAATATATTCAAATTAACTAAAAATTGATCAAAAAATTATTTATATATCATCTAAGTCATATTCAAAAACTCAAAAATCTCTCCCCAATGAGCGAAGTTAATGCGTTTTTATTTTTCCTAGTGTGTAATATATTCCTTTTTTAAAAATAGTGAAATTTATATGATTATAAGTTTTATAATAAAAGATTAATTAGGGAATAAGTTCAAAATAAGAATAGTATTATTTAAAAAGGAGAACTATAAAGACACATTATGCCATGTACACCCTAAAATCACTTGATATGGATCCTGCCAAAAAGGATTGATTGTTGCAGTGTTTTTAAAGGAATATCTTTATCCTTGATGCTCTTTTCAGGAATTCTACTTATAAACATGACCTAAATTTAATTTTTTTAATTCTCATTGATGCCCTTTTTGATAAGAAATTGAATCCCTATTTTTATTCTCACTAGTATCCTTTTTAATAAGAAATTGAATCCTACTATCAATCTAACACTCTCTGATAAAGGAGGGTATTAAAAAACTCATATTCAATTCAAATGTGAGTTAAATATTTTTATCTTGAATATTAGGAGAAATTTAGTTAAATATTAGTGTGCATTAACAACCTATTTGGTAGGAGAGAGAAGAGGAGATAGAAAAATTTTAGAGAAAATTGGAGGAGAAAAGGCTACTTCTTGTTTGGATATTAAAAAAAATATGAGTGAGATAGAATTTACAAGAGAAATTGGACATGAGATCCACTAAAATTTTTATATTTCCCGCTATTGAGAGAAAAGCAAAAAAGATAACATTAAAAAAAATTTAAACAAAATTTACTACATCTTTTATCTATTTCAATTTACACATATGTGATCAAATGAACAAAAAACCTATTATGGAGGAAAAAATATATATAAGCTTGGGTAATACTTCTATTAAAGGTGTCCAAAAATGCACTTCTCGGCCCAACCCACCCAAACTGGACTAATTTTTACCATTTGAGCTAGTTCAGGTCAGGTTGCAGGGTAATAATGGGTTGAGAAAGAAGGAAAACTAGGTTGGTATAGGTGGGCTTGGGTCACAAATTGTAAGCCTAGTTGGACCCATTCCCACCTGATGCCATGAACCTTTATTTTTTTAATCCCCTAGAACTGAATACGACGTCGTTTGAGTTTAACTATAAAATACGGGATCAGATGAGAACTAATGTAGCCTCTCACTTCTTCGATTTCCAGCTCTTTTCTCATTCCCCTTCAAAAAGACCTCAGTAAAGCTCCACCCATATGCCTTTCAGACTTTATCAAAAAATGAAGCTTCTTGACTTGTGTTTGTGGTCGCATTGCACTTGCCACTGGTGGAGCTGCCATGATTTGGTGATATTAGTGGATTTTTTGTTCTTTGACGCATAAATCAAACGAAAGAGAAGGTAATGAGTTCTAACCACTAATTCTTTTATATGATAATTCCCTATTTTTTCCTCCTCCTCAGTAACTCTTCTTTTTTGCTTGCATTTGGATCCTTGACATCATTTGTCCTACACCCAATCATTAGTAGCTTGAAGCTATTTTGCCACTACATCCTTCTAGGTTGAATCAGCGAGAGGAATTCATTTTTTGGCAATAGTATCATAGGACATACAAAAATCTTTCCCTAGTTAAAGAAAGCCAAAGCTACCTCCTAGCTCTTGGAACTTAGAAGTAGGTAATGACTTATTTTTAACTCTTTGTAAACCAATTTTCACCTATTTCTTTGATAATTTTGAATTAATGATGTTTTCATCCATATATTTCAATGTTATTCATTGATAGTTTATTATTCATTTAAGTATTTGGCTGTCATTAGTCTAATATTGATGACCACAAATACATGGAATACTGGTTGAAATATGTAAGTTCTATTTTATTATTTGCTTACTTCTTATACAACATTTTGCAAAATGACTTTCACTATCCTTATTTTGGGAGATATGACCTCTAATGCAATATAATTAGCTCTTATCTTGTTTACTTTTTCTCTTTGACTAATATAATTTTCCTTAGCTAGTTTCTAAGAACAGATATCCTAAATCATATCAAAATTCACATCCATTTGCACTAGTCATTGTTCTATGGGCCTCTAGAGTTATAAGTGCATAAGTCAAATGACTGACTCTGGAGGTATCAATATCAAGGTAATTTTCCTTGTAGAAGAGAAGCCCACAAAGCTACCTCTAGCAAGACTATGTCATGCTTGCTAGCATATTATACTTCTGCTTTTCAACATATATTTGTATGTAAAAACATAGAATGAGAAGCATAATCTTTTTATTCTATTTTAGTTTGTATTTTTAAGGTTAAGAGATTGATGAATTGATAGTCATTTACTTTAATTTTAATCTAAATATGGTTTCTAATAGTCTCATGATTGCAGTTGTGAGGAATGTTGGTCCAAAGCTAAGGTAAGGTGACCTAAAAGGAGTGAAGTTTATTTTTGTTGGGATTTATTTGATAAAATGAAGAAATAGTTAAATTTTTTGTTTCTATCAGTGTGCTATCTTTTGATTTTTAGGGACATAAGAAACTAAGTATTAACTTTATAATAAATAAATTTTATGCTTTTCTTCATGGTATATTGATATGGTTGTATTGCATTTATTTATGTAGGCATTGAAGCTGAAACTTGCTAAAAAAATTAGGAAATATGCATAAGGATTGTGTTAGTATCCATTTTTTTATTTTTTTAGGATGTAAGTATTAGTGTAATGTAAAAAACATGACTAGCATAGTAGAATAGTGCTTTAGTTTATTAATAGAGACCTTGATTCTTTTTGTAAGTAAAGGATATTTTTTTGGGCAACTATAAGTAAGGTCACACGAGTGACAAAGATAATATGCCTACATAAAATGTCATAGTAAATGAAAATTTTGTATTTTGTCGTTTAATGATAGAAAGTTAGTCCAAGCACATGAATGATGGAGCAACATTTTGTTTCATGCCATTTAAATCAATTTATATCTTGTTTTTAATTTATTGAAGAGTTATCTTGCTTTTATTAAAAAAAAGGCTTAGTTTCAGCTAAGGCCCATTGCTAATATTAAGTTAAAGAAGCCTATCATAATCTAGCTCGACCTAAATGTACCCGTCTAACCTATCACAGCTTGAAAAGTCACAGGTTCTTTGAAGACTTGAGCAAAAATAGGTTTAAAATTTAAGGCCCGAGATATCTATGGGCAGGTCATTAAATTATACAAACTTGGCTCGGCTTGACCCATCCTATGGACACCCTAACTTCTATGACACATTTTCTAATGCACTTTTTCTATTTGTACTTTTGATATCGTAGCTTTATTTTTTTTATAATTGTAAGAATAGTTAAATCACTAGATACATACGTAAAAGATTAAGGATTAAACTTTAAATGTAATGAAAGGTACAAAATCTTTAAAGAACAACCAATACCATTTAATTCAAAGGCTCTTAGGAGATTAAGGTTCTATTTGTTATGATGAAAAATATTTTTTTATCAAATATGATTATAAAATATTAAAAATGAAAGAATATTTTATTTATTTGATGTTAAATATAAAAAATTTGAAAAAATGATTTTCTCTATTCTAGAATGAAAATTACTTTTTTATTACCATACTTTTAAATATCATTTTTTAATCATTAGTACAAAGAGCATATTACTTATTTATTAATATATATAAATGACTTTTTTATGAAAAATAGTTATTACTTTTTTATTACCATACTTTTAAATATCATTTTTTAATCATTAGTACAAATAGCATATTACTTATTTATTAATATATATAAACAACTTTTTTTATGAAAAGTAGTTTTTGATAAAATAAATGGCGCCTAAGGCTTTGTTTATTTTTTGAAAAATATTTTCTCATATAAATTTTTTATTAATTTTACCCTTAATTTATTTTATTGTTCTCCCTTTCATAATAACAAAGGTTTTTTTTTCAAATTAAATTTATGGATAATTTTTATTAATTTTAATTATAATAATATTGTGTTAAAAATATTTATTTAATTGAAAATTCTCAATGATTAGTATTAAAAATACATTGGATGACAAATTTGACATTGAATTTATTTTGACGATATTATTGTTATTTTAATCTTCTAATTCTTCTTTCTCCTCACTTTTTAACTCAACCAGGTAAAAGAAAATTATTTCTTTCTTCCTTACTTTGTTTTTAAATCAAACATAATGAAATAAATTATCTTCTCTCTTATTCTTTCTTTCCTTTTTTCTTTTTATTTATTTTATTTCTTCTCTAATTTCTCTTTTAATCAATTAGAGCCTAAGTGCTTGTTTTAAGGATTAGTGGCTTCAATAATTAATCTTATATGGTTTTAATAATTAATTTTAAATTTTTTATATATTTAATTATATTCTTAAAATATTTTAATTATATGTTATATATAATAATTTCAAGTATATTGGAATTTATTCAAATATTTTTTTATTTTAATAAAATTATAAAGGATGAAATATTAAGTTTTATATCTAAATTAGCCTCATTTTTTTAGGCTTTGTTTTGTATAATAAATAAATTAATTTATAATTTATTAATCTAATCAATAAGGTATAAGAATCAATAAGTTATAAGTTAATTTTTAAATGTATTTTATACACTAAGTTATCAAAAAATAAAATCTATTTTAATAAGTCACTTTGAATGCCTTATAACATATAAGGTACTATCTTTTCAATTTTTTTTAAAAATATGTCTTTGTTTTTTTGTTAATTTATAATTCATGCACATCATAATTTAATCCTAAATGTTATTTTTTATAAAATATAATAATTTAATTTTGACATAATATATAATATCATAAAATAAATATATGAAAATATATATAAATAAATATATAATATAATAAAATGTAATTAATTATATTTTAAGTAATTATAATTCTATTATAAATAATAATAAAATTAAAATTATTTAAATAAATATATAAGTTTATAAAATATAATTAATTAAATATTAAATATTATATATATTTTAAAATATCTTAATTGCATTAGTATAATTTTTTCCTTAGATTAATATGAATTATTTTAATTTATATATATTTTCATTTTATTTTGTAATTTTAATTTATTCAATAGTTAATTTTATCAAATATTTTATATATAATTAGTTAACTTATTAACTATATGTGTAAAATATATCCTTAGTCATTTTACTATAATTATATAACTTATTGTTCTTTTAGTAATTTAATGGTGTATAAATAAGGAGGACATTTTTACCTTTGAAAAAATTTGGGCAAGGATGAGTGATTCATTACGTTAATTTTTAGTCAAACTCAGGTGTAAAGATTTTAGACCAAATGAAATTGAATTGATTGAATTATTTACTAAAGTGATGCCATTTTAGACATTAACCAATTAATTTAGTATATACAACCTTCCACAATGTGAAGTTTAGGCTTGTTAAACAAGTCAATTCGTATGGATATTGGCCAGTTCACGATGGGCCAAGTCTGTGACATATCGATTCATATTACTTGTATCTAAAATGGATTCAATTTTAGAGGTTCAAGCTTGCCAAAACCTATAATGGATAGAGCTTAATCCATGAACTCCATGGATATCGGCTGGTCTATCATGGACCAGTTTGTGATAGGTTAGCTTATATCATTCATATTAAAAAATAGGATTAATTTTTAAAGTCTAAACTTGCAAAAACCAATGATGGGTTACAAATTGTTCATGGGTTATGATTTATTTTATAGCCTTGGTGAAGTTTCTATCAAATCAAACTTTATTTTGCCCTTGGAACCTTTAATCAAAACTAACCCTCTTTCTTCTATAATAACCTCTTATCTTTGTATCTTTCTAATGTAACAATTTCTAGTGTAGCAACTCATCTCTTTCAATTCACCTTTTTTTTTTTTTTCATTTTTTAAGAAAATTCCAAGATTTTTCTTCTTCAAATGTATGAATTTATTAGAAAACCTAAAAATTTGAAAGGAGTTAATGTTGATTCAAATATATGATATTTTTGTTTAAATACAAAACCAAAAGATGTAGGAGTTGAAAGAGTTTGAAGGAATATTTAGCCATGCTAGAAGGTTAAAACGAGCAAGTGTTGAGTATTTTGGAGTTTTTCTATGGGTGGTTGAAGAAAATTAACTTGTATTTTGTTTTGGGTGATTATGCATATGTTTTTTCTTTAACTTTTATTTATTTTTTCTGGGTTAAGATGAATTTTTATTTAAATATGCTTCTTTTACTAGTAATGCAAACAAATTGATTAAACCTGTTTATAGTCAATATTAACCAAAGCGATTGGTTTGATTTAGTTTATACATTTCATTTAATTGAAATTAATTTAATTTTAAGATGCTTTGATTTATTTCGATTGGTTAAATTTAATTTATTTAACCAATTTTAACTTGCCAATGTATACCTCTATGTAAAAATGATGTTTCTATACATCATTTAAATAACAATATATGTAATCAATTATCAAATCATGGTATCAAATCAAATTTAAACTAAACTTCATACAATCAAATTATTACTAATTAGCTGATATTCTTAGTACACATGGTGTAGTAGTATCAATGTTATTTTAGAGATTTTATTCCTTTTATATCTTAGTAATGTGCAAAATATTTCTATATACATTTTTTTTCTATATTTTGAATCTTAAAGTATTACATGTGCTTAATTTAACGACATTAGTCTTGTTTTGTGATTGGGTCATAATTTTGAAGTGTAGTTAAATTATTTAGTTAATACCAAAATTTTAACATTATTTTAATTTTTTTAAATGTTTGCCATAACTTGACTTATAGAGATTTAATTGAGATGATCTTTATATATTTAGAAATCTAAGAAATAGTTCTACAAATTTCATATTGAAGGCAAAATCAAGTTCAGTCATTCACATGTTTAAATTTTATAGGGAAGATGAAATAAAGTTAACAATTTCTTTCATAAAATTATAAGCTGCTAACAAAATAACTTATGTATTATATAAAGTTACAATTTTGTTTTGAAATAATAATTTGTTGTATTGAAGGCAAAACCTAATTTAGTTATTTAGAGGTTCAAATTCGATAAGGAAGATGAGATAAAATTAACAATTTTATTTATAAAATTATAAAAGTTACAATTTTGTTCTAAAATAATAATCCATATAAATAATTTTATCCTGTTGTATAGATTCATATAAATAATTTCCTTCCTTAATTACTATATGAAGGGATGAAATTATATATATAAACTGTTATTCAAGAATAATTTTATTAGTGCATTTTGATTTTAGGGATGTTAATTTTATCATAAAGTAGTGTTGTTATTTAACCTGACCCGACCTCAATTTTTAGGTCATATCTAAAATTTTCAATGTCAAAATGGTGTTAAATTAAAGTCAAATCTTTCGTACTTTAAAATTAGTAAAATCACATCATTTTGACAGTAAATAAGTGGCTACAAATTGACTTGCAAGATTTTACCATAGTAAATTGTTTATGTTTTGGTTTACTTTAATAATTTAGCCAACAAGTGGATAATTTAATTTGGTTTTGGTTTACTTTTAATGTTCCAAGTGAATAATTTAATTAGGTTGACCTAATACAAGACTTAATACAATGATTTAATATTTAACTAGGTTTTGGCTTTTAATATTTTATAAACCAAAACATAAGACCTAATACAATAAATTAGGTTAACCTTTAATATTCTAAGTGAATAATTTAATTTTTTTACTATGTATTACTTTAGTAAGTTTTGCTAACAAGTGGTATTAGAGGTCAGGCTCTAGTATATTTTATTTATGTGAAGATTGAGGCTAATACAAGTAAAATGGTATTTTTGAATGTTGAGAACTATGCTTTTTGGAAAAGGATGATTGAAGATTTGCTTTATATAAAATGCTACTATTGGCCTGTATCTACTGATGAAAAATTTGAAAATAAATCAAGTTTAAAATGGAATTTATTGCATAGATAGGTTTGTGGGTATATTAGGCAATAAGTAGAAGAGAATGTGCAGAATCATATTGAAAAGAGGACACATGCTTATACATTGTGGAAAGCTACATGCCAGAAAGATCGAGAATAATAAAATATTCTTGATAAAGCAAATGATAAGAATAAAATATCAAGATGATACTTTAATGACATATCACTTAAATAAATAAATATTAAGGAAATATTAATCAGCTTTCTACTATAGATATCAAATTTGAAGATGAAATTTAAGATTTAATTCTTCTTAGTTCTTTACTAGACTCTAGAGAGATGTTTAAATGTTTTTACTTAATTTTATCTCAGATGGCATGATAACAATTGACATTGCTAAAAATGACATCTTGAATGAAAGTTAAGAAGGAAATCAGAGGGTTCTTCATCACAACCAGATGTTATGCTTGTTGAGTCTCAGGGGAGGGGAGAAGTAAAAGTTAAGATACAAAGAATAGAGATTATAATAAAAGCAAATCTATAAAAAAATTTGAAAATGTTGAGTGTTATTATCATAGCAAAAAAAGGCATATAAAGAAATATTTTTAAAAGTTGAAAAAGGACAATAAAAATAAAAATCATACAAAAAAATGAAAAGGTAAAGAAAATGAAAGTGATAAAGATCAAGCTACTACAATCATTAATTAGTTTCTTTTAGTTTATAAAGATAATGTCATCAACCTTGCGAAGAATAAAACCAGTTGGGTAATTGATAATAATGCTTCCACCCATATCATATATAGAAGGGATGTTTTTTCATTTTATATTCTTAGTGATTTTAAAGATGTAAGATTAGCTCATAAGGGTGCAATAAAGTGTGTTGGTATTAGAAATGTCATTATGAAAACATCGAATGGCACTAGATTAATCCTCAAGCATGTAAAACATGTTTCAGACATTTAGTTGAACCTACTATTTGTAGGTAAACTTTATGATAAAGACTATAATAATTTCTTCTCACATAAGTAATGGAAACTTACTAAGGGTTTTATGGTTGTGGCTAAAGGTTCAAGGTATTGTACAAATTTCTTGACTTAAGTAAAAATTGTTAGAGATGTTATTAATTTTACAAAGTCAAGTGATCAGACTAAGTCATGAAGTAAAAAAAGATTGTTATTTTAGTTAAAAGAGATGCATTATGTATAGTGTCGAGTTCATATTTACAAAAGTATGATTATCATTTAGCTAGAAAATATAATAGAGTAGCTTTTAAGAGTTATCTACCTTCTAGGAAATTAGAGATGCTTAAATTGGTGTATTCTAATGTGTTTGGTCTTATAAATACAAGGACACTTAGCAATTCTCTTTATTTTATTAATTCATTGATAACCACTTAAGAAAGATATAGGTATACGCATTAAACACAAAGTTTTTAAGCTAAGCTTTGAATACAATTATGCATGTTTTGAATTTCTCTCAATGTTTCTTTTGTAGTTTGAAGTGTCACAAAAGGTTTCATTAGGTAAGAATGTTTTTTATGATAATTTATGAGTTTTTAGATGTAAAATATTTATGCATATTCTTAAGGATGAAAGATTAAGCTTGATATGAAGACAAAATAATGCATATTTTTAGGATATGGTGAAGATGAATTTGGTTACAAATTCTATGATCCTAATAAAAAGAAGTTGATCAGAAGTAGAGATGTTATATTTATGAAAGATTAAACATTGAAAGACATAATGAATCATTACCTAACTTGGATATAGTTCATTCAAAAGAGCAATAGGATTGAGTTAAAGCTTATAATTTTGAGAATGATATAGTTAATGCAGATGAACTTACACAAAATGAATATGATCAACAACTAACACCAGAGGCTCTAGTTGTTGCACTTAGAAAATCCACTAGAATCAGATAACTTTCTATAAAATATACTAAAGATGAGTTTGTTCTTTTGATTGATGGATGAGAGGCATAATGTTATGATGAGGCTATAGAATATGAACATAAAAGTGAATGGATAAAGCTATGTAAGATGAAATAAAATTTTTATAGGAAAATCACACTTATAAGTTAGTAAAATTATTGAAAGGTATGAAACCTTTGAAGAATAAGTGGGTGTATGAAATAAAGAATGATGAAAATAACTCTAAGCCTTAATATAAAACTAGATTGGTTATGAAGGAATTTGGTCAGAGAAAAAGAATTGATTTAGTGAAATTTTTTCTCCAATTCTGATGATTTTTTCTATTTGTATAATGATTGGCTTAGCAGCTAGTCTTGATATGAAAATTGAGCAAATGAATGTGAAAATAACTTTTCTTCATGATGATTTGGAAGAAGAGATTTACATGGAGCAGCTAGAGGGTTTTGAAGTGAAAGGAGAAGACAATTATGTATACAAATTGAAGAATAGTCTTTATAGGTTAAAGTAGGCTTATAAATAATAGTACAAAAAGTTTAAGTTAGTTATAGGGAGCAAGGTTACCATAAGACAATATTTGATTATTTTATATTTATTCAAAAATTCTCTGACAAAACTTGTATTATTTTTTTGCTCTATGTTGATGATATTCTAATTATTAGCAAGAATGTTATGAGAATCACTGAATTAAAGAAACAATTAAGTAAGTCTTTTGCCATAAAAGATTTGGGTCAAGCAAAATAGATTTTAGGCATGATGATTATTTAGGATAAAGGTGTAAAAAAGCTTTATTTGTCATAAGAGAAGTACATTAATAAGGTACTTTAAAGGTTTGGTATGGAAAATGTCAAAATTGTTTCAAGTCCTTTAATTAGTCATTTTAAATTAATTATCAGGCAATGTCCAACTACGATTGAGGAACAATAAGATATGAAAAGAATTCCTTATGGTTTAGCAATTGAAAATTTAATGTGTGCTATAGTATGTACTAGACTTGACATTGCTTATGCTATTAGTATAATAAGTCATTTTCTCTTAAATTTAGGTAAAAAGTATTAGAATGTTGTAAAATGGATTATAAGATATCTTTGAGGTACAATTAATTTGAGCTTAAGTTTTGGATATGAAAAACCTTTACTAATTAGTTTTATTAATGTATACTTAGCTGAAGATATTAATTCTCATAAGTTTACTTTTGGTTATTTGATCAAGTTTACAGGGGAAGTTGTGGCATGGTAATCCATATTGCAAAAAATGTGTTACTTTTTTAACAATAGAGATAAAATTTATTGTAACAACGAAAGCGTGTATAGAGTTACTATGGATTGATGAGAAAAATATTTACTATTTTTTTCTCTTATTTTATATCTCTTAGGTGTTATATGTGTTTAATTTTACAGAATAGGCCTTGTTTTATAATTTTGGATTGATTTTATAAGTTTGTGAATTTTTTTGGTAAATATTGAATTTTGACACTATTTTTATTTTTTAATCATATCTTAGGCTCTGGATATTAGATTAAGGCAAACTTTATATTTATGGAAAGCTAAAAGAAAGATATATAACTTTTATGTTTTGGTCAAAACCTAGTTTAGACTCCTTTAAGCTTTTACTTGGCCAACAAGAAAAAGTTATATTTCTATCCCAATTGAACCCATTTATGTATTTGGGCTATATCTGGAGCTATAGTGGTCTGATTGACTTGAATCAATGCCTAAATTCTCAGAAGACATAGACTTACAATTTTCATGTTTATAGATATTCCAAAATTCATTGATTTTATGGTTAAAATTGGGCTGGAAGTCAGACTTGTAGGAATTCCCTGATGTTGCTTCTATAAATTTAAAAGCTTCTAAAGATTTGATTTAAATAGGTTTGAACTTCTAAAAAATTTAAAAAGCCTTATTATTGTAATTGTAATTCTAAGAGACATCTAATCCTAGTCCAATAAGGTTTTCGGCTAATTAGGTTATATAAATAGGCAAGATGGCTGAAGAGAAAAAACACAATTCAAAATTACATATAGCATTTAGCTCCCTCCTTCTTCTTCTTCTTTTTCTAGCTCTCTTCCTTCTTCATCAATGGGAGCCTAAATTCAAGGTTGATTCAAAGAGTTTGAGGCTTTTCTATTGAGGATTATGAGATTATGATTTATAATGTTGACCCTTTTTGATTAATTTTTCTTTTTCTCTATTTACTTGTACTGAATTCTTGAGATTGCTTTTATTGGATGTTGATTTGATATAATTGATATTCATCCTTGTGATTTTTGATTTCTTTGCTGTTTTGTTATGAAATTATCGTTAATAAATCATATCTTTATACATGGGGATAAAGGGTTGAGGGATTAATTTAGAGACTTCTAATTTAGTTTCTAAAATCAACTAAATTCTATTCATAAATCAATTTCAATCTAGCAGTAGAAATTATAACTGATTGCTTAATTCAATTAATTTTAATTGATCAAATCCTAGGCGATTATCTAGCGTAAAATTTATGAATTATTGTAAGGATTCCAGATAATTCAAGGTTGAAGATTTAATTAGAAAAAGTTAAATTCTAATTGATCTATGATTAATCCACTTTAGGGCTCTCAATTTCCTTGAATCGGCTATTTAATTCTATTATTTTCTCTTCTATTTATTTCTATTTACTTCTATTTTGAGTTAAATTTTGTACTTATTAGTTATTTAATTCATGTAACCAACCCCCTAATTCTCAATTCTATTATTGTAAAAATTACATAAATAGCACACAGCATATTATTGCATTCTACAATTTTTTTTTATTTCTATTTCTGCTAGCATTCTGTTTCACTATATTACCATTCTGTTTGCATTAGTTTTTTTTTGTTTGCATTGCATAAATAACTTAATTATTGGTCATATATTGTTAGGAATTAATTCAAAAAAGATAAAATTAAAGGGTCACTATAGGTACGACTTGGTTATGCCACTATTTTACATTATTTTTTAACAATCAGTTTTAATATAATTTTAATGCATTGCGGCATGCACATCATGGATGAAGAAGTTTTTTCAAGAACTTGGATTTAAGTAAAATTGTTATGTTTTGTTTTATGATAATTAGAGTACAATGCATGATGTGTATGTCGTAATAAAATTGTGTTAGAATTGGTTGTTGAAAAATAATTTTGTATAGTGGCACAATCAAGTCGTATTCTTAGTGATCCTTTGATTTTATCTTTTCTAAATGACTTTTCTAATAATATATGCATAATTATTAAATTATTTATGCAATGAAAATGTGAAGAACTAATGCAAATAGAATGCAATGTAACAAAACAGAATATTGTTATAGATACAGAATGTAATATATGTTGCATGCTATTTATATAATTGTGCAATAATAGAATGCAAAATTAGTGAGGGGTTGATTGCACAAATTAAATAATGTAATAAGCATAAAATTAAGCACACAAGATAAAAGCAAAACAGAAATAAAACAAAAGAGAATTCAATGGAAGTAAACAACCGATTCAAGGAAATTGAGAGCCCTAAATTAGATTAATCATAGATCAATTAGGATTTAACTTTTTCTAACTAATTCTTCAGTATTAAATTACCTGAAATCCCTTGCAATAATTATGAATTCTATGTTAGATAATTGTCTGGGATTTGATTAATTAAGATTAATTGAATTAAGCAATTGCTATAATCCCTACACTAGATTAAAATTGATTTATAAATAGAATTCGGTTAAATTGAGAAATTAAACTAGAAATCTCCAATTAATCCCTCAACCCTCTATCTTTATGTACAAAACTTTGATTTATCAACTAGAATTTCATATCAAAATAGCAAATAAATCAGAAATAACAAGGGTGAATATCAATTATATCACATCAACATCCAATACAAAGAATTTTAAGATTTTTAGCACAAGTAAATAGTGAAAGCAAAAAATTAATTAAGAAAGGTCAATATTATAAATTACTGATCTTATAATCTTTAAGAGGAGAAGCTTCAACTACTTGAATTAACCACTAATTTAGGCTTCCATTAATAAAGAACAAAGAAAGCAAAGAGAAGAAGAAGGCTATTTGTTGAATTTTCTATGTGTATCTAAACGTGTTATTCTCTTCAGCTCTCTTACCTATTTATATAACTTTAATTAGCCTAAAATCCTATTAGATTAGGATTAGATAACTCTTAGAATTACAATTTCTAAAAGAAGGCTTTCCTAATTTCTAGAAATCCAGACTTATTATTTTTTACAAATCAATTAAATCCATCAGATAAATCATTGAATTCCTGCAGGCTTGTCTTCCAAGCTAGAATAAGACCATGAAATCGATGAAATCGGAAGATCTAGAAATATGAAATTTGTAGGCCTTGTGTCTTCTCAGAATTTAAGCACTGGTTTCAAGGTAATCGAACTGTCATAGCTCCAAATATAGGCCCAAATAAAGAAATGGGTTTAGTTAGGATAGAAACACGGCTTTAGCTTCTCAGCAAAATAAAACTTGAAAAAGTCCTAACTGGGCTTTGACCAAAACATAAAAATTGTAGTTCTCTCTTTTAACTTTCCATCAATATAAAGTTCATCTCAATTCGATATTCGAAGACTAAAATATGACTGAAAGATAGAAATAATGTTAGAATCTAGCATTTACCGAATAAATTTACAATATTATAAAATTGATCACAATTTATAAAACAAGGCCTAATAAGTGAAATTAAGCAAATATAACATCTAAGAGACATAAAATAGGAGAAAATAAAATATTAAATATTTTTCTCTTCAATGCACCTTGGTAAAAATTTTACTTTTCATGCAAGGCTAAAACATATTAATGTTCGTTATCATTGGATATGTGATATTTTGAGTAACAAGTTATTGGAACTCAAAAAGGTTCATACAGATAATAATAGTATTGATATATTGACTAAATTTTTACCTAAGGGAAAAGCTTGAAGCATGTTACTTAATAATTAAAATGGCAATGTTTCTCACTTAGTTAGATGGAGTTCTTCCTAAGTGAACTTATAATTTCTTTATATTTTTTATTTTATATAAAAAAATATAAAGATAAAAAAAAGAGCTTGAATAGGGCCTTTTTTTGGAAAAAGCTAAATTAGATTTTATGATTTTACTGAAAAGCCTTTAAGGCTTTAGGCTTTATACAAAAGGATTATATATATGGCTGAAGGAATGGAATTTAAAAAAAGGAGTTTTTCAATTGGCTTGAAAAAGTTTTTCTTGTTTTTGAAAGCCAATAATAGTAGAAGCACCTGAGGTTTCATGCATTATATTTGTAGTAGCAGGAAATTTATTTTTGGAACAGCACAAAAGAGGCTTTATGCAATTTTTTGCCAAATTATGCTAGAAGAATTATAACCTTCTTTGTTTAGATTCATGTCAAATTTAGGATATGTTATTTCTGGTAATTTGGACAATATTGATGCGACTTAGGGGCTAGAACAAGTTAATTCAAGTACTTCAAGAGATCCATTGCAAATTCCAAGTGAGCCTATTATAAGAGCATAGGCTAGAAGGATTAAAGAAGCTTTAAATGGGCTTGTTCAAGGTACTTGGGCTAAAGAAATTCTCTCCAACCTGATCTTAACATCAATCATGTCTTTAGCATTATTTGGGCAGAAATTTTGGGCTAGAATAAACAAATTATAGAGCTTGAACCAAGGACTATGCATAGTATACTCGAATTGGGTTGAATTATGTTATTTTAGGCTAAAAACAATGATTTATAATCAACTGATGTATTTACACGCATTTAGTCATGTTAATTAATATATCTTTTTATTTTCTTAATAGGCTTGAGCCAATTAGTCATATTTCTAGGTTTTTTTTTTCTTAAGCTAAATGGTTTATAAATACTATATCTCCACATATTTTGTAATTAGACTTTGTTGAATGAAAATTATCTTTTTTGGAAATCCCTATATTTAAGAGGAGTTCTCTCTGTGATTTTTCAATGAACTTTTCAACTTATCAAGACTTTATCAATCTTAGTGGCATTATCGATACTTTAGACCTTATTTCTTTATATTTAAGTGTTTAAGTGGATCATCCAACCTATTTCTTAGCATTCTTAGGGTGAGTATATTCAGATTAGTTGTGAGTTCATAGGTTTTATGCCCTTTTAGGTTCGCACTATCTTAGTTATTAGAGCTTTGACCTAAGACCAAGTTATATTCTTTTAATTTTTATTTTATAATTTTGTTCTTCTTAGTTCTAAATTTGTTCTTCCTTCTTTATGACTCTTCATCTTTTCATTTCCAGATTCTGTTCCTTCTATCTAGGGTTTTACTTATTTGCATTTTTGGTACAAAAAATGAAAAAAATAAAAAAAAGAGGATGGAAAAAATTAAAAAATAAAAAAAGATAAAAATTAAAAATTAAAATAAAAAAGGACTACAAAATAAAAAAAGGATAAAAATAGAAATAAAGGATAAAAAGAAAAAGAATTATGTTGACTAATTCTAATTTAGGGTTAAAACTCCATAAATTGTATTCCAATTTCTTATTTTAAAATCCATAGGTTCTTTTTTGAACATCCACTTTTATTTTTGTCTTTGCCTCTAAAGTGTTTGATTAAAATTCCATAAGAATTTATGATAGCTTGTGATTAAGTTTGATTAGTTTCTCTAAAAAGCTAACAGAGAAAACTAAGAGTGAAAAAAGACTAGAGATTATGAGACCATTATCATGGAAAAAACTTATATAAGTGCAATACACAAGGGTTGAGTGACATCTTTTAAGGGCAAACATGAGAGGGACTATGTGAGGAATTTATTTTCTAACAAAATTTCTTGTAACTTATAAAATGGCAAATAGGGAGAAAACATCAAGTGAGGAAGATCCACAGAACATAGAGTTTACTTTAAAAGCTATGCAATAACAATTTGAATGTTTCAATTTGGTTTTAGGAGAAGTGAGGGATAGCATGGATAGACAAGAAGATTATGATTGCCTAATTTACAAAGGAAGCAACCTTAATAGAAATCCTAATCTTAGGAGACATGATAGGAGAGAGCAAAAGGATATGAATGATTTTGATTTTGATTTTGAAAATGAAATCAAAGGTGAGACTTAAGGAGGATTTTGAGCTTAAATTTAAAATGAACTAAAAATAGGCATAGAGGAATTTGGCATGAGAGGGGTTACAAAAGGACTTCTCTAAGAGACCAAAATATGAGAGATGGGAACCTTGGTAACACTTAAAATTAAGATACTATCTTTCCAAAGAAGAAATAACCCTGAAGTTTTTTTGAGGTAGGGAGAAAAAGATAGAATTAATTTTTGACTATCACTGATTACTTTGAAGCAAAGAAGGTAAGACTAGCTGTAATTGAGTTTACTAATTATGCAATTATTTAATGGGATAAATTAGGTTTTGAATAGAAGGAGAAATAGTAAGAGATTTGTAAAAACTTTAAGAGAAATAAAGGCTCTAATGAGTAAAAGATTTGCTCCTGGTCATTACTATAGGGACCTCTATTTAAAAATTATAGAGTCTTACATAAAGTTCTAAAAGTATAGAAGAGTATTATAAGGAAATGAAAATTACTTTGATGAAGGTTAATATGAAAGAAGATAGGAAAGCCATAATGGCACATTTTCTGAATAGGTTAAATAGGGAAATAGCACACATAGTGGAATTATAACATTATATAGAGTTAGAAGGTGTAATGCATATAGGCTATAAAAGTGAGAAGATAATTAAATTAGAAGAGGGCATCAAAGTACAATGTGGGTTCTGGTTCTTCTTATAAATTAAATTGGAAGAAAGAAGAAAAGGTTATTTAGAAAGGAACTCCCAAATACAAAGATGAAGCTTCAAAAGGTAAAGGTAAATTTGATTCTCAACCCTTTAGAAATAGAGATATTAACTATTTTAAGTATTTGAGAACAAGTTATATATCATCACAATGCCCTAATAAGAGAATAATGATTATACATGACAATAAAATGGTGACTGAAGGTGATAGTGATGAATCCATGCTTTCATTTAAAAATGCTAGTGATGATAGAGTTGAGTATGCAATCGAGGGAGAAGCACTTATGAATAGATAAGTTCTAAATTCTTAAGTTAAAGAGGATGACAATAAGCAATAAAGGAAAAACATCTTCCATACTTGTTACTTCATAAACAATAAAGTATGGAATATGATGATAGATAGGGAAGTTGTACAAATGTTGCAAGTATTACATCAGTTAAGAAGTTAAACTTACCCACCATTAAACATCCTAGACTTTGCAAATTGCAATGGTTGAATAATTATGGGGAAATTAAGGTTAAAGATTAAGTTTTGGTTTCATTTTTAGTTAGTAGATATAATGATGAAGTATTATATAATGTAGTCCCAATGCATGCTGGTCATATACTTTTGGAAAGACCATAGGAGTTTGATTAAAGGGAAATTAAAGATAGGTATACAAATAAGTACTCAGTTGTAATGAACAACAAACCTATTACACTTGCACCTTTATCTCCTAAGCAAGTGTATGAAGATAAGCTTGAAATAAAGAAAGAGAAAAATAAAAAGGAGAGTGTGTTAGAAAATAAGAGAAGTAAAATGGATGATGAGTTGAAAAATAAAAGGAATAAAAAAATAATAAGTTGAAAAATGAAAAAAAAAGAGATAAAAAAAGGAGTGTGAGAATGATAAAATAGAGAGCTAAAAAAAAGAAATTCAAAAAAAGAAGAGAAAGTAGAGAGAAAAGAGAGTTTTTTTGCAAAAGAAAGTGAAGTAAAAGTTACTTATCTTATTAGATAGCCTATGATTGTTCTAGTTTACAAGGAAGGCTTGTTTAAACACTGACTTTCTCGACCCTTCTCATCTAATTATTAGTTCTTTGTTGCAAGAATTTGAAGATGTGTTTCTTGAAAAAATTCCTAATGGGTTACTGCTTATTAGAGGAATAAAGCATCGGATTAACTTCATTCTTGGTACAACCATTCCTATTTATCTAACCTATATAAGTAATCCAAAAGAGATAAAAGAACTTCAAAAGTGAATTAAGGAGCTCATGGAAAAAAGGTATGTTGGAAAAAGTTTGAGTTTTTGTGTAGTTCCAGTTCTTCTTGTTCTTAAGAAAGATGGATTATGGAGAATATGCATTAACTATAAAATTATGTACAACATCACAGTAAAGTACCACTATCCTATTTCTACATTAGATGATATGTTAGATGAATTGTATGGGTTTATTATCTTTTCTAAAATTGATTAAAATTTGGATACTATCAAATTAGGATGAGGGCAAAGGATGAGTGGAAAACTACATTCAAAACAAAACATAGACTTTATGAATGAACTAGCTATCCCATTTAGACTCACTAATGCACTAAGCACTTTCATGAGATTATTGTATACATTGGGAAATTTGTTATTGTGTATTTTTATGATATCTTGATATATAACAAGAATTTTGATGAACACATGAGTCATTTGCATTGTGTACTTGATATGCTGAGAAAGGAAAAACTATATGCTAACTTGAAAACTGTAGCTTTTTCATGGATAAGATTATTTTTCCTTAGTTTTGTTGTAAGTACACAAGGAATAGAAGTTAATGAAGAAAAGATAAGGGCAATAAAGGAATGAGTAGTGCCTATAAGCATTATTAAGGGTAAGGAGCTTTTATGGCTTAACTAGTTTTTATAGGCATTTTGTGGAGGATTTTAGCATAATTGTTACACTATTCACTTAAATGGGACAATGTTCAAGATCATACTTTCAATGTTCGTAAAGAAAGGTTATGTTATGCACCTATGCTAGCATTAACTAACTTTAACAAAACTTTTGAGATTAAATATAATGCATCAGGAATTGGTATAGAAGTTGTTTTGATGTAGGAAGGGGTGACCTATTGCATATTTTAGTGGAAAGTTAGGTAGGGGCAACCTTAAATTATCTAACATATGATAAGGAGCTTTATGCACTTGTGAGAGCATTGGAAACTTGGTAACATTACCTTTAAGCCTAAGTAATTTGTGATTCACATAGATTATCATTCTTTGGAGCATCTTAAGGATGAAGGTAGTTGAATAAGAGGCATACTAAATGGTTGGAATTCATTAAAACCTTTTCATATGTCATCAAATACAAGTAAGGTAAGGAGAATATAGTTGCAGATACCTTATCTAGAAGGTATGTTCTTCTTACTTCTCTTAATGTAAAAATGCTTAGTTTTGAATATGTTAAAGAATTATATGCAAAGGACAATGACTTTGTTGAAGTATCTGTTGTATGTGAAAAAATAGCAATTGGTAAGTTTCATAGGATTGATGGGTACTTGATTAGAGAAAATAAGTTATGTGTGCCTCAATGTTTTATGGCATGAATTGTTTATGAGGGAAGCTCATGGGAGAGGATTAATGGGACACTTTGGCATGGAAAAGACCTTAGATGTTTTACATGAGCATTTCTTTTCGCTTACAATAAAATGTGATATAAAAAGAATTTGTGAAAGATACATCACCTTGTAAAAAGGCAAAATTTAGAGTCTTACACATGTTTTGGATACACCTCTACCTATACCTAATGAAACTAGGCTAGACATATCTGTGGACTTTATTTTAGGGTTACCTAGATCAAAGCGAGGTTAGGATTCAATATTTATGTTAATTGATAGATTTTCTAAAATGGCATATTTTATACCATGCCATAAAACTAATGATGCGGTTTATATTGCATATTTATTCTTTAGAGAAATTGTACAGGCTTTATGGTGTGCTAAGAAGCATTATGTTTAATAGGTATACAAGGTTTTCTTAGTCATTTTTGGAAAGTTTTATAAAGAAACTTGGTACTAAATTATTATTTTTTATAGCTCATCGTCCACAAATTGATAGCCAAACTGAAGTTGTCAATAAATTTTTAATTCAATTGCTTAAAATTGTTGTTCAAAAGAATTGGGAGGATTGATTGCCATTCATTGAGTTTGCATGCAACTAAAGTATTTATTCTTTTATTGATTATTCTCCTTTTGAAATAGCTTATGGTTTTAATTCATTAACTCCTATGGATTTATTACCATTACCTATAGATGAGAAAGTTAGTTTTGATGGGAAAAAGAAAGCTGAAATAGTGAAGAAACTTCATAAATATGTGAAGCGGGAGATTGAAAAGAAAAATGAGTAATTTGCATCCAATGCTAACAAAGGAAGAAGGCATGTTATCTTTGAACTAAGGGATTAGGTATGGGTGCATATGAGGAAAAATTAGTTTCTAGCTTAAAGGAATTCTAAATTGGCTTTGCGGGGGCAAGGACCATTTCAAATCTTTGAAAGGATAAATGATAATGCCTTATAAGATAGACGTGCTTGAAGAGTACAATATTAGTGCTATATTTAATGTTGCTGATTTATCTCCTTATAATGCTGGGTGAAGATTCGAGCATGATGAGGAGAGAAGGAATGATGCAACTTAAGGGTTAGAATAAGCTAATTCAAGTACTCCAAGGGATTATTACAAATTATGAGTGGGCTTATTACAAGAGCACATGCTAGGAGGATCAAATAAGCTTTAAATAAGCTTATTCAAGACATTTAGGCCAAAGAAAAATTTCACTAACTTGATCTTAGCATTAATCACATCCTTAGCATTATTTAGGCTGAAAATAGAGTTATTGAAGGAATTTTAGGCTAGAACAATACAAATTAAGGACCTTCAACCAAGGATTATGCAGGGGCACACTCAAATTTGGTTGAATTATATTGTTTTAGGCTAAAAAATAATGATTTATAATTAACTGATGTATTTGCATGAATTTTAGTCATATTAGGCAATATATCTTTTTATTTTCCTAATAGGCCTATGCTAATTGATCATATTTCTAGGTTTTTCTTTTCCTAAGTTAAATAGTCTATAAATACCATATCTTCACATCTTTTGTAATCAGACTTTATTGAATGAAAATTATCTTTTCTAGAAATCCTAGATTTGGGAGGAGCTTTCTCTGTGATTCTTTATTGAACTTTTTGACTTATCAAGGCTTGATTAACCTGTGGCGTCATCGACACTTTAATCCTTGTTTCTTTGTATTCAAAGGTTCAAATGGATTACCAAACTTATTTTTTAGCATTCTTAGGGGGAGTATATTTGGATTACCTATGGTTTCATAAGTTCTATACCTTCCCGGGTTCGCACCAAGTATGATGCATATTTTTTTGCTAATTTTCTTTTTCTCTACTGAATGGTTTTACACAATAATTGGTGTTAACTATTGTCTTAATTTTGTCTAGAATTTTGCTTATTTTGATAAAGAGTTGTTATTTTGATTTTTTTTTACAATTTCTAGGAAGACGTTATATCCATTATTTTTATTAGTGGATTTTTTTATTGGATTAGGTCTCGTAATTTTTACTCTCACATTAAAGGATTTTTCGCATTAAAAATTTCTAGTCTTCTGATTTATTTTTCTTGCAATATTTTTTGGTAATATATTTTATAATACATGTGGGAAAAATCAATCCAAGTGAATAATTAAATTTTTCTGCTGCATATTACTTTGGTAATTTTTCCCAATAGATACCTCAGAAAGAATGCCATATGCCATACATTAAACTATCAAGATCAATTTTCTTATTCCTAGGATCTATTCTCACATGTGATATATTTAAAATTAATAATAAAAAAATGATAGAAAAGAAATCTCTACCATACTAGTAGTGAAGGATGATAATGAACAAGTGTGAAGGTTACAAAAACTGATCTATCTAGTAATGGTTTTTTCCATAATAGTTTAGTAAAGGAAAAGTTATCAATTCCTTTATGAATTACAGGGGACAAATATGAATTGGTATCAATTCATTTGTAAAATACAAGGTGTGGTATTTCACTAAAGAAAGTGTAGATTATGCCTTACCAAAGTTTATAATAAAAATTGCACTTTGCATTGGTCTATCCATGTCTGTTATAGAAAAACTCCACCTTCCATGTCAAATATGTAAGAGTATGACTTCTGTAGTACTGACTCCATTGCTATTGTTGCTTCAACTTCAAATAAAGGCACCTCACTTCCACGTTGATATTGTTTGTCAAAAGTACATTTTAGAACTTCTTTAAAGACATGTCTATATATTATATTGAACTTCATTAAAAGAAGGGTACACAATTTCAGAATATTGAATAGTTAGGTAACAATTCTTTTTAAGTCGAAGAAACAAAAAACAAAGTGTTTTGACTCCATTAAAAGAGGGGTACACAATTTTAAGTTTAACAATTCATTACCAAAACCAAGAACAACATTTGTCACCTAGTAAACCCTTCTTATGAAGGATTTGTTTCAAACTACCAATTATAGGAGTAATTAATAACATAAACAATTAATGTTATTACATGAACTCCAGTAACTCAATTAGGCTTGTATAATGCACCGTATTTAATTTGTGCGGGTTTAGACTTAAACATAAGTTACATTAAATTTCTCCATGAATAAAAGCATAATGATTACTAAAAGACATTATATCTTAGGATAAACACAACAAAGACCATTTTTTTTACAATTCATGCTTTTTAAAGTATTCTTTACTAACCCTATATTTAATATTTTAAAAAATTATTATAGTATGCAAAAGCAATAGGAGTAAGCTCAAGAAGTCAAGACATAAAAGGACACTTAAAGTTCAATACATAATTAGGAAATAGAGCATTCATTATTGCTGGGTAAAAATAATTTAGATTATTCAATGGATGAAAATTTTATCACACATTCCATCATCATCCAATTTTAGATACTATAGCTCCTATGTAAAAGAACAAATTTTAATCAGATTTTCTCCAATTTTATATAAGTGCTTTGAACATAAAACATTACAAGATGTACAAATAATAGAGAATTTTCATGGTGCTAGAGGCTACAACCATTGCTTGTTCATTAATTTCAAAATAAATTGGTTGAATATCCATATGTTTGGGAAAAAATGTTCATTTGCTAACTTTGACAAAAAACATATGCATTAATTATGCATTTTAAGTATTTCAGATATAAAAATAATTGAAGCAAATCTTCACGGCTTTGTTTCTGCAAAAGGAAAAGATATTTGTTAACCAGTGCACTTTAAAACTTCCTATTACTATTATTTTACTATAATGGCTAGGTACAATAAAGGAAAAGATATTAGTTAAATGATCCTTTGCTAAATGCTATAGCTGAAGCTAATATAATCAACAATTAATATGCACAATGTATCCATGTTAATTAAACATGATTTCACTAAAAGTTCACTTCTCTTCTTTTCCTTTCATTTTTCTAAGATTAAAATATACTAACTCAATCATATTAGATGCATAAGTTTTCAAGCATCTTTATAACTTCCTCTTCTGTAGCAAGGATAACATTTTGAATCTTTATTCCATTTTTCATAGCCTTTGATATGACAACTAAAGTGATGTAGAATCTATTGGAGACATATTAGAAAACATTGCAAGGAGTAAAACCATTAGGCACTTAAATGCAAAATATTGAAAAGTGGAAACTTGTTTAGCTTAACAATTGAAAAATAAAATTAAAAAATGAAAAGATATGGCAAGCAAAGAGCAAACTAAATAATAGGCCATAAAAGATGGAAAAAAATGCTATTTATTAAAATATAGTTTAGCATGAGCTTTTCTAATTAGAATTTAAGAAATATCTTATCCACCTATAATTAAAATTGCACTAGCCATACTTACTTTTCATCTACATTATCTATATAATGTATCTCATCTTCCTTTTTATTCCACTTTGCTTTCCCCAAATGATATCAAAATTTAAATTACATTTTGAATACTTGAAAACATGCTTAGTTCTATCCTTTGCTCCTAAGAATTAATTAAACATATGGATGTCAATTGTACCTATATTTTTCTACAAAAAAATCCCCAATATAAACATAAGTGAAATCCAAGAATTATTACTCAATTATTCATGATGATAATATAGGAGGAATAAAGAAAAAAAATGAAATCTTGAAACAAATAATACACAATTGCTAGTTATATGCTTATTGACACTTATATGTTTGCGCAAAACTAAAAAAATGATGTATAAGTAGTAGATGATAATATAGGCAGTAGAAACATTGGCAAAATCTAGATAGCCCTTTATTTTCCTAATTCATATCCCTTAATCTTGTTGTTATAATAGTATAACTTGTAATAATGACTTGAAAGTTGAAATTATTGTCAGCAAAATTCTTAGATTTCTTTTCAATGACAACAAAATTAACCTTGTAGCAAACTATCATGGAGAAGTATAATGACATTCAAATGTATATATGGGTGCATATATAAATTAACTTGGTGTATTTAATTTAGGCATCATTATTAAAACACATTAAACCCTAGATTGCAAGTAAACAAAATTTTGATTAAAATATCTTGATGTCACTTACTACATAATCTACTAGAGCCATATTTGCATAGATTCCATTCCATTCCCCGCAAAGCAAATGTAAGGAAAGCACTCTCCATATCCATTTTAATGGTAGGGATGAAAATGTTAAAGCAGCAAGGGCAGGTTTTTTTTTAGCAAATTCATAGCAATCCTTAAAATCCTAGTATAGCATCTTTAAAATTTTAGAACCTAAAATTGAGAAAAGAAGAACTTGGAACCCAGTTGCAAATGAGGAATGAAAAGGTAAGTTTTTTTTAGGAAATTCAGAGTAATACATGATTCGAAAATAAGAATGAAATCATGTTAACTTCTAAGGATGGCATTTTATTCAAGATCCTTAAGAATGGAATAGTATAAGGTATATAAGAATTAAAGCAAGAATGAAGCAGATATAACCAAAGCAATCCAAAAAATAAAGAAACCATTGCAATAGGGACATGACAATAACTTCAAAAGAAATTCCACAAAAATCATTCAAGAATATATGAAGAAATTACAAATATCAAAATTGGAAAAGTGAAAAATATTACCTTTAAAAGAAGCTCATCCATAAGTAAAAGTAAATACAAGTACATCAATTTTAAAAAAAGCACCGTAATAACATTCAAAAGCAAAAACAATCTTCAAGAAGTTGGAGGAAATTATGCATGCATGTACATCTACAATAAAATACATATTTCACAATTAAAGCAAAAACTTTAGAAAAAACTAAGATTGGGAAGCGAAGTAGAAACTGAGAATTAAGAAATAAAATTTGCATTTTTATAGTTAAAGAAAAGGGAAGCAGGAAATTGGGAAACAATAGATTAGAAAGCAAATAAATGATGGGCAAATATTTTGTTATGATCAAAATAGAGGAGAAAAAAAAGAAACTAAGCAAGTTGATGGTTAGCAAAGAATGTATGTAGTGGCAGTGCCAAGTCATTAATAGAAGAGAGATCAGGAGGAAGATTATGCAACCTATTGGCAATAGAAAGGAATTGAAAGGTGTAGAAGTTAACAAAGATGATAATGATGATGATGTTAACCAGACAAGGAATGAGTAAAAATTAAGAGAAAAATAAATTACAAATACAAATTCAAGTAAACAAAGAATTTTAAATTCTAAAATTTTAAAATAAAATAAATAGATATGTCAAAATGGGCTATCAAACTAACCCAACGGATAAAAATTATACATTTGATTAGTCCTAAATTAAGCTACTTTTTGACCAAGTTAAGTCTAAATTAGGTTGGTATAATACCAGTCTCAATCTCAAATCGAGATTTATCAAACAAGTTTAGGTAGGTTTTATAATTCATTATATTTTATTATTATTATTATTATTATAATATTAATTATTTATTTCTTATTAAATTTACATAATTAATTAATTAAAATATATTATTAAATATAATTATATTTTATTATGACTTAAAATTTTATTAAAAGGATAAAATTAGGATAAATTTATTGAAATAATTGAAATCAAAATTATATATTTTTATAAATTTTAAAGAGATTAAATATGAATTGTTTTAAAAAATAAATTAAGAAATTTTTTAAATATCAACATAGTTTTGTTCCTAATTTTTTAGGATATTTTCATAATTTTTCAATATATTAAAATTTTAAATTAAAACGTTGTCAACTTTAATATGTAAAAGAAAATATTGACTAAAAATAATTTGACCATTTCTAAAAATTATTGATAAAAATATATTTAATTTAAATAAATTAGACTTATAATCAAAATCATATATTGAAAATTTTAGATAATTAATTAGTAGTGAAAAATATTAAATTTTAAATTAAAATTCATTCCTATAATTATTATATATTATTGTTATTGTTATGATTACTTTTATTATTATAAAATATAATTATATTCTATTGTTAACATTTAAAAATTATTATTGTTATTGTTTAATAAAACTAAAAATAACATAGAAATAAATTAAAACATTATAATTTTTAACATGGAAAACTCTTGATTAATAAGGATAAAAACCATGGAACCCAGTCCAAAAAAAATTCACTATTAAGTAAAATGAATATAAATATTTTATTAACTAAATTTATAACATATAAATATATCATTATTTCTAATTATCTCCTTCATCTTCTTGCAAATTGTTTCGTTATCTATCTTCTGCATTAAATTAATCTTTTAAATAAATAGTCATTTCTAAGTTCTAATTATTCAGAGAGGAGTTAGTATATCATGTGTCATGAGAGAAAATATATAATATTATATCCTTTGTACTTTTCACCATTCTAAAATGGCAAATTTTGGCATATTAGTTACAATAGGTATAAATAAGTAAAAATTTAATTCATTATTGATTGAGGGAGTATGATTAGTTAAATCTAAAAAGTTATCATATTCTTTGCCAAATGGGATACTTATTTTTAAAAAAGATGAAGAACTTTTGTATAAATGTGAAGAACTAAATTTATTACTATATACTCAAAACATTTCTAACATTAAATTATTTATATCATTTATGTAAGATTCTACGTTAAATTTATATTGCATATTCTTATAGTATTTTTTTAGCAATTTTTTACTCTTTTTTTTAACTTTAAGATCCATAATTATAGTTATAATATAGAAACGAGGAATATTTCTAAAGTATTTATTTCATTTTGGTAAGCATTCATTGATAATAATTTCAAACCCATTAATACTTCCAAATTTTAAAAATGTAGAATTACAATTAAATAAAATACTAAATATTGAGTGAGATGTTAGATAATAAGAATATAATAAAAGATTAATTTCTCTATAAAATATTTGTAAAATTTATAAGAAAATTTATGCCCTTTCCCATTTAACATTTTCAAGGTGATAATTAACTTAAATTTTTGTTGAATAAAAAGTATCTATAATATCTTTATACTTTAAGCAAAATTTTAATATATTAAAAGTAGAATTCCATTGTGTACAAATATCTTCTAGAGGTGTGTTGGAATTCTTATATATTTATGTTAGGTTTCGGATCATCTCTATGCAACGGAATTTAAAATTTTAATCCAAATTCTACAAAATTTTAATCTGAATTCTACTTAGGATCTATGTAAAAGGGTATAAGTCAATGGTTAGAGTTTCACTTTTTGTGTGCTTGTGTTCCTTTTTGAACTAAAAAATTTGAGAAAGCGGATGAATCAAATGCCGATTGGAAGATATAGCGTCTCTACGGTATCCACACGAAATGAATAATGATTTCTCACCTTCCACGAATCTGCTAGGATACGTTTCTCTCACTAGGATTTGGATTAGGTGTTTTCTAAGTGATTTAGGATTTGATGAAAATTTATGTGCATTTTGAAAGTACTGCCTTCAAGTCCTTTTTATAGAATTAACGCATATCACAATCCTAGTCTTACTAGGATAATGCTTCAAGAGAATCCTAATCACACTTAATAATTATCACCTTATCTTTATCATAGAGAGAGTGAGAAGAGATAGGACTTATCTATTAATTATCTAATATTAGATAATAGCATTATCTTATAATATAATTATTTAATATTAAATTAGCATATAATTATCTTATATTAGATAATAATATTATCTCATAATATAATTATCTAATATCTAATAACGTAATTATTAGATATTACTTTAATATCAAATAATATCACATAATATTATATATATTACATGAAAAAATATATTATTATCTTAATAATAATATATATGTACAAAAATAAGTTCAATTAATTGTATTTTAGTCAAATTAAAGCCTAATTAATTATTATCTTATTCCTACTCCTTTTGTGTGACTTTGTAAGTTTTTACTATATTGGTAATGGCCCACTTGTGGACCATAGACAGTGAGTGACATCTAACAATACATTATTGCCACCCAAGTAATAAAAATTGTATGTGACGCAATATCTACTTAATGTGTGAATAACACTTTGCAACATGGTCCCTTTTGTAATGATATCCAAATCAAACTAGAGGCATGGAATGCGTCATCCTCATTTATGTTCAATTTATATTTCTTAATATTGAGTAGACTAACTTAAGCAAATGATCAATATCTCATATTGATCCATTTGAGCATGACCATGCATTTCTTAATCTTATTCAATCAAGGGGTCCAAGGATATCAATTCTATTATGTAATAGGAATAAAATTTCCATCTAGATCACTCACATCCCTTTGCATGATTCATGACACACCCAATTAATGTTCTACAACACATCCTGATTAAAGGTGATACAAGATGATGTCAAAATGTGTAACTTCTCATGTAGGAAACCGTAGTGACTTCAGGTCAAATAACTACATGCATTGTGGTCACATGAGAATAACTAAGGACACATGATAATCCATGTAGTTTTCTTATTGCAGGTCAGTCCAGTATATTTATTTACTAACAATGTACTCATGTATTGACTTGATATCACATATCCATGATTCATAATCATCAGTCATTATACATGTTAGTCTCAATGTATTATTACTATCTCTTTCGCAATAATACTTGACTAAAGATATTTTAGGAATAGTAAAACTATTCCAGGAATAATTATTATATTAAGTTATAAATTACGCAGAGTGATAAAATATGAAACAAAATATAATAATTTAAATTGCCTAAAAAAAACATAATACATTGTGTATTTATTACAATCATTTCTATGATTTTCCTAAGACACACACCAATAATTTGGATATATAATTATCTCCAATTATACTTTTTAACTGGTGATGATTTGATATATAAAACTATATTTTAAAGATTTTGTATAAGTATATAAATAAATTTTAATGTATCTTGAATAACTAAATTTAAAATATGACATGCACATTTAAGAAGAAAAAATTGAGCTTCAAGAATAGGATTTAAAGTTAGAATTAAAATTATAATAGTATTAATATTAGTAAATACATTATTAAAGATAATTGCAAATATTTTATCTGATATCATGTACTCATTACAAGTATTTATTATATAAAAAATAATAGTAGATATATCATGTGGAGGTAAAATTGGTTTAAAACAAATAACTCTTTTATGTAAAATAAAATTATTATCAATATAATGGATAGTTACACAAACCTAGCCATTTAAGATGGTAATATCTATTTAATAATTTATATATTATTAAATATATATAAATAAAAATAATTATAACAATTTATATATAATAATAAAAATAAATAATAATGTATTATATTATATATATGTATATAATATATTTAAAATTAATATCAAAATTATTTATTTAAAATTTTAAACAATTTAAAATTTTAATAAAAAAAATTAATTCAAATTTTAATATAATTATTTATTTTGATAAAATTATATAATATATATTGATAATATTAAATATATAAATTTATTAATTTTAATATTATATATATTAAAGTATAATTTTAATATGTCAAAATTATTATTTTAATATATATATAAATTAAACATACAATAATAAATTAAATATATAATAATAAATAATAAATTATTAATTTTAATATATAAAAATTAAATATATAATAAATTAATTATTTATTATTTACTATTATTACTAAATTAACGAATTAATTCAATAATTTGATAGGTTAATATTTATTAGATCAGGATAACTAGTTTCAATCTCTTACTAAAACTTGCTATTATTATGATTTTTTATATTAATTTATATTTTAGATCAAATAAAATTATATCAATCTTAAGTTGATGCATTAAATCCAACTTATTTTTGATGCATGCAAGACCATTTGATGCATGCAAGACCAAATGTTTGGTAGGAAATCAGCGAAACAAAATAGAGCAGAAGGTAATAAAAAATTGGAGGGAAAATTTTTATCAAGAGCATGGCACATGGTAGGCAAGTTACGCAGATCAAGGAATTAAATAGATAAAATAGAGTAGCTCGCTAAAATGTAAAGCAAAGCAGGAACAAAACGACAAAAAATAGCAAAGCAGGAACAAATAGAAACAAAGCACCTTAAGGGCATATTAGAGTAACACGTAGCAAAATTGTGAGGTATAAATGGATAAATGGATAAATAGATTATATTTACTTATTTTTCCTACATTTTTTTTAATACATCTGTTGAATGCTAGAATTGATGACAACGATTATGTAATACGAAGAATTGCATTTATTTCATAGCTTAGACAAAAGATTTGAAAAAAAAAAGAAGTTACAGCAGCAGCGTCCATATAGAGTGCTACTAGATTTAGCAGTAGTATTAAAGGAACTCGGGCTATAAATAGAGTTTTGTTGTTCAATATAGCTATTAAACCAGAAGAAGCGCTCTGGCAACCTGGCCCAAAGATCATTTAAAGGTGGAATGACAGATTATGTCCTCCTCTCACTTGAATTTAACTCCGTAGGGTCCGTTGACCTATCGAGCACCCTTTTAGCTCACAGTTTTGCAGTGGTTGACAAATATTATTTCTCTGGTATATATGATTCAATGGATCAAACTGTGTCCATGAATATAAAATATTGTACGTGTGTTTTAAGCAGTACTCTATCAAGGGTGATTGATGATGCCTATGTAGCTGGCTGTGAGTACTGAAAGCACAGAAAGTATACTTCTTTGGTGTAACTTGTTGTATTTAAAAATAAAATAATTAATTTTATTAGAAATATTACGTGGATTAGCATTAATTAATTAATAAAATATTTATTTAAGTAATTAATTTTATATTTTAATATTAAGCATAGAACAGATTAGATCCTAGTTTAATGTGTATGATTCGTGATAGGTTAGATCATGCATAAGCTCATATGGGTAGAGGTCCCAACTTACAGCCCTTTAGTGGTTAGTAGTTTCCTATCACAAGTTTGATCTTAAATAGAGAGATCAGGGTTATTATTTGAACGCACAGAAAAATAAGGATTCTCACTCTTCTAAATTTTACTCTCCCTTTTCTCTCTATCTTGATAACCTAAGGGGTCAAGTAGGTTGTAATTCTACTCATCATAATTCAAATCAGTCATGACCTCATCAAATTATGCTCCAGGTACGCTCATAATTTATTATGATTAATTTTATATTTTGTGATTTTAATTCATACTTCCAACAATTGGTATCAAAGCATGTTGATAGTATGAATTATATGATTATGAGCAATTTAAATTATTTTGGCAAATTCATGAAATTCCCATTTATTTTATTTTATTTTCGTGCTTGGAATTGCTACAAATTGGAAAATTTTAATTCTGAAACAATTTGGATTAATTTTATGCTTCTCTTTGATTTATTCATTTTATTCATGATTATAGTTGTTTTCTGGGTCCAAACTTGTTATTCTGTTTTGTGCTTGATCTCAATTTCGGTTTCATTTTAAATTTCTTGAATTATACCTATATTTTGATATTGATATGAGAATTTTATGGGTAAATCGTGTTTTTCAATTTCTTGAAAGTTTTTTATTGCGTCGATGGTACGAAAGCATGAAAATTTTAAATTTTTTTAAAATCTTGAAGCATAATTTTAAACCCTTATTTTCTTTGGATTAATGTATGAATCCATGTTAAAGTAGGTTAGATATAATTTTCTGGGGTTAGAAGGGCTTAAAAATAAATTTTTCGAGCTTAAAAACCTAATTATGGTAGAAAAACAATAACAAAACTGAAACTGCACAAAAGAGGAAGACGAAGGGATGCTGTAGCCAAGCGCGTGGATAACACGCGCTAGCCACAAGCGTGAATGACACGCGCACGCATGAAAGGGAATTTTTTTTGTAAAGCGCGTGAAAAACACGTGCCACAACGCGTGAAGACAAGCGCGTAGCATGTGAATTACACGCGCCTGCATCCTTTGACCAGTCAACTGACGGTGCATTGACCACGCGCGTGTATTCACGCGCCACTAAACTGCTCCTGTGTTTCTGATTCAATCCCACACGCGGCCATAGCGCATATTGGCGCGTGTGTGTCACGCGCTGGAATTTTGGGTTCCAAATTTTGATATTTTGTGTGAAATTTTATTTTCTACCTTTATATATTTTTTCTAGAATTTTTTGATGCCAATAAATATTTATTCTAAATTTTGAAAAGTTTATATTGTATGAAAACACAATTTATTTATTGAATTTTGATCTAAGAAAATTTATAGACATTCTTTATATTTTTTCTGGACTTGGTGTGTTGTCACTCTCTCTAATTATGAACATAACTATATTAAATAATTTTGAGCCCTTAATTATGTTATTTTAGTACATATAAAACACCTAAAGCCATTTATTTCATACCAATGATAAATTAGGGATATAATAAGGTTATTTTTCATAAAATACTGTCCTTCTAAGATTTTTAGGAGTACATTATTGATGATTGATACACCCTATCGGTGTAACATTGTTAATGTAATTTTAAAGCTTAGACTCCTTAGAATATGTATGCAGTAATTATAATGTTTCAATATTTCTTGTACCCTATCGGTATGGTTATATTGATTACATTTTTATGTAGACTTTTGTACAAGCTAAATCTATGGTACATGTATTTTGGATACCACTTTGTTAGATAGTTGTTTGACTGATTTGTTTAATTGGGAATCTTGTGTTGTAATTATGTTGTGCACGCATAATTAATAATTTTCCAATCTTGTTGCATCAGTCTTGGCCTTTCAACAATTATCTGTGGTGAGGACTCTTAATGGAACAAATTATGATGAATGGAGAGAGTCCTTGAACATGTACTTGACAATCTCTAAGGAGGATTTGGCTCTTAGAGAACCAAAGCCGGCTGATCTCTTACCCCAGTCTAGTGCTACAGATAAGACCTATTATAAACAATGGTATGAATCGAACCGAATTTGTTTGGCAGTGATTAAGTTCACTATTGAGAAGGGAATTAGAGAAAGTATCCCAGATAAGGACACTGTTGTGTTGTATATGAAAGCTATTAGTGAAAAATTCAAGAAACTTGATAAGACTAAAAAAGTCTACTATCTCTCCATGCTTGATAACACTCGTTATGATGGAATTTTAGGTGTTAGAGAACACATTATGAAAATGATTCATTACTACAATAAGCTGAGATCATACGGTGTTAATTTAGGAGAGAGTACTTTAGTTTATAGAGTCCTTCAGTCATTGCCAGCTGAATATAATTACCTGAGAACCTCCTATAATTCACAAGAGGGAGAGTAGACAATAGACCAAATGATTTCTATAGTAACTCAAGAAGAGGAGACTATGAAAGGTAATCCACAACCACATTTTATCAACTACTTATCTCAGGACTCCTATAATAAGTCAGGAAAGAAACCAGAGACACATATATCTGGAAAGCCTGAGTTCAAGAAAAGTGGTGATAAGGGCAAGGGACAACAAAAGAAATTTGAAGGCAAGTGCAATTATTGCAAGATCCCTGGACACAAAAAGTCAATGTTATAAGCTAAAGAACAAGCGTGAGCAAGAAGGGGCTTAAAAACAGGTGGATCCCAAGTGAGATGGAAGAGACTGTATTGGGAGTAGTAGGAAGTAGAATAAAATAAAATTAATTACATAGGATCATATTTTTCTTTATGTTTATCTTCTGGATACTTTTAATTTAAATTATGTCATTTATGCATTTATGCATTTTTTTTCAATTTTAATTTCCAGTTCTATTTCAATAATTGTAGTTATTTCTTTTAACAAAGAAAATTTATTATGATTTTACTATTTTAGTATGCCACCTTACAAAATGATCCGTATCTTTTGAATTTGAAATATTTTCCTGTTGTATCTTCTGATATTCCCATCAATGTTATAATTAGGCATAAATAACTTAGAATGAGTTAAAATTCTTCCATTTTATGGGATTAATTTTAAGCCATTTTTCTAAAAAGAAATTAGAAAGATTGGTAAAACAAAGATGTGTTATTAAACTTAAATTCTCATATCTTAAAACTTTTAAGTGTGGAGTTATAAAGTAGAGATGAGACTTTATAATCCCTAGTTAAAGAAATTAGACTAGATCAAGAGGTTGCAGATTTTCTTGTCCCTTTTTTATAGTACCAAGGTCATCGGATTTAATTGGACATTTTATTTTGAGGATGACTTAGATAGTGGGAGTTTGATGCTTAGAGTTATCAATTTATGTAACAAGGTCACCATTCTGCCTATACCTATTTGGATTCCCCTATCACTAGAGGAGATGATATTGATAGTTCAGTTCAAATAAATAAAGATCTTCATGTTGAAGAACCTGATCGGTTAACCATTGAGTTTAGATCTATCGTAACAGAACTTGTAATATTTTAGGTTTGTACCAAGCTAATTGGATTAAACAGATAGGATAAGATTTCTTACGCTTTCGCTATTAATAATCTTATGTATGCACTGGTCTGCATTCGTTAAATATAGCTTTTGCTATTAGTGTGCTTGGAAGATTATCAAGTAACCCTAGGATGGATCATTGGAGAGCGACCAAGATAGTAATATGTAGTATCTTTAAGATACTATGAATCATATGTTGACTTGTAGACAATCTAATTTACTTGAAAGTATTGGTTATTCAGATTCTGATTATGCCCTGTATATAGATGATCGTAAGTCAACATCTAGATACATCTTTATGATGTTTAGAAGAGCTGTTTCATGGGAAAGTGTTAAAGAGACACTCACAGCTATCTTAACAATGGAAGCAGAGTTTATCGCATATTATGAGGCCACTTGACAGGTTGTAAGGTTGAGGAAGTTGATATTTGACATGCAATTAGTTAATTCTATATCGCGATCTCTACTAATTTTTTATTGCGATAAGGCTTCTATTTTGTGCTTTTCTCAAAACAATAGGAATTCTAGACGTATTGAATATTTTTTATGATAAACTCCTGTTTGTTAGAGAGAAAAGATTGCTGAATTTCATACTCACATTAAACATAGCCCTAGTGGAGACATGCAAGGGATCTGTTGACTTAAGGTTTATCTATAGGAGTATTTAAAATTAACTAACTCATATGAATCTTGTTAAATTTTTATGAAGCCTTAATTTAGTGGGAGTCTGAGATATGCTTATTTTATTGATATTTGTGACCAGTAATTGCTCATTTTGAAACATTGGTGATATGTTTTATATATATATAAATCATTTGCTTCCCTATCGGATTCAATGATTTTAAGTTGTTTCTCTTAATGAGCTGTGGTCAAAAGATTAACTTTATATATATATATATATATATATATATATATATATATATATATCTAGTTCTTTGGTATTATGAGATATTAATTTAACATCACTTGTCTCCCTATCGGATTCAGTGATTCTGTATGGTCTCATTCCACTTTTGTAATCGTCACTCAGTTTGGATATTGAAACATTGATAATATGTTTTATACATATATAAATCATTTGTTTCCCTATCGGATTCAATGATTTTAAGTTGTTTCTCTTCTGAGCTATAGTTGAAAGACTAAATGTTATTCTGTTCCTTTCAGATTATGAGACATTATATCACTTGTCTCCTTATCGGATTCAGTGATTCTATGTGGTCCCATTCTCTAAATTAAGTTTATAACTTAATGTATAACTAATTGCTTAATTATTGATATTTTAATTATTCCATATAATTAATTAATGTTATCCAAGTGGGAGATTGTTATATTTAAAAATAAAATAATTAATTTTATTAGAAATATTATGTGGATTAGCATTAATTAATTAATGAAATATTTATTTAAGTAATTAGTTTTGTATTTTAACATTAAGCATAGAACAGATTGAGCCCTAGTTTAATGTGTATGATTCATGATAGGTTGGATCATGCATAAGCCCATATGGGTAGAGGTCCCAACTTACAGCCCTTTAGTGGTCAGTAGTTTCCTATCACAAGTCTGACCTTAAATAGAGAGATCAGGATTATTATTTGAACGCACAGAAAAATAAGGATTCCCACTCTTCTAAATTTTACTCTCCCTTTTCTCTCTATCTTGATAACCTAAGGAGTCAAGTAGGTTGTAATTCTACTCATCATCATTCAAATCAGTCATGACTTCATCAAATTATGCTTCAAGTACGCTCATAATTTATTATGATTAATTTTATATTTTGTGATTTTAATTCATACTTCCAACGTAACTCTCGGAACCACAAGGCTGAGATTGCCCATTATTAAAGACTGGAGAGGGAGTAGTAATCCATCTTAAATGCCGTAGTCAGAGGTCATGGGTTGAGGTGGAAAAATACATTACTAAAACCCATCTACCTGCTGGCTTCACCCAACAACATAAATGTACATGGCCATCTTCTCCGTATCCTTCTCCTTGCATGTTTCAATCTCGAGTAAGAAGGAGACAGTGTGCGCACTGATTATTATACAATCTCTCTGCTTCAACAACCAGAAATTTGTTTTATGGAGACAAATACAGAAGTTTTTTCCACAGCCGTTTCTACTTTCCTTATCTTTTTCTCTGTGACAGCAGCCAGCCTCTCTTTTGACTTCTACGCAGCTTCATGTCCATCAGCTGAGCTTATTGTAAGAAACACAGTCAGCTCTTCCTCTTCCAACGATCCTTCCATTCCTGGGAAGCTACTTCGCTTGGTTTTTCATGACTGCTTCGTAGAGGTCAGTGCTTGTCATTTACCATTTTCATCGGCCAAGTTTTATAGCCGTTGAGCCTAGGAAATTAGCAAAAAAAATAAGATTTTTTTTTTTACTGAAAATAGATTAAAATTCATCTTTAACCTAAGATGGCCTTTATATTACATGTTTGGTTAAATTTAGGAATACCCTTATTATTCTTCTTTCTTCCCAATTTTCTTTTTAATTAGTTAAAATTATAAAATTTTTACTGAGGGTCTCATTTAGGGATCTTGGATAGTGGCTACGGTACTAATTTACAAGCGAACAGACAAAATTGATAATCTGATGGAAAATCCAAATGTGTCTGAAGGTGAGATTACCTCAGAGGTTGCATGCATGCAAGGGAATCGGGATTATGCTCTCTGTGCTTCTAGTTCTAGCCTTAGTCTGTTTTTTCCCTAATGTAATTAATCAACTGTTCCCTGACGTGCAGGGATGTGATGCATCAGTGATGCTACAAGGAAATAATACAGAGAGAACTGATCCTGGAAATAGGTCACTTGGAGGATTTTCGGTGATAGATTCAGCAAAAAGAGTGCTTGAGATCTTCTGTCCAGGAACCGTTTCTTGTGCTGACATAATTGCTCTGGCTGCTAGAGATGCCGTTGGAATTGTGAGTTCTCCCTAATTGCATCTCAGATATTATGTCTTGTCTCCTTTGATATGGTATCTTATTCAATGAAACTTGAAACCAGGTTGGTGGACCCATTATTCAGATTCCAACAGGCAGGAGAGATGGGATGGTATCGGTAGCTTCAAATGTGAGACCAAATATTGTGGACACCACTTTCACATTGAATGAGATGCTTAAGCTCTTCACCTCCAAAGGCTTGTCTCTCGATGACCTTGTCATCCTTTCAGGTGCATATTGTATGTCCATTGAAATGCGGAGTTTCAACTTTCAAAGCAAACCATCTCACTTATTGGTTTTACTTCTCTTTCATGATTTTTCATTTTTCCCTGCTTTCAGTCTCTTCCTCTGTGAGTAGTTTTTAAAAGTTGATCCTTTGCAAGAACTAGACCAATTCATCAAAACTCTACTGTTTCCCTGTTTGAGTCCACATTTTAGTACTTGAATTTACAGGTTTCATTTGTCAGATGTCTCAAATCTGGGCTTAATAGCAGTTTTGGTTTCCGTACATGTGCCAGTTCTGTATCCTTCTAGTTTTAGAACTAGAGTAATTTGGTTCTTACTGTAATTATGTGACATTTATTTGAAATGTCATAGCACCTCAATTAGCATGTCATCACAACAAGCATGACATAATTAGTATACTTTACTTTTCTTGCTATCTTTACTTCCATGGCAGTTGATGTGGCATGACATGTAATATAAATATATGCTACATCATCATAATAGAGGCCAAATTGTTCTAGTTTTAAACTATGAGGATAAAAACTAGAATTAAAACTTAAATCTTCTGTTCTGTATAGTAACCTTGTGGCATTGCTTGCAGGAGCTCACACCATAGGAACAGCTCACTGCAGCTCATTCAGTGATCGATTCCAGGAGGACTCAAGGGGGAATCTTACTCACATTGACACATCCCTTGACAGAAGCTATGCAGAACAGCTAGTGAAACAGTGTCCGCCAGGTGCAAGTCCATCTGTAACCGTCAACAACGATCCTGAAACATCTATGGTGTTTGACAACCAGTACTACCGGAATCTTCTTGCCCGAAAAGGCCTTTTCCAGTCAGATTCTGCTCTCATGAATGACGAGAGATCGAGGAAATTGATAGAGGATTTTGCGAACGACCAAGACCTTTTCTTCGAGAATTGGAGCCAGTCCTTCTTGAAGCTCAGTACCATTGGAGTCAAAACAGGTGATGACGGCGAGATTCGAAGTTCTTGTGCAGCAACAAATGCAGTGCTCTCAGTACCTAATAAGGCTTGAAGAGAAATAGTCCTTGCTCGTTTCCTTTAATTGGATATGTGCAGAACTGCTAAAGCTTCAAGAGACATTTTGTAAAAGAAAAAGTATATATACCATGTGTTGTCAAATAGCAAATAGCTTCTATTACTATAGATGTTTCTGTAGCTGGTTTGCTGTTGTTAAATCTCTTGGACGCTGTCCTTTGATAAAATAATGGTATTTGCTTCTCTAAGCAATAAGCATCTTCTTTTATACGAGATATATTCGAGGAAAAAATAAAATTATGCAGAGATTGCACTTGTGAGGAGCATAAATTACAGTTCAGCTGGGTAGACAGAAATGGAGCCCGAAAGGCAAGCCCTGTGATTCAACAAGTCTTACAACCTCGTTAATGTTGTAAATGTGGGCCTGGAACCCCTGAAAGGGAGTTGGCCCTCATAATGGACACAGGCAGTGCTCTCTTATGGACCAAATGCGAACCCTGCCTTGGTGGCTGTCACAACAAGCATAATATTCCACTTATGCCAGCAACTTATGCTGCTCACAAACTTGGAATACGGTCGTGAACACCACAGGGAAAGAAAGAAACAGTCTTGATAATGCTACTTATACATTTATTTTATCTCACAAATTATCCTTTTTATATTTTGGCATTTTATCTCACAAAATATCACGAATATGTATGCATGTCAAATTTTAATTTAATTGAGTTTCATTCACTCATATTTATCATGTATATACCAAATGATAGTTTGCATATATAGTTAACTATAACTAGTATTTTCTATAAATGTTTTATTGATGGAACCACGATTCAATTTTGAAAAGCAAGTATCTATATATAAATATAAATATAATAGGGTATATTTCGTGATTACATTCTTTACAGAATAAATGCAGAGTATGCTTCTTTAACGTGTCCCTTACTTAATAGAATATATGGATGGATCAAAAGCCGGTGATTTTTTTTTCACTAAAAAAGGCTGAGTATCCCTTTCCATAGCCAAGTCAACAATTTAAACAATATTGGTGGTAGATTAGGATTAGGTTAGTATTTATTCAACTCACCTCAAAATCGTTTTTGATAAAAACTTCACTATGTTATGTTATAGGGAGAAAGTTTGTAAACAGAGTGAAGGGGAATGAATGGGACGATTCAAAGCCTCTTGTGCCGCCGTTGGTGCTTTTCTTGCCTCCTAGATATAAAGCAAAAGATTACTTTCTAAAAGATATAAATATCTTGTTTGAAGTAAGAACATTAATAGTATGTTTGAAAGTCAAGAGGAGAGATGAATGGAAGACAATTAGAGAAGATGGAAGGGTAGGAAGGTGGATGGTTAAGGGCATTTTCATCCTAATTTTCTAAAAATATCTTGACTTGGTGCAAAGTTCTTTGTATTGGCTCTGTACTATTCTTCCTAAGTTGGACGAGATTTGCCCTTGAGTTTAGTTATCTTTCTTGTAGTATGATGAGAGATCAGTGATGTTAAAAATGGTAGAGATGCCATGGGAGCCTAGCAACTTTATTTTGTAGGTATTATCATTTATCTTTTGTACAAATTAAAATAGTCCATCTATTCTCGGATATAGCTTGGCATTTGGTTGATTTAAAAACCTCTTTTTTTGCAAGTGTATCCATATCAAGTTTCCTTCCTTGAAAGTGCTTTGCTATTGATGTTTATGCTGTTGTGTCTTGTATTTTGAATTCTATTTCTAAATTCTTATACAAACTTGTTTATGAAGCTTTTTCATCTCCTTTACTCTTTCTTCTATGTTTGTGTTGTACTAATGACTAGTGAAAAAAGGTGCTAAGTTTGGTGGACTAAGGGGATGAGTGCCATATACTACCTTGAATGGGGATTTTCCAATTGCTTGGTTAGTGGAATTATTGTAAGCAAACTTGATTTATGCAAGGATAAGGTCCTATTGTTTTAGATTCTTCCTAACAAGGCTACAGAGTAAATTCCAAAAAGCCTATTGGTTACTTTTTTTTATCCATCTATTTAAGGATGACTAGTGTTGTTGAATTAAAGTTTTGTACCTACCTTTTTCCATAGAATTCTCTAGAAATGACTTAAAAACTTGGTATCTTGATCAAAAGTGATAGTTTTTGGAATGCTATGGAGTTGAACAATTTCTTTGAAGTATAAGTGTGCAATTTGAATGGCATAATTTATTTTTTGATATGGAATAAAATGCGCCATTTTTGAAAGTCTATCTACAACTACCATTATGTCTTTAAGTATAAGGAAATCTGAGAATAAAATTCATACTAACATCTTCTCATAGTACTTCTAGAACTGGTAAAGGTATGTATAGTCTATATTTTAGCTTTTGATTTTTGCTAAGTGGCAAATCTTGCATCTTTGAACATGTCTATTGATGTCTTTTTCAAGCTTTGCTAGTAGAAATTTTCTTTAATCAGAGCTATAATTTTTTCTTGCTCAAAGTGTTCATCTAATTCTCTATCATGGACTTCCCAGATAATTGCTTCTTGTAGTGACTAGTGGGAAATGCTTAGTGTCTTGCCTTTGAACAAGAAACCTTTCTATTTGTAGTAATGTTAGGAGGGTTAGGTTTTAGTGAAACTCCAAACTTTGCTAAAATATGAGTTATCTTGGTATAGTTCTTTAATAGTCTCAAATCCAATAACCGTTGCCTAGAGAGTAATAAGCAAGATATGTTGTTAACTTAATATATTTGCTACAATATTTTGATTTCTAGCCTTGTGCTTGACTAAAAATGGGTATAGTTATAGGAATTCACTCTAAGAGGCATGTTTTTAGCTGATTTTCTATTGAGAATTTAAATATTTTAGAGCTTTATAATTTGAGTAAAGAATAAACTCTTTATATAGCAAATAATAACTCCAATGTTATAGGGCACAGACAATGGCATAGAATTCCTTGTCATAAATGGAATATTTAAGTTTGTCATTGTTGAGTTTTTCACTAAAAAAGGCTATTAGATGTCCTTTTTGGCCTGAAACAATGCCAATTATAGTATTAGAAGCATCGTAATTGACTTTGAACACTTGGCCAAAATTTGGAAGGGATAATACAAGAACTTCAGTTAAATGCTTCTTTAGTTTATAAGAAATTCTCTAGGCTTATTCTGTCCTTTGAAATTTATCTCCTTTAATGCAGTTTGTGAGTAGGATAGTAATATAGCTACAGTTTCTAATAAATCTTTTGTAAAAAAAAAGGCAAGTCTATGAAAGCTCTTCACATTATGGATAAACTTAGGAGTTAGCTGATTGTTGATGGTTTTTATTTTGCTTGCCCCTACTCAAATGCCTTTAGTAGTAATTATATATCCAAGAAAGATAACTTCATTTGTTATAAATGGACACTTTTTAAGGTTAACATGCAATTTTTGCTCCTTAAGGATCTTCAACACTTATCGAATATGCTCTAAATGTTCTTCTTTGCTTTCGTTGTAGATCAAAATATCATGAAAGTATATAACTACAAATTTTTCAATAAAAAATTGAAGTACTTGATTCATTAAATGCATGAATATGTTAAGAGCATTGGATAATCCAAAGGGCATTATAGTCCATTTTTATAAACTATAAACAGTCTTCCATTCATCTCCTGGCCGTATTCTAATATAATGATATTTGTTGCAAAGATCTATCTTGAAAAAGATGATTGCACTGTGTAGTTTGTTAAGCATGTCTTCAAGTATTGGTATTGAAAATCGATACTTAATGGTGATCATATTTATAGCTTAACTATCAATACACATACTCCAACTGCCATCCTTCTTTAATACTAAAAGTGCAAGTATACCACAAGGACTAATGCTTCCCAAATTAGTCCTTTCTTTAGTAACTTTTTGACTTGGTGCTAGATCTCAGCATGCTCCTGTGGACTTATCCTATAGGCTAGCTTGTTAGGAATGATAGCTTTAAGGATAAAGTCAATGGTGCACTAGATATCTCCCATTGGTGGTAAACTAAGGGGAATCTTTTTTGGAATAACATCTAGGAATTTAGAGAGTAGTTGTTTAATTTCTGATGGAAGAGTGGTTCTATTATTCTGTTTGAGCCATAGTTCGAGATACATAGTTTGGGCTTTTGGTGGTTTTATCTTGAATTGTGCCGTAGATATTAAGGATATTAGTGATTGGCATTCAATTTTAGTTTAGTTAAATTCTTTAGGTGATAATGGAGTTAATCTTCACTCCATCCTTTATGAAAGAATAAGTATTTGCATAACTATCATATATAACACAATGGTCATATTGCCAAGGTCTTCTTAGGAGGAGGTGACAAGCTTCCATTAGAATGACATCACACTATACCTTATCTTGAAACTTTTTGCAAATTGAAAAGGTGACAAGGCAACGTTTTATCACTTTTACCTCATTGTCTTTGTTGAACTACTATAACTTGTAAGGATGTGGATAATTATGAGTGGGTAGGTTAGGCTGTTCCACCATGTATCTTGACACAACATTCGTACAACTTTTGCTATCATAATGACATCATAGATTTTGCCTTGGGTAATGCAGCCAGAATGGAAAATGTTATGCCTAAGTTAGGTTCCTCCTTTGCTACTACTGTATATGGACTTTGTCTAATAACTAGTGATTCTCCATGATTAGTAAGGATGAGTTCTTCATCAAATACTAGTGGTTCACTAAATTTTTTTGGATTTTGCTTGAACTCTTCTTCTTTTGACACTTTTTGGATTTCTTCTTCAATGACAGTAATAATTTTGCAATTTGGGCAATCAAATGCTATATGGTCAAATCATTGACATTTAAGGCATTTAGGTGGTTTATGTTGAATGGGTGGTTTAGGATTGGCTTCTTTGGTAGGCTTAAGTTGGGTCTTGCTTGAGGTATTAGGTTGTAGGGCTTGAGTTTTGTGGGTGTTAGTGGGGTTTTTAGAGAAGGAAGGTTAGAATATAGACTTTTTATATACTTATTTCTCAATTTTAATGACAAGTTGGATGATATCATCTAAGGTCTAATATTGTTGAAGTTGAAGTAGTTAGGTAATTTCAGAGTTCAGTTCTCCAAGATAGCAGGCTATATTTTATTCTTCTTCTTGAATATCACATTTCATCATTAACTTTTCAAATTTTCTAATGGATTCTTCCATGGATAAGGACTTTTGACAAAGACTTTGTGATTGGATAAAGTTATCTTGATAGTAATAATTAAGTAAGATTTGTAAGCTCCTATTGTATCTTCTCCCATGTTTTCATCTTGCTTCACCCTTCACATTTGCATTTCTTCTTTTAGTTTTTCCATTAGATTGAGGCATGCTCCTTTAGTTTAATAGCAACTATCTTTACCTTCTGCTCATATGGTATATCTTTAAGCTCGAACTCTTTTTCAATTGTTTGAAACCAATATACAAATTTATCTAGTTAGTCTTCTCTCGAAATTTGGAATGTCTACTTTAATGTCATTACCTTGAGTGAACTGCCTTTAGGGACAATAACTAATTGTTGAAGAGTAGTTACTACTTTTAGAATCATATTTTGAATTCTTTCTTTAATTTAATAAGTCTTGTTAGGCATTAACAATTTTCTATAATTGTTGAATTTGTTATAATAACTTTTTCATTCCGATCTTATGGAGGTTTTTCTCATTTCGTCTTTTGAGTGGCATTTTATTAACTTTTGGTGTGTGTTGGGGTTGAATTAAGATTTTGGAAGATTTTGAAAAATTTTGTAATTATTAGAAAATTATGGGATTGAAATTGAATTAGTCAGAAAGTATGGATGTCTTGGTAAATTTTGAAATATTTGAGTCTAATAGGAATTTTGAAAAATGTTAGGGGTAATTTGAAAATTTAAGAAAATTTTAGGGTTAAAATATGATTAGTAGGAAATAGGATTTTTTTTGTAATTTGGGTAAATTTTATTGATTCAAATAGTGATATGTTAGTACAAGAGATGTGTCAAAAGGTGGATGGCTAATGCAATGCTAATTATGCATTGATTATTGATTAAGCAGCTGACGTTAGTAAAGGTGACTATGTGAGCTGATGTAGTGGAAGGTGACATGTGGTACATACAGAATGGATGACGTGGCGATGACTGAGTAAGAACTACTAACATGGTGTTGATATGTGTTATCTTTAACTTCTGGAAGGCATGCGTAGCATGTGGGGAGAGTGGTTGGCACGTGGATCTTCTGCAGTAGCATGTGAGAGCATGTCAAAGCTTTAGTCGTCATACGTCAAAGCTCTGGTTGTCATGAAACTTGATATTTCTATGTTACGTGGATCACTTTGAACACTTCAATGGTGTTGTTTTGCCAAGAAATTGACTAAAAAAGGAGGTTTCGACATTGGCAAGTTAATGATCTTGTTAACTTATGAAATTAGGGAAAATTCTAGCCATTCTAACTCAAGCATTTGCCAAGAAGTTGGGAAAACTAAGCTTTGATATCAAATGGCTCTGAAGCCAAATGGAAAAGAGAGAAAATCTTTTTGAAAAGAAATTGTATTGATTTTCAATTTTAGAATGATGTTGCAGTATAGTAGGTAGAAAGTTTTTACAATGCTTTTCTAAGGGCATTTTCATCATAAGATCCTAGAAATATCTCCCCCATGCAGATTCCTTTTGAGTTTCTCTATGATAAGTACAAAGTATGTTTTTTTTTCTCTAGAAAATTCTAAAAATATCTTGGCTTGGTGCAAAGTTCATTGTATTGACTCTGTATTGGAAAGCCTTATTGTATGTTATGTTTAAGAGTTAGGAAAGGAAAAATATGGAAAAGAATGGAGAGAAAAGGAAGGGAGAAAAATGGGTAGCTAAGTCATGATCTTTTCTCTCTTTATTTTAATATCAAATATGATATAAACTTTCCAATCTCTTCGATAGTTCAACCTTTTCTCTCTTTAATTAGAATTTTCAAATAAAGATAATGTCATGACATAAACTTTCCTTCCTTATTATTCTCTCCCATCCAAACATATTATTAGATTTGTTGTATGTGTGTGTGGGTTTTTTTGGATTTTTCTTTTTTTGGGGGATGTGTGAGATGTTTGTTCCTTTTGTGATCTTAATTACCGGAAATAATTTTGTCTTAAATTGAAGTTGAAATCACAATTAAAATTATATTAAGATAATCAAAATTACATATAAATATCTAAATAAAAAAATAAAATTGTGAAAAATTATAATGGTTGTTGGTCCATGACAATAATATTATGAATGTGAATTGTAATTTAAAATCATAATAGGAACTATTGAGATTTTATGCAATCCCATCGTCAACTAAACATGCAACCAAGAGTTAACCAAGTTATCATAGTCTTGGCTTTTTACTATATGTACTTACCTTGTTTTGTGGTATATAATGAATAATCCATTCACATGCACTTCTCGAAATAATAATCTCTCTTGATTTTTTGCCTGGAAACTGGCATAGGTTTTTGTTTCTTTTGTTAGTCTTTTACGTCAAAGGCAAGGTGCTAAAATGAACTTTAGTAAAAGAATAGATTCCCTCTCCTTCTCAATATGTGAGTACAGTACTCGAAGCTCCATAATATGGATAGCCTCACATCCTCTGGGTTCATATGCTTGCTGGTGTTGCTCTCTCTTCTCAATTCTCTGCAGATTACTTCTGCGTTTGGAAGTGAGACGGCCTCAGGCTTCGATAACAACAGTTACCACTTGATTGAAGCAAGCTCTGTTTTTGACAGCCTCTACTTGCAACCCTTCTGCTAAAGGTTTTTTATTTTCTTACTTAATTTTTACAAAATCAAATGTGTAAATTCTTATAACCCATTATTTTATGATTCCCTAAACCGTTTTCATCCACCACATGTCATCATATTTGGGAATAAAAAATCAGCATGCGCATTTTTTTTGCACTGCGCATTACATCTACCTCGATCGAGATATTTTTCTCAGGCTAAATAGCTAAAACTTGATTAATTAATGATGAGAACTGTAGATTCAACCCAGGAGGGGTTTCTGAAAGTTGTCCACAATCATGGACCTTGCTCTTCACGCAAACAATCTGCTTCTCTTGCTGAAATCCTTGAACCAGACCAAGCAAGATTCATATCTAAGCATTCTAAGTTCCCCTGCATGAACCTCAACCGCAATTATATTCCTGGAGATTATTCAAAAGCAGTCACCATTGGAGCCAAGACTCAAGATGCAAATAGTACTCTTGACCTTTACAATGTGGATTTGTATGTCGGAACTCCTAAAAGGAAGTTCACACTTGCAATGGACACGGGCAGTGACCTCTTCTGGATTCAATGCCAACCTTGTACTGGTGGTTTTCATAAACAGAAAAATCCTATATTCAATCCATCTGAGTCTTCCACCTACACTAATATTACATGCGGCACTCCCACCTGTGAGCAGCTCATAAATACAACAGGTAATCAATCAATCAGTAATCTTGTTTGTTCTTACTCATAAATTATTACAGAAATTGATTTAAATTAACTTATCAAACATTTCTTTCCTTTCTTACGATCTGATTCACAACTTCTTTTTAATGATTTTTACAACTGAATAGTGACTTTACTTAGTTAATTTGTCCTATCATATTATGGTGTTTAGGGCATCCACCCCGATGCAATTCCACAGCATGTGTGTACCAAGTAAATTATGCGAGTGGGTCACCAGGTGCGGGATTTCTTGCTAAAGAAAGTGTTAGTCTCACTCCAACTGATACCTTAAACCCTATTGTATTTGGGTGTAGCGTTGTCAACAAAGACGCAACTATGGGCGTGGTTGATGGCATACTCGGCCTAGGCTCCGATCCTCTATCCATTGTCCAACAAACAGTAAAAAAATACCACAGAATATTCTCGTACTGTCTTCCGTCTAAACCAAGTGAGACTGGTTTTCTCAAATTTGGTAAGTCCAAACCTGTTTCCAAAGCCTTGAAATTCAAAGAGCTTAGAGGACCCGTGGGTTTCACAACATATGTGATCAACCTCGTTGGAATTAAGCTTGCTGGTAAAAGACTACCCATAACTTTCAAAAAGAATGCTGCAATGATCGATTCCGGCGCTGTGATTTCAAGGATACCTGAAAAGTACTATAAGACTTTACGAACAGCATATAGAAAAGCCATGCCCCATTATAAGTTGGTGAATCTAGGGAAAGATTTTCCTCTTGACACTTGTTACCACGTTATTGGACACCAAAAACTCAAGATTCCAAGAATGAGTTTTTTATTTGCGAATGGAATTGCTGTGGATATACCCCCAAATGGTATAGCTTACCCAATAACCTCCACGCTTTATTGTTTTCCATTTTTACCTGCTGTGGAAGTGAAAGGTTTAATGGTTTTTGGAGCTGCTCAACAACAGTCTTTGGAAGTGGTGCATGATGTTGCAGGAGGTAAAATTGGATTTGGTGATGGTGGTTGCAAATAGAACTGAATAGTATGTATATTAATGTATCCGCAAGCTAGCTATGAGTGTAACTCAACATGAGTACACTCTTATCAATCTTGTTTTAAATAAACCGTAGTGGTGATTATATATATTTTTTATTATTACTTATCAAGCATTGTGATTAGCTAAGAAGAAAATTGAGGTGAAATTTTGCAAATGTTGTGAAATTTTTAATCATAATTTTATATGTGTATTATTTTTTTACTCATCGTTAATAATTATCACCTAAATTTTTTTCATTGATTAATAGCATGTAATCGTACCACGGAAATGTTGTATCTTCCGAAAAATCTAAATTGAATCATGATACCGTGTGAAATGGCATTTAACAATGATCAATATATACTACATCACAAGCCCTGCTATATAACATAGTCCAACTCCAGTATACCAACGTTGTTGTTTTATAGAGCAATTACCTTGTCCACTTGCTATGTTCTTACTAAAGAGGGCATAACTAATCAATATTCAATCAGAGTAACGCTAGAATAAAGTGTTGTAGTCGGAAAAAAGGGGAAAAAAATACATTAATGGATATGGTAATATACACGACCAACAATTCGAATTTACTTTATTTGTTTCTTGAATAGTTGAAACTGTAAATGCTAAATTTTTTTGAAGATTATAAAGTTAGTGGGAGTCGAATTTCTCATATGACAGAGTTTAAAGAAGTAAAGAAACCATCTGTAATGCCTTCGAATAAGAATTGATTGTTGTTCAAATAACCATTTGGGTGTGATTAAACGGCAACCAATTCTACAGAGCCTCGTATTGAGGATTTATTATGACTAAAGTATTTCAATTGTATAATTCTTGAACCCAACTTTTCAAATTCCGGATAAGTTTCATTAATTGAATTGATTATGTATTCCTAATTCCTTATAGCAAGTTAGAAGTAGAATTTTAAAACAATACCTTTCATCCGTTCTTGGAAATGCACGAGAAATTCTACTGATAATAAAATGATGAAATACTTATAATTCTCTATACTATATTTTATATGCAATTTTTTAAGTATTTTAAAAAATATAATTAAGATATTTAAATTATATATGTAATGCAAAAAATTTCCCTCCATTATCTCCCTTTCTAAATTTTTAACAACGGAATAGAGCTTCTACAATTATTATTATTTTTTTGATAAGCTTGGTTGCATACAAACTATCTTTTCAAAATTACTTTTATATCGAAGAAGTTGATTCAACATTGGCACATATACTTACTTGCAAATTGGTGTAAGAAGAAGTTATCTATAAAAGGAAATATTGCACGAATAAACCAAATCTAAAAGTGAGATAACGGAGAAAAAAATAAGATGGAATGGAATTGGAAACTAATTGTAAGAGTAAAGAATTGCAGATAGCTACATAGTTATAGATGAGAAAATTTCTAAAGTAATTTACTTCAAATAAAATTTGAAAAATTAAATAAAACTTCACTTAAAATTATAGAATCAAAAGTGCTTTTTATAATAAAAATATGAATTCCACTGATCATGTAGAAGTGAAGTTGAATACCATGTAAACATATCTATTAAAAATTTTAACAATGTTCATTAGGTATTTTTAGATAGTTAGACATAAATTTGTTTCAAATATAATTTAGGGGTAAAATTAAAATTTTAGTGGAAGTTAGATATTTATAAATGCATTTTTTCCTTAAGTAGAAATTATTAGCATGTTTTTTAATTTTATTAAAGAGGTAAGTTGACTCACATATGTGTATTTATTACATAAGATAATTAGGTATCTTGTTATCCAATTTGTTAAATTTCTCAATCAATTAGTATAGTTAGTTACTGTAATGAAAGGAAATTGATTAAAGATGTAAATATATAATGGGTGGGAATGTGATTCGCACATGCCAATAAAAATACTTAAATCTTGTTTGGTACATCATATAAGACTCGATAGGATAGACTATATAATTAAAATTTATATAATGTTTAAGAATTTTAAATGAATTATACTATTTATTTCGAAAATTTTCTCTTATTAGCTTAATTTTATATAATGCTATCCACTTCCTAAGGCAGAGAATAAAGATTAATAGTATAGTATTAAGATAAATATTAAATTGTTAAAATTAAAAAAAATCTTTTATATTATTATTTCCCTCATTTATAAAAAAAATAATTTCTCTCATTTATATAAAAAAAATTATTCTCTCTCTCCTCTCTTATATATATAAAGGTATTTTTATCAAATTATTTATTTTCTTAACTTTATACACTCTCATAAAATATGACAATAAATATAAAATAGGATAATTTTATACAAATTTTCATCTTATACTATTATAATTAAATCAAATGTTGTATAGTATATTGTCTTATATTATATAATATTGTATTATACTATCCAAAAAATTTTATATTATATTATATGATGTGTCAAACAAGTCTTAAATTTTAAATTTCTTTTCAATTATCTTAGTTTTTTTTTTTTTTTTGCATTCATTACGTTTTAGAATTTGACCCAATAGGGAAAAAAATAAGTTAGGGACTTTTAATTGGGAATCATCAATTTTTTGAACTGCAGTTTTGTATTTAGTGTTGGTCAAATAATACTGAAAAAATTAAAAGCCAGACATTGATTTTTTTTCTATTTTTTTTATTCTTTTTCAATGTCAATGTGTAGATATCTTTATTTTTATTTTGTCCTTTTAATTTTTAATCTCTTTGCAAACGATAATGTAATTTTTTTTCTTCAACTAATTTATGAAGGAATTAGGTCGTTTTAAAATAATCGATGAGGATAAATATTATATCACAGTGGTTGTGGTTTTCAAGCATGGTGGTGTTTTTTTTAACCTTGCATATAGCAGTGCTGCAACCGGATATTTTTAATAGTCAATTTCAAAATAATTTTAAAAAGTAAATTTAATCTATAAAATTTAATAAAACATATAAAAATCAGTTTAAATTCATTATGTCATAAATTAATTTAGATTTAAAATTGTCATCTAAATACATAAAATTCCTTGCATTTTTGTTGAGTTTATATTAATTAATAAATAATATTTAAAATTAATTTAAAATAATATAAATAAATACTATCCATCACCTGTTAATGCCACAAGTAATTTGTGATGCGCAATAAAATTGTAATAATGCTATAAAATGACAGTTTTTGTGACACAAGATAAATCCAATCAATAAGTCAATTACCTGTACGATTAAAATAAGTAACTTTCCAAGGAACAAAAAGAAAAATGAGGAAGAAGTGGAATTAGTAATAAATAGCTAATGAAATTGGTTTAACTTAGTCATTAGTTACTTATTTTATCATTTTTTTCTTTTAAGAATAAGTAATTAATTACTAAGTTAAACCAATTTTTTCATTAAGGTAGTTGATCTAATGATATTAAATAATTACTTTGCGGTTACGAATTCAATGAAAAAGGAAGTCAATCATGGTTAATGAAAGGCTTGTCCTTTTGTAGTAATTTTATTCTAGAGCTTACAACTTCAATGAAAAAAAAAATGTTAATTTATGGTCAATGAAGTGTGCCTCCTTTGATAGTAGCTATCTCCGTGGTTCAACTAAATATTTTACAATGAGTGAGTACTACTATGATAATATCTCTGGAGAAGATAATTAATATTTATGGGATTTAAAATTGTGTTATGAATACAAAGTAAGAATTATTATTAAATATAAGAAGATTAAATAAATTTTTAAAAATTAATTTAATAAATATAAAAGATTCTAAACTCATTTTTGGATCTCATTTTCAATATATTTCCATGTAGAATTTATTAATGAAAAAGACAATAAGTTGATCTTTTATCGTGTAAGATTTTCTTGAGAATTGAAGTTGTAAATGTGGGTCTGAGAAATAATGGACACAGGTAGTGCTCTCTCGTGGACCAAATGTGAACCTTGCCTTGGTGGCTGTCACAACAAACAAAACCTTCCATTTATGGCTCCAACATTTCATGGGGTTTTGGAATCAATTGCCCACTACTGATAAAGTATCAGACCACTAAAACCAACCAAGAAGGTAGACAAGAATTATTTAGTTGAAGCACTTGAAGATCAGACCCCAGTGCGATGATGTGATGCACATGTTTGTTGACATATAACTCAAAAGGGTGGGTCGTTTTGTTTGCAATCTAGGCCATTGCAACTACTCTATTGGTGAGATTAATAGGGTCCCATTGTAACTACTCTTACCTATCACATATTGATTTCTTCGATGAATTGTTTATATTGAAAATCAACCTCTTAAAACTTACTTGAAAAAAAAATCTTAATTCAAAATAGGAAATAATTACTCGATCACCATTCTATATATACTGAATAAGAAAATAATGACAAACCAATAATTATTAGAATTCGGGTCCCCTTAATGTAAAGTTATATCCCGGACCACATATTCTATACTAAATCGGTTATAAACAATTAAACATTAAAGGTACCGGAAATTACAATTTCTAAATTTAGTAAAGTGCAATGATATCTTGTTGGAATATAATCCGCATGCATATGTACTGTAGCTTTTCATCATCATGCATGTCTCCTTTATGGTCCCATTCCTTTCTTTCCTGCAGCCAAGAACCATCCATTCACATGTAATCAAATTCGTCATTAAGGAGCCTGTTTAAAGTAGTGCAAATTGATACTTCAAAAATGGGCTTCAGCAAGATACTCCCATCAAACCGCTCCTATTTAAATCCTGTTTGCGTACCATAATCAGTACTCGGAGCCCCATCACATAATAAAGAAGCCTCACATCCTCTGCGTTCATATGCTTGCTGGTGTTCCTCATTCTTATCAGTTCTCTGCAGATTACTTCTGACTTTGGAACTGAGACGCCCTCGGGCTTAGATGACAACAATTACCACTTCATTCAAGCAAGCTCTTTTCGCAGTGCCTCTACTTGTAATCCTTCTGCTCAAGGTTTCATTTTCTTACTTCATAATTTCTGCAAAATCAAACATATATTTGAGTTCTTGTAACACAAAACCAGCTGTATTAATTATATTATGTTTCGTAAACGGCTTTCATTCACAATGTCGTATCATCCTATTTAGAAATTAAAAAAAGAAAAAAATTAGCATGTGTATTTATTTAGATATTTTCCTATGCTAAATTACTAATACTTGATTAATTACCGATGGAAATTGTAGATTCCCAGGAGGGGTTTCTGAAAGTTGTCCACAATCATGGACCCTGCTCTTCGCGCAAACAAGCTGTTTCCCTTGCTGAAATTCTTGAACGAGACCAAGCAAGATTCATATCTAAGCATTCTAAGTTCCCCGGCAAGAACCTCAACCACAATCATATTCCTGGAGATTATTCAAAAGCGGTCACCATCGGAGCCAGGACTCAAGATCCAGACACTACTCTTGACCATTACGATGTGGATTGGTACATCGGAACTCCCAAAAAGAAGATCACACTTTGTGATGGACACAGGCAGTGGTCTATTCTGGACTCAGTGCCAACTACTGGTGGTTGCTATAAACAGATAAATCCTATATTCAATCCATTCGAGTCTTCCACCCATGCCAATATCACATGCAGCATTCCCACGTGTAAGCAGCTCGTAAATTCAACAGGTAATTAATTGATAATCTTATTTATTTATTTTTGCATACACGAGAGAAATTAACTTATGCTATTATATTATTGTGTTTAGGGTTTCCACCGCAATGCGCTTCCAAAACGTGTGTTTCAAGTAGATTACGCGAATGGGTCACCTGGTGCGGGATTTCTTGTTAAAGAAAGTGTTAATCTGACTCCAACAGTTGGTATCATCAACGGCATCGTGTTTGGGTGTAGCGTTGAAAACAAAGACGCAACCATAGGCGAGGTTGATGGCATACTTGACCTTGGCTCCGATCCTCCCTCCATTGTCCGACAAACAGTCAAAAAGTACCACAGAGTGTTCTCGTGCTGTCTTTCAACTAAACCAAGTGAAACTGGTTTTCTCAGATTTGGTAAGTCCAAACCTGTTTCCAAAGCCTTGAAATTCACACAGCTTAGAGGACCCGTGCGTTTGACAACATATGCGATTGACCTCGTTGGAATTAAGCTTGCTGGTAAAAAAGCTACCTATAACTTTTAAAAAGAATGCTGCAACCATTGATTCCGGGGCTGTGGTTTCAAGGATACCTGAAGAGGATTACAAAATCCTACGAGATGCAAATAGAAAAGCCATGTTCCATTATAAGTTGGTGAAGCCGGAGGAAGATTCTCCTCTTGACACTTGTCACCGAGTCAATGACCGGAGCAGGAGAACAAATCAGTAATTTTTCAAAGTAAATCTCCTTCCATCAAAAAGAGGGTTTTTGAGTTGAAGGACGTAGATTTTGGTATTCAATATTACCATACCTATTTGGAAGGTTCATGAAACTTTCAAAATTCCTTATAAGGACTATACCCACACCTTGAAAAGAATTCTAAGAGATTTCTAATTTTTTTTAATAGTTCAAGTAATGTTAATATTATAACCTACACCTTTTATCTCAAAAATCTTCTTTGTAGATGGATTTCAGAAGCCAAAGCTATTAAAAGATTATGGAATAAATTAGATTTCTTTCTAAGAACTTGTACCTATGCTTAGGCGATAAACATAAAATTTAGTGGAACATTTGGAAGGAATTCAAACAAGAATTAAAATTTTGCTAAGTTTTTTACAAAATGTTTGTGTTCATTACCGAAGTGAAGGTACAAGTTTCTAATAAGAACTCTAAAAGATTCTAGTTCCTTCTCTATATATATTGAATACTATAGGCTACACCCTTTATCTCAATCTCAAAAACCATCTTTTGTAGTCATAAGCATTGCATTAAGTCATAATTATTTTTTGTACTTAAATAAATGGTCCTGCGTGCAAGATATTTATGGTCTGATGCAATTGCCATGGGCCTTTGATGCTCCATGTGCTTTAATGCAAGAATCAACATATTGTTTGCTTTATGTGCTATGTCAAATTTTAATATACATAGAGCAAGTGATATGTCTATTTTTACATTAAGAAACAAGAACATTCAAACACTTATAACAAATAAAGTAATCAAATACTTCAAGATCAATAGATACAAAATTGATGGAATCAAGTAACTCAAAACCATCAAGTAACATGAAGGAATAATGAGTAAAGGATAATCATTCTTCCTTTTAATTTGTGTAAGGATGTCATGTATATTTATTGTAAATGGAAAGTTTGTTATTCATTGCAAATAATAAGTTTTTTGTTGTGTATATGTTCATAAACTGATATGGAAATAAATAAAATGGAAGAATATATTTTCATAATAAATTATCTCCTTTCTTATTTGTTTCATCTATATTCATTTAGTTATTATATTTTTTAATAGTAGAATAAAAAATATTGCGGTGCAAAAATAAATTTTTATGCTATCAATTTTACTTAAAGTAAGTTATATTTTGGATACCAATTTAATATGTGTGTGTGTGTGCGCGCGCGCGCGCGTGAGCGCACATATGTGTAATATATTTGTAAATTCTAATGCATATGATGTGTATAATTGAATTGATTTTATTTTGATATACATGTTTATTATATCTAGTCATTTTGGAATGATTTTGAAAATGTTTTAGGATTATCCCAGAATGATTAGGGAAAAAGTTGTTAATACAAAAAGAAAAGAAATATGTTTTATTAGTAAAAAAACATTCATTTATTATGATATTAATTTGTATGTAATAATTGATGTTGAACATTACTTAATAAGATGACATTATTGAATTAAAAATAATGGTATTTTTTTTCCAAACTAATGTGTAATATTATTTTTAAATGTCAATTTTTTTTAGTAACCAGTGTGAAAACTTAGGTAACGAACCCAAATTGAAATAAAAAGATTAAAGTATAACATGAATTAAAAATATAAAGAGTAAAGTATGAAATTATTTGCAAATTTCATTTTGAAACTTTTTGAACCATAAAATAATTCTTTGTTTAAAGAAATATACCTTCCTTCCAATCTTAAGATGATTCTCTTTAGTTTTATATTTTTACTCGCTAATTATTTTGTAGAATTAGAACTCAATTAGCTCGTGGCTAAATATGTAAGATTCAACACTCACTAGAAAGTGCAAAATATAAATGCGAGGATTCTTTTTCATTTGTATTTCTTCGTGCAATTTAGTTTTTAGTTTCCTATTTGATCGTATTTTATTATTTATCATTTTGATACAACTTTTATAAGTTTGTATATATAAGAATTTTGATATCATTCATCTTTTTGATATTTTGTTGTATTTTCTATTATTTATTCTTATGAAAATATGTAATATATTAATTTCTTATGAATGTCTATTGTATCTACAAGTATTATATTTAAAAACCTTTTTCAAGTAGTGCAAATCTTATATATTAAGTTACAGGTATCAAGGTATATTTAGTGAACCACCTATCTTTGTTTAGGATATTATATATAATATTTCATTCATTTTCAATCTTATGTTATTTAATTTATTCTTTGAAGTTTTACCTTTATTATCTAATAATCCTAGTATATAAATTATATAAAATTTAGATTTGTACTAAATTAAATACAAAATTGTACATAGCAAGAGCATGCTTATTAGTTGAAAAAGAAAGTGGGATATAGCCCAATAACAAGCCTAAACATTGGAAGATATGAATGGATGTCAAGTCATGGACAATATGAAGAAAGCAGTGTTAGCAATTAGGCTTAATTACAATTTTAATCCCTTTATAATTCATTTTGACCACATTTTGTCCCCTAAATATGAAAAATTCTATTTTGGTCTTTCTAATTGGTAAAATAAGGTAAAATTCTATTTACATGGCAAATTTTAATCTTCCATGGCATTCCATATCATATCTTATTATTTAATCATATAAATTAAAATAATTAAAACTAATTGTTTGAATATAAATCATCATTAATCTCATTCTATCATACTATTCCTTTTTCTTCAATTCCATAATTAATTTTAAAATAAAAGGTTAATAAATTTGTCTTAATTAATTTTGGAAAGTCAAATGAAAAAACATAGGTGGTGAAGAAAGACTAAGAAGCTGACATAAATTAGTTCGCTTCCTTCATCTAAGTTGTGTCTTAGCTTAAAAACTAAGCTTCAATCAAATTATGAATGGCAACTGGGATTTACAAGATAAATAAATTGAAAATTATTGATAAAAGATATATTATAAATCATATACCAATTAAACAAATGAGCAAGACTATTTTAATATCCAGCATTGTACATATCTATGAACATTGAAAATCTAATTTACTTAAATGAAAAATAACCAAAAATATATAGATCTAATTAAGATACATAAATAATTAAGAATTTTAAAAATTCAAAGATTAGCATTGAATTAAAGAAGATAAGGACAATCACGACTCCAAGAAAGTGATAAAAAGTGTCATCTCATTACCATTAAAAATAGTCATTATTAATTATGGATCTAAAGCAAAGTTTAGAAAAAAATTTCCTCTCACAAGTTTCAATCTCTTTCTCTCTCCCCCCTTATTTTGTAGCAATAATAGCAAGAAATGTGAGTGAAAGCCATTAGATAGTTATTCATTTGCTTTATAACTAAACATTGGAAAACTCAGAAAGATAGAGAATGAAGGGTGCTTGAAGGTTAAGGGTGGTGTCATGTTAATGAAAAATAAGGAATGGGAAGGAAAAAGGAGGAGTTTGGAATGTATAAGGAAGGGTATGTTAATAGAGTCTAAAAACAAAAAAAAAAGGTTAATTGATATATAATGCTAGATGACATTTTTATTTGCCATATAAGCATCTTCACTTTCAATTTGACAAAAAAATACAAAAAGACTTGGTTTAGCTTATTTTGATAATTAAAGGGATTAAAATAGAATTTTAATATTTTTGAGGATCAAATGCAATCAAAGTGAATATTTAAAGGACCAAAATTGTAATTAACCCTAGCAATTATAAAAAAAGGAACAGAGGCGAGACTCGAGAGAAGGCAAAATAGAGTTATTAGCATTTGAAGGAGAAGCTCAGAAAGGTTTGGTGTGGTGTTATGGTGTTCAATAAAGCATATTGATTTTTAACATCTTCTCTAGATTTTTTCCTTTTTTACTTCAGATTTTTCCATCATTAGGGCACTTGTGGTTTTTGGAAAATGTTTTCTATAGGAAATTTTCATTTATTTATATATAGATTAAGGAGTGAAATGTCGTAATAAAGGAAAACAACTTTCTCTACATTTAACATTAAACATGTAAAATAAAAGGAAGATATATAATAAGAAGTTATCTTCTATCAAACCTCTTAAGGATGGATCTAGTAAGAATATTATGGAGGCAATTGCCCTCTACAAACAAATTTATTTTTATACATATGTGTATACTAGTGACATATATTGCCCCTATAAATTTAAGTAAAATTATCCTTACAATTTATTTTTTTATCACTTGAAAAGGAAAAAAATATTTTAATCAAATATAAGAATATTTGAAACTCATTAATTACATACAAGAATAAACATAAAAAGATACATTAAAATAACATAAAATTTATTTTTATTTAAATATTTAAATTTTTATTGACTTTTTATTTTATATGCAAATGTTATCCGTACAACTAATAATTTATAGATATGTCATTGAAACCTTTTACTTTTAAATTGAATATCTAAAATATTTTTTTTATCATTTTTCACTCTTACTATTTTATAATTATATTTCAATTGAAGATTTTTTTATCACAATAAATGGGCCCTTTAATTTTTTATGTTTAATTTATTTTTTATATTTTTCAATTTTATAATTATAAATTAAATACTTTTTATTTTAAGACCATAATTAATCTTGCTTCTTGATGGATTAATTTTTGAAAATTTTTTTATTGTTATTCATCATTAATTATTTTTTTTCTTATTTTGATCTTAAATATTTTGAAATTTCTAACCAATAATTTTAAGATTTATAAGTTGAAATTGAATGAATATTGAAAAAGAAAACTTAAATCATAAAGTTTTGAATAGGTGATACTTATTAGTGTGAAATAGGAATATATCTACATTGCAAGTACAATTTTTGGTATACCTATATTTAATGAGTTCTTTTAATTTTTCAATTTACAAAGAAATATAGCATTTTTTGTTAAAAAAATATAATATTCATTTATTAGAAGAAAGTGAACTATATATTAGAGTATTGATTGACAATAGAATTTAGTGATAATCAATAGGAAGTTATAACTTTAAGTCATTCAAAATAAGTGAAGTTATAGAACCTAGGGTGCTTTCTTAATTTTTTATAAAGTAAAATTTTTTAATTCTACTTAAATATAAAGATATGATTTTTTATATTCATTTATTTTTTTATTAAATTTATTTTCTTGATTGTTTTGAAATAAAATCAATTAAGATAATTTTAATGGAATTAGAACAATTATCTATGAAATTTGACTTTTGAATTTATTAATTGTATTACTTGTTAATTATGTATACTTGTATGATTGTGTTTATTATTAAATTTCACAATTTTTAGCACTATTGCTGAGGAGTTAATTTTTAATCTTATTAATATTAATAACAATTGAATTTGATTTTAATTTGAATTTTTTTAGTTTATCTTATTTTTCATTTACTATGTTTACTATGCTTATAAATAGATCAAGAAACCAAGAGCTAGCATTTTTAGATCGAGAAATTGAGAAAACTCTACGAATATTTAAAGAAAAAGGAAAAGAATAAATTCAAATTCCACCATGGCATGTGAAATAAAAAAAAGTTTGAGAAACTACATTGTACTTTTGGTTAATGGCTTCCATTCCAATATTAATGGACTAGCCATCCAAGTTAATAAATTTGAAATCAAGCTTGTGATCATTCAAATGATTCGAACTTCAATATAGTTTGGGAAACTACCCAATGATGGTCCTAATACTTATATCTCTAATTTTTTGGAGATATATGATACTTTTAAATATAATGGAGTGTAAAATGATGCTACTACACTTTGGTTATTTCCTATTCTCACTTAAGGATAATGTAAAGAGTTAGCTAACTTCTTTTCCTTAAAGATCAATCACTACTTGAGATGGCTTAAAATTTTTTAACCAAGTTCTTCTTGCTAGCTAAATCTACAAAGTTAAGGAATGACATTACTTCTTTTATGCAACATGATTTTGAATCATTTTATGAAGCATGGGAAAGGTATACAAACTTGCTTAGAAAATGTTCACATTATGGCTTGCCAAAATGGCTTCAAGTTTAAGCACTTTATGATGGTTTAGTAAGCCTAACAAGAACAATAATTAATACTATAATAAGAAGTGCTCTTATGGGGAAGTCCATTGACAAAGCATATGATCTTTTAGATGAAATTGCTACAAATAGCTATTAATGGCCTTTAAAAAGATTAGCACCATGAAACATAGCTAGAATTTATGAGCTAGATGCTATTTTAGTCTTATCTATTTAAGTTGTTATGTTGTTTAAAAAAATTAATACAATGAATTCCATTTAATCCAAAGTTCTTTGGTGGTTTGCAAAATTTGTGGAGTAAATCATGTTTATGCCAAAAGTTTAATTAATGTTAAACTAATTCAATTTTTTATTAGACATAATTGGTAGCAAAATAATCCATACTTGAATGTCTATAATTTAGGATGGAAAAATTATCCAAACTTTTCTTGGAATAATAATTAAGGAATTGCATCCTCATTAAATACACCTATCTACCTACTAAGATTTGCTCAACCACTATTTATAACAAAGAAGAAACCATCTTTGCAAGAGATGTTTGCACAATATATGACTAAGGCCGACACCATCATTTAGAATTAAATAGCTTTTATTTGTAATATGGAGGTATAGATAAGATAATTAGCTATTGCACCGAATAATCGCTAAGTAGGTTCTTTCCTAAGAAACAAAAGAAAAAAAAACTAATAGAGAAAGGATAGAGCATTGTAAAGTTATAACATTAAAAAGTAGAAAAACATTTCCTAAAGCCATGACTCCCAAAAAAGAAACTCAGATGGTGAAAAGTGCAAACATAGATTTCGTTGATACAAATTTGGTAATGACTTAAGAAAAACATTTATTCTTAAAGGCTATTGAATAGGAGCCTTACATTCCACCACTTTTTTCCATAAAGATTTTAGTAACACAAGAAGGATAAGTATTTCCCTAATTTTTAGAGGTTTTAAAAAAATTGCACACTAACCTTTCTTATGTTGATGCAATAGAACAAATGCCTAGTTATGTTAAATTCATAAAAAAAATCATATCTAAAAAGAGGCATGTGGAGGACTTTGAGATCGTATCACTTATTGAAAAGTGCAGTGCCATTTCATAAAGAAACTTCCTTCTAAATTAAAGGATGCAAAGAGTTTTACGGTACTACGCACCATTAGGAATTAGTACTTTGATAAAGCTCTTTGTGATTTAGGAAAAAGCATTAATCTAATGCCCTTGTTAATATTTAAAGAATTGGGCTTAGGAGAAGCCAAGGTAACTATAAAGATTTTGCAATTCGCTTATCACTCATTAAAACATCTAAAAGGAATAATTGAAGATGTTTTTGTGAAAGTTGGGAACTTGATTTTACTTGCAAATTTTATAATCTTAGACATGGAAGAAGATAAAAATGTATCTATTGTACTAGGTAAATCATTTTTAGTTATAGGTAGAATTGTGATTAATGTGTAGAAGAACGAGCATACTATAAGAGTTCAAGATCAAGAAATGAAGTTCAATATGTTTAAGGTAATAAAACTCTCTAGTAAGGATGAGACATGCTTTAGAGTTAATGTGATTAATAAATTTGATAAGTTCAAATTGAATGCTTATAACAATGTTAGAGCATACAGGGAAATGATTGACTAATGGCATGATAATGGACAATGGTTGAAGTATTAATTAGAAGGAGTTATTAATCACTAGCAATTTACCTTCAAACCATCCTAACCCAAGTAAAGGTTACAAGTCAAGCTAAAAACTTTAATTAAAACCACATTTTTCATTTCTTTAAACATTTGTTTTTTTTATTTTTCTTAACTTTTTACTTTTTATTTAGTTATTTCGAGTTTAGTTGTTTTCTTTTCTTTCATTTTGCTACTATGTTTTTTATTTTTGTTTTAAATGGCAAGAGAACTTGTTTAAGTGTGGATTGCAATTTTGCAATGCTACTAGCATACTATAATGGATCACATTGATTTTAAAAATAGGGAAGTTCCTTCTTTAGTTTATAGAATTAAGGATAATGTTAAGTTTAAGTTTAGGGGTGGAAATTTTAAATTCTAAGTGCATGGTTGTTGTTTTTGTGTTGTTATTTTTCTACTATTTTGCTATTTCTTTTTTGTTACTACATTTTAAAAAAGTAATAAAAGTTAAAATTAAAAAATTAATTTTTTATTTCATATTTTTAATGTTGCTTCCTTTAATAATCATAAGATGGTAAGTTTAACTTTTTTTTATTTCATGTTTTATATTAGATTGGCAATATAGTCTAAAATATTAATAATTTATAAACTTTGGAAGAGTGTCTTCTTAGCATTAAAGGATAATATTTAGGAAGAAGTCTTGGTATTTATACCTAATTTAGATAATTTTGTATTATAGACATGTAAACTATATTTGTAAAATAATTACATATAACTCTTTCATGTGTATTCTTTTCTTATAGAATGTTGATTTACACATCATAATGTATCAAAATTAATTTATTACTAGTTTTTTTTAAATAATGCAATATAGTAAAGCAAATTAGGTTGTACTCCTAGTGATCCCTTGAATTGTCTTCTCTAAATTGATTCATTAACAATGTTTGCACAAATTTTTGATTTATTATGCACTAGAAATAGAAAAAATAGATGCAAAATAGGTGCAAACAGAATGCAATATAAATGCACATAGTAATACAGAATGTAGTATGCAAAATTATACAAAACTAGAAGGGTTTGTGAATTAAAATTGAATGGAATATATTAACAAGATTAATATAATTTTGCTTGACTTGAAATTGGAATTAATATAAATAATAATAACAATGGCCTAACCTAATAAGAGACTATAACTAATTAACCTGACTTAATAAAAAATTATGATTGATAAGTATTAGCTCATCAGTTTATTAAGTTAGCCCAGTTAATATGATAATAGTAATAAATAATAAAAAATTAATTTATTATTATATTTATATATATATTAAAAAATAATTTTAGTATATTAAAATTAAACTTTAATAAGTATAATAATAAAATAATATATATAAGTAATATTAAATAATTTTTAATATTAAAAATAATCAATTTATACATTTGATATTATCAATATATATTATATAATTTTATCAAAATAAATAATTATATTAAAATTTAAAAATATTTAATATTAAAATTAATGAGTTTATATATTTAATATTATTAATATATATTACACAAACTTATTAAAATAAATAATTACATTAAAATTATAAAATTAATAAAAATTATACAAAGAAATAATTTATCATCATAAAATTTAAAAATTAATAAAAAATTATTATGTAAAGTAATTATTATAACTAAACATATATAAAATAACTAAAAAAATATATTAATTAGAGTAATAAACTATTAGTAGTATCGTAAAATAATGATATATTATATATATATATATATATATATTATGAATTTAGTCAATAAAATATTTATATCTATTTTAATTAATACTAAATATTTTTAGTTTAAGTCCTATAGTTTTTTTATTACTCTTTTAATTCAAAATTTTTATATTTAAAATATTTTGCTTTAATTTATTTTCTTAATATTTTGGTCATATCCATTAATAGTAATAATAATTAATTTTAATTAATTAATAATGTAAAATTAATAATGAACAATTAAGTGATAAAATAATAATAATAATAAAATAAAGTATAATAGATTGCAAAATTTGCCTAGGACTACTTGGTAAAAATTAACTTGGGATTAAGATTGATACTATAACAATCCAGTTTGACCCGACTTGATAAAAAATTAACCCGGCCTGATATTGGCCTAACATATAAGTTTTACTTGATAGGTGAACTCATTTTGATGGCTCTATATTTGACATATTAGATTACATAATTTGGTAAAAATGCATTTTTTTAGCTTTTTTTCTTCCTTTTCTCTTTATAATTTTTTAAAAAATTTAGATAAAATTACTTAAATATTTATCATAAAATTTTTTATTCAAATTATGATAAGTGCATTAATTATTCTATTAATTATTAATAATTTTAATTTAATAATTACAATAATTAGTAATTAGTAATTATAATAAAATATTTAATACATATATAAAGATTTGAATGAAAAACCTTACGGCAAATACGTAAAGAATTACACTTAAGTTTTTACCCTTTTTCAGATTGCCGTTTATATTTTAGTAAATTTGTGTGCTTTACATTCTAATCTTCTTTTTCATTGATTTCTTTTTTAAGTCTCTCATTTCAGTTTCGGGTATATTTGGGTAATTTAGCATTTAAATTATATATATATTTTTTCATTTAAATGATGCTCGACATATCGTGCTCTTTATTTTATTCTTTTTTTTTTTTAAAGGAAAAATGGTTTAAAGGCTGCCATTTAAAATGGCAGATACAAAATTCTCACTTTAATTTCACAGTATGATTTGGATGATTTATCAATGTGTCATATTTCGATTTCCTTTTTATAATTTTATAACAAATCTTCATTTTCAAGTCAGCCGTTTAAGACGGCAAATTCAAAATATTGCAGCTTTAAATTTTTTTCGTTTTGTCTCTCTTTTTTATATTATAAATTCTTAAATCTAGATTTTGTGATTTAAGTTTTAATTTAATTTTTTTAAAACTCTATCTAAAATGGCAATTTTTATAGTTGAAGTTATTTTACTATTCTAACTTTTTCTAAAACAAATTTTCCATTTTAAAGCCATCTAAAAATCACCATATTTTTTTATACTTTTGATTTTTTTGCTTTTTTAAAAAAAATCTGCTCTATAATTATTGGTGGATTAACATTGTTAGTAGATGATTAATATAAGATATGAGCTTATAAGTTTAGATGAGTTTAGTTCTATTATAATATATATTTTATTATAAATAGATGTGCTTATTTCATCGTTGAGCATTGTTTCAAGAATTATTTTCTCTTAACATAATATCTAAAGCCTCTATTTAGGTATCGTTCTCCTACCCAAATCAAAAGGAAATAAAAAAAAACTAGCTTTTTCTTCTTCCCCTCCTTCTCCCTTTCCTTTTTTTGGTCAATTTTTTATGCATGATTAAGTCACGAAGGAGATAATAATAACTTATGAATGTTGGATTGCAAAACCCAAATCTAGTTTTCTGATTGCAAAGATTACATAATGTTGCAATACCAAAAAGCTGCTATTTGATGTGATTAAAAGTGGATTAGGTAGTTTTTCACAAATCTAGCTTAATGGAGTTACAAATCAGCGATCGACAACTTCACCCGATTGATGCATGAGTAACATGCATGGCATTTGCAAAGGTGCATGGTAGCGTATGCACATTCCTCCAGCAATGCACTTTCTCTAATGATCTCCTGGGCACATTTCACAGCTCTCTATATGGTTAGATTTGCGATTCAAGCACTCTAATTGTAATTTTTTAAACTTTTGGCATATTTTGGTGCTATTGTTTAGTTAATTTTTATCGTAATGGCGGATTCCTCTAATTTGGGCGTGAAAACTACACACAATAATGACAATAAGTCTTTTTCTATCACAGCTACGGATTTGCTTTCAGTTAGTGGAAAGATAATTGATTAGAAGTCAAATATAAAAGGGAAACGATTTATTATAAGCATGTCTAAAAGTGAATATATTGAATACCTACAATTTCAAGTCTCTAGACAGCTATTACCTACTTAATCCATCGCAACTTTGATTCAAATAGGTAATTCTATTGCTTATCTTTCCAATTCCTAATCTAAATGGATAATTGATTCTAGGGCTATTGATCATATGATGTGTCACAAAGGTATCTTATCTTCTTTCCAAATTTGTTCTTCCTCTTCTTGTGTTACTATAGCAAATAGGTCTATTATTTCAATTGTTAGGAGTGAAATAATAAATGTTACCCCTGATATTTCCTTATCTAATGTTTTATGCCTTTCTAAATTTCCTTTCAATTTACTTTTTGTTAATCAAATAATATATGCCTATAATTATAGCATTTTCTTCTTTCCTAATTATTATATTTTTTAGAATCTTTTGATGAAGAATATTTTTAATAAAGGATATGAATCTGGTGACCTATACATACTTGATGAAAAAGTTTCTCACCCTGTTGCTATAGCTTCTACTATCACTCCATATCAATTGTATTGTCATTTTGTTTAGCATCTTTAAAGAAATTGTTTCTTAGTGTAAGTTTTGTTTCAAATTCAATTATAAATCATGTTAGCTTGTTAAACAACATCGTCCACCTTATGTTCTTAAAACTAATGAACGTGTTGCATCCCCTTTTAAATTAGTACAATCTAATGTTTGAGGTCCATATCTAGTGGTGGCTAAACTTGATTATTAGTATTTGGTTACTTTCATTGATAATTATTCAAGAGTCACTTGACTTTATTTCATGAAAAATCGATCTGAGTTATTTAGTATTTTTAGTGCCTTTCATACTGAAATTGTAAATCAGTTCCATACTTCTATACAAAATTTATAAAGTGATAATGTTAAAGAATATTTTTTTGCTCAATTTTCTTTATATTTATCTAAGTATGGTATTGTTCATCAATCTTCCTATTTAGTTACTCCATAACAAAATGGAATAGCCAAATAAAAAAATCATCATTTAATGAGGTTTCTTGTGCACTTTTATTCTAAATGAAAGTGCCTAACGTGTTTTGGGCAAATGCAATTTCCACTGCTTATTTTCTAATCAATCAAATGCTATCTATGGTTCTCAATGGTCAAATACCTTACTCCATTTTATTTTCTTCTAGACTTTTGTTTCCTTTCACTTCTTGTATTTTTTGTTGTACTTGTTTTGTTTAGGATCATTATCCTTAGATCTCGAAATTCAATCCACGATCTTTAAAATGTGTCTTCCTTGATTATTCCTAAACATAAAAAAGGTATCAATATTATTCTCCTGATTTGAATTATTATTTTGTATCTTCCGATGTTACATTCTTTGAAACCATATTATATTTTGGCTTTTCTGAATGTTTTCCCCCCATACTTGAGTCTAATTTCCTTGACAAATATTTTCTAGTATATTTTACCTTTTCAGATTCTCAGGCTCCCCTAGAGAAAAATTAGGTTCGTCCTCTTATTAAGCATGTTTATTCTCATAACGTATAAGTATTAGCTATAACACATTCATTTGATAATGTCGAGGCATTCAATATAACACCAACTATTGAATCACCACTAGCTTTATCTCCTCTACCAATTGCTTCGTCACTAGGTCCTCCTCCATTTCCTTCTAATCTTAATATTCCTATAACCTACCAAAAAGGTACTTATAGTTGTAGTCAGAAGGGAAACATTAATTACTCTTATCCTATTTCTACATATGTGTCATATTCCTCATTACCAATCTCCTCACAATTATATATTGCCTTGTTGGATTCCATTACTATTCCTAAGTGTAATACAAAGATACTCTCTTATCTTAGGTAATGTGTTATTATGGAGGAAGAAATGATAGCCCTTATAGCAAATCATGCATAGGATATTGTGTCCTTAATAACTAGTAAAAATTCTATTAGATGCAAATGGGTATCACTATCAAAGTTAACCTAGATGGCATTATTGCTTAGTTGATGGCTCGTTTAGTGGTAAAAAGGTATACACAAATCTATAGTGTGGATTATTCAGATGTATTCTCTCTAGTTGTAAAATTTACTTTTGTTTGCTTATTTTTTTCTCTTGTTACATCTTATGACTGACCTCCTTATTAACTTGATGTTAAAAATATTTTTTTGTATAGTGATTTATATGAAGAGGTGTATATAGAGCAACTACTAGAGTTTATTGCTTAAAGGGGTATAGTAAGATTTGTCAGCTAAAAAAATCTTGGTATAGCCTAAAGCAATCTCTTCAAGCTTAGTTTAGGAGATTTAATGATTTGGTGACAAAGTTTGGAATGAAAAAAAAGTGACCATGACTATTCAATTTTTATAAATAATTAGATTCTAGTTGTAATCTTTTGGCTAAGCTTAGCCAACAGTTAGTTTGGATCGGTTTTAGGTCATTTGAGCAACCAACTAAAAAAATTATACTACCATATAATCAATTTAGAGCTAACTAATCACAAGCAAAAATCAAAATTAACCTTTAAAGATAATTTTCATTAGTTTAGCACGGTTCTATTTGGTTAATCAAAAATTGCAACTAAAGTATAGAAAGGTGAAAAATTAGTTTCACAATAAAGTAAACTATTCATCTTCTTTGTTTTTAAGTTCTCAATTCTTCATTGTTTTGTTCTAAATGAACCATGATTTTTTATATGGAAGAAGCAAGGAAGAATAAATGGAAACCATTGATAAAGATTTAAATCACCTACAACTTGATAATATTTATAACTAGCTTAGTGGATTTGTCAACAGTGATAACAAGAGAACCAGTTAATAGTTTTTACAATTGTGAAATGTCTCTTCATAAAGGAAAATGTGAGGAAATATAGTGGAAGAAGAGGTACAACCATAGTTTTTCCTCCTAGGCTTAGGGTAAGTGAGATTTTTAAAAAATGGAAAGCTAAAGAGAGTAATAGGAAGAACACTTTGAAAAGTAGTACATGAGCACGTGAATGCTGTAAAAATTCTAGTGATTAATTTACAATCATGCCACTAAAATATTTTTTTATTTATTTTTCTTGTTATCATCAATTGGTAAGAGAGAGACAAAGTATAAGACAATATGGTAGATATTTATTAGAGCATGATACAAGCTTTATTTATTTTTGAACATTACTACAGTTCAATTAGTTCAATTTTCAATAGTTTAAGAACCGTTTAGTTGCCATTAATCGAAGAGTTAATGATAACTTCTATTTTTTTGCCACTGCTCGCTGTTTATATTACTTTTACCATTGACCATCTATTTTGAGTAATATTGGTTAGATTTCATTGGATTATCAAAACTTGCACACCCCTACTTTTAGTTATCTATGTGGATGACATTATAATCATTGGTAGTGATAAATTGAGTATTTCAAAATTGAAAATTTTTCTTCAAACCAAGTTTTAGACCAAAGATTTGAGAGCACTTTGGTATTTTTTAGGAATTGAAACTGCTTAAGGAAAGAAAAGAATCTTCTTAGTTAAGAGGAAATACATTCTTGATCTCTTGAAAGAAATAGGGATGCTTGGAAGATGGGGAATTGTTAGAAGATCTAGAGCTGTATAGACGATTAGTTAATAAATTGAACTATTTTACCATAACTAAACTTGATATTGCTTTTTTTGATAAATCCAGTAAGTCAATTTATGAACTCTTTAAAAATTTCTCATTGGGATGCAATAATGCACATTCTAAAATATCTCAAGACAACACAGAGTCATGGAATTTTGTATAAAAATTATGGTCATTACAAAATAAAAGGCTTCTCTAATACAGATTGGGCTATATATTGTATAGATAGAAAGTCCACCTTTAGATATTGTGTGTTTGTTAGTCAGAATCTTATGTCTTGAAAAAGTAAGAAATAAGCAATGGTATTGCATTCAAGCATAAAGTTTGAAGATTGAGTTATGACTTATGCCATATCAAAGCTTGCATAGATCTTCTACCTTTTTCATTAACTTGGAATTGAGCCTTATAAAATTGCATGGTTACGATGTGATAATTGGGTAGTTACTCATATTACTACAAATCCAATTTTTTATAAATGTACAAAACATATGGAAGTTGATTATCATTTTATTAGATAGAAACTTCAGGAAGGGGTTATTAGTCTTAGACATATTAAAATTAGGGAATAGTTAGTTAATTTATTTATTAAAGCTCTCTTAGAAAAATGGATTAATGATATTTATAATTAGCTGAGCATGTTTGATATCTGTACTTCAACTTGATGAGGAGTGTTAGTAGATGATTAATATAAGATATGAGCTTATAGGCCTAGATAAGTTTAATATAATCCATATTTTATTATAAATAGATGTGCTTGCTTTATTATTGAGCATAACTTCAAGAATTATTCTCTTTTAACAAATATTTAAAACTTTCTTTATTTTATATAATCATATTATTTGAGATTTTTTCAAAAATATTTAATTTTCTCTTTCTCTTTTTTCATTATTTAAGAATGGAAGTACCAGTTAATAAATATCTAGAAGCTGAAAAGGGGACTTTACCTTTTTGTGGGTGGATTTTAAATACTTTTTCTAAAATGGAAAATTTTTATATTTTTTTGAATATATCTATCCAACCTATGCTTATTTTTGGGTTAAAGGTAGGATGTTAAGATTAACTGTTCACACTCCAATAATAAGATCCTAAGATTTACCACTAGTAGAGTGCTGGATAGACTTAGAAATGCATTTGACATGAAAGTATCATTCACAAATATTAGAAAAGGATATAGGAAACTTGAATAAGCTCCCATTTATTTGCAAGCATTTACATTATATAGACACTTTAACTTGTCCATAATTGATAATGGTACTAAAGCTTAACTAGAAAATTTTAAAGTAGAGGACCACTTTGAATCCCATATGGGATTGCAATACTTTAAAGGTTTCTCATATGAAGGGCATTCATAAAGACTTAGTACATGCAATTGAAACTATTTGCTATGACTATCAATATTTAAATAGCCTTTACAGAGCTTTTTGTGAGCTTTAGTGTTTAAAAAGTAACACTTTCCTAAACATCCATGGAGAGTTAAAATTTCTTTATAAGAGATGCATGAAGTGAATGAACTTTTAATTGTCATAGATTATAACGAGAATGTGGTGTTAAGCCCATTTGAGTTAGATAAAAGACTTCTAACATTTTATTCTTATCTTTTTAAGGCATTTGCCTTTATTTGTTAAGACAAATCCTAGGATTGAATTCAACAATTTGATTGGCTAGACTTTTAGTATAGAGGAAGCCATATTTCAAATCCATGGAAATCTATCTAGTATAAAAACTCAATATTAACGTACGAATGAACAAATGATAATAACTAGTAAAAGAGACCTAAAATTAAAAATGGAATTAACCTTTGTGTGATTTGGAGCTCAAGACTTTTATCTTAGGATTAACTTTAATTTGATTTGGTAGATGTAATTTAACACAAACATGTTAAGAATAGCTTGAATTTATCTCTATATAAATAATAGTATAAGACTTTTATCTTAGGTTTAACTTAAAATTGATTTAGCAAATGTAATTTTAATTTCTATGAATTTAGAGTATTTTTCTAGGACAATAGGCTTTCAAGGTGGTTAAACTATTTCTTTTTTAGATAATTGTTGAAAAGGCTTTTTCTTCTTATAATTTCTCTTCCTTTTTGGAACCTTGTACTTTACCTTCTAAGCTTAATCTAGGATAACTTAATTCGCATAATTTGATTGAAAGGGCAACATCTTAAGTGGTTAATATCTCTGATACTTAATAATTATCTACTCTTTGGCATTTCCACAATTGGGGAAAAGTCTTCCCCTTAATTTATATTAGAAGATAATGCCTCCTGGACTTTATCAGGCATGGTGCTAAAAGAGAATGCCATTAAAACATTATTTAGCTTGAAAAGATTAAGTTATCTCAATTTTGGCTATCTTTTTTTCTTGCTAATAAAAGTTAACCATTTATCACCTATCTCATCTTTTAACTCTGATAAGGATTCCTAAACTTCCAAGTCATCTATTATTACCTCATAAAGGGATAGACCATACAGGTTTGCCTTATCAAGCATTCTCAAATATGCATAAACCATGGTTATTTCACCATTAACCTAGAATTCCATTGAAATTGATCTTTTTAGAAGAAAAGCTATAGGATAATTTGATGGACAAGGCAATACCTTCACTTTGGGAAATGGAAAGTCTAGAAGGTAAAACATTATTTTTTTTCTTTAGGGATATTTTCACATCTTTTAATAATGGAATGAAATCACATGTCTCGAAGGTAATTATAGTGACATTAGAGGATGTTATTCCTTTTTTGGAATCAAACTGTATCTTTCCATTCTTTTCAAGCCTCAAGATTATTTCCTTGCGAATAAAACATGTTTCAACCATATGAGTAACTATTTGATGGTATCTTTAGTACTCAGGATGACTGGTTTTACCTATTTCTTTAGGATATTTAAGGATTGAAAGTTCAATCAAATTTTGTTCTAGTAACTAGTTAAGGATGCAAGGGACTTTTAAGTCCAAGAATATGCACTTTTTCTTTTCAAGTTACTTTAAGGTAAGGTTAACCTTAAGTTAATGCTTTGGATTTAGATTTTACTTTATTCATGTTAGATTTTATGCAAATTTAAGCAGAGCCATTGTAATGACCATGCTTCCCTTTGACTTTAAGGGTTTCCTTTCTTTCTTTAGATTTTTTTTCTTATAAGAATTGAAAGGTAAATAACTTCTATGTCTCATAATTTACATTTTCAAGTCATGAGCTTAGGTTGCCAATTCCTCAAAGAAATGTAGCATATTCATTTTAAGGCTATAAATCAATCCTTCATGCAAGCCTTGGACACACATGTCGATGGATGATGCTTTGTTAATTAGCTTTTTGTAGCTTAAGATGAGATTTCTCCATTATTTAATGTAATTGATAATTGGCTCACCTTTCTTTTATTTTGTTATAGCCAATTTTGCAAGATCAACCATATAATAGGTGTTATAAAAGTGTGTGAGGAATTCATGTTCTAGTTAGTCCTAACTATCCATGTAACTTGCTAAGAAATCAGTACACCAACTAAAAGCAGAACCTTTAAAGGACTAGACAAATTACTTCACCATTAAATCCCTATAGGTTCTTGTAGTATTGCACATTTTAATGAAATAAGCAACATGCTATCTTGGATTTCCCTTTCCATTAAATTGCTCGAATTATAAAGCTTGATATCTTAGTGCCATGCACATCTCATCAATTCTCTGGGAATATAGTTTGGCATAAGCTAAAGAAGAATATGGGAAGCTATCATATTGGGCTTAAATTGTATTCAAAATCATGTACGATCCCATAGAGATTTTAACAGTGTCCCAAAAGGCATTTTGGTTAACCTTTTATCCTTTTTGTCATAACTTAAACCCGATCATGATTGGTATGGATTTTACTATTCGATTTTCACTAATCTTAATACTATCTACACAAATTTTTCCTAATAAAAATCTTTCTATTTTTATGGCAACCTAAAATTTATTTTAAATTATTACAAAAATGGATAAAGATTTCTTTATTTTTAGACATTTCTTTAAGATCACACACCCTAAAATCTAAAACTAATAATTATTCACAAATACGATAATAATACTAGATACACACAAAAACATACAACCTTAATACATATATTTACTTATATAGATATTAATAACTTTATTCCTAATCTAACTACAATCTCCCAACTACACAATTTTTGATTTTTTATAAATGTAAAGAAGATCAAATGCACTCATTTTAACTTGAAAATATTAAAAATAAAAAGGAATGAGTTATAAGAATTCAGTGAGTATATATATCTACCATAACCATACTTAAAATTAATTACATAAATAGTCAAATACAAGTTACATATTAAAATAGAAAATAACTATGGCCCTAATTCCTAGATTTTGTAACATGTGATACTAATTTTCAAGTTAATGTATTTATCTGCATATAGCTTAAATTTTGCATTTCATATCATATATTATAATGGTCTCAACCATTCAATTATACATATTACAATTACAATATCATATGCAACTTATTCTAAATAATCATCAAACTTTTAAATAGCCAATAAGGCCCAATCACAATTAAATCAAACAGAAGCATTTCAAGGACAAGTAGATATCAATTTCATATGATAAATACATAATACTTTATAGTAAAATGCAGACATACATCCATCTTTTGACTATTAGGTTAACTTTATATTCTTTACAAACTTTTTATCTTTATCCTTTTAGGGTATGCCTTATACCCCTTACAACCTTTTTACCAAAAATTTTTCATTTAGTGTTCATATCATTGTCCTTATCACATTTCACAATTTCAACATCACTTATGGTATAATTCATAATATAATCTCATACATAAGAGCACCAGCTCTACATAAGATAATTACAACTTAATTTTAATACAAAAAAGATAGTCCTTCATTCTCATGAATCAATATTAGAATACTTAACAATATATATATAAGTACCACCATGCTTTTTTTGCATGGCTATAAAAATTCATTCTCTATATACATAAAAAAAATAAGAAAACATTTTAGATTAACAATTCCATGCTTCTTTTGCATGACCACAAAGTAATACCATTAACAATCTATAAGAAAATACACACATACACACACAGAGACACCAGAGCATTCAATTACTTAACTAAACATTTTTATGAAGTACATAATCATATATGTCAAAATTTAGCTTTCTACTCACTTGTATTCTTAAATTAGGTAGCTGCATTTCTAAAATATTATACATGAAGGCATAAATGGCTAATAGAATTAATAAATGGAAATGTGAAATATAACATTAAATTGATAACTTTAGTAAAATATTAGTTTAGGGTAGAATATATGCTCACCTAGTGCTATTCATGCTTTTTAAGAAGTCCTAAAATGTCTAAATTTCCTTATTTTTTTTCTTAGCTACCTCAATTCCAAATTCATATAATGATATATTAACACTCTAGGTTATCATCTTCTTATATTTTCTAATATTAGCTTATGAAATCAAAATATGCCATTATATAGTGATTTTTGTATCATGCTTATACAAGTAAAAATATTAAAATGCGGTGCTCTTAACAAACTTTATTCATACCACTTTACAATCCTATACCATCATTTTCTTATGCTTTCAAATTACCACAAAGGAATTGGAGATTATCATAAATGAGAGTTTTTTCATTTCAAGTGTAAACTAATCAAAACATTAGAGTTTTATGCTTTAAAGGGGGCCCAAATCATATTATAAGACTATATACTTGGTTTTTTAATATTCTTAACTCTAATTTATAGAAATCAATGTCATGATTTAAGGGTTTGTTGAATCAACTCCATATACTGAAAATATTAAAGTTGACAATATAGAAAAACTTTAATCATATTACTTTAGGCAATGTAGGCTTATTTTCTATTATTTTTAATTTTTTAAAAAAAATTAAAAAATCACATGTATTAGAATTTTCTCGGATTAATCTTTAAATACCAAAAATATAAAAATTTGATGACACACACACACACACACACACACACACACACACACACACACACACACACACACACACACACACATATGTATACACTCTAAGTATGTTATTCTCATACTCTAAAGCATAAACTTCTTATTTTATCGATATTATGTCAAGTAATTAAGATAAGATAATAAATAAGGATTTTTCTAAACTAAGCATGAGATAATTAAAATATTTGAACCTTATACTATAAAAATGTTGTATTCACATCATTTTGTAAACTTATATATTTAGTTCCAAATATTTTTAGCTTTATTTCAACATAATCACCAAATCATATTTCACCCATTTAGGGATTCTTTGAATCATGCATGAATTATCCTTACTATTATAATATAATAATCCTCATACATTCTAATCATATCATTATAGCATTTTATAATATAAAAATCATATTTTTTGTATGTGTCATCATGTATATAAAAAAAATACATAAACGAGTTTTCTTAGATTGAACTCAAAATAGAAAAAGCATTAAGGTTTGATAACCCAAAATAGCTTACCATCTTATTCAGAGCCAACTAGAGCTTAATAGTTGCAGAAATGCTACCGAAACTTCAATGGAGATAGAAAAGAGCAGCAATTCACGATTGCTAATATGAAGCACAAATTAGGATCTTGATTGCTTCTTGGGCTTGCTATAATTGAAAGGAGGCGAAAGGAGGCTTGAGGGAAGCTTCGAGTGGCATGTGATGGATGAGAAAAGCTAATCTGTTAGCTACAACTTCACTAGCCACTTAAAGTTATCTAGCAGTTCTTGCACATGACGGAGCTACGGAGGCACAGTAGCAACTAGCTATTAAGCCTATGAGTTATCTGATAGAAAGGGATAACATAAGGAGAAAGGAAGAAAAAGAGGGAAGTGTTAGTAAGGAGAAAGAAATAAGAGGGAAAAAAAGAAAAGGAGCTTTGGATTTTGCTTTCATGCTTCTCACATTCGATGAACTTAACTCAATTTTAAATCTAAGCAATCTATTCAAATTAAACTCCATCTTAGCCATTCATTCCATGTTTATTATTATTATTTTTAAATTCTTGCTTACATATATTCTTCATCTTCCTTAATATTTTATAATAACTCGCTCATTTTAAGGAATTCAAAAATAAAGATTTAAGGGAATTCTATAGACTCTGAAAAGATTATTTTATTAAATCACACACATATTTTCATAAATCTTTCCTACTCATCATTACTAAATTTTCTTAGCTTCATGGACGAATCACCATAATAATTATTTAAATAAAACCTTGAAACCAATTACTGGCTAATAAACATAATTTATTTATCCTTTTTAGTTAAAATAAATGCTTTAAGGCATTGAAATTGATTAAATTTCATATATTACTCCAAGATATAACAATTGTACTTTTGTTCCAACATTTCTTGCTTTTCCTTTTTAGGTTCTTTAAAGTTGAAAGCCTATCCTTTAGAAGTAATTTGTTACTTTAATTAAGAAAATATTGTTTCAATTTGTTTGTCCTTTTCTTCCATAACCTTTATTAACTTTTCAATGGCTTGGGTCATTTCTCAAAAGCAATTGTTCACAAACTCAGTTTTCATTGTTATGATTGGCATAACACTTTTTGATTCATTAGTGTTGTATTTAGCATACCTTTTTTTTAGGGACTGAAATGTAGCCTATGATTCAACACTTAAATTTAATGCAGTATAAGGAGTGCCACTTTCTACCTTCACAGATGAAGAATAATGGTTACTGTTGGTCCTTTAGAAAATGACCACATCTTTTTTCTCGTGGTTGGAAAATTTTGCCTAAAAAGGCACTAATAAGGTCTAATGGCAAATAGGGTTTTGCCTTTAGCATAGATCAAAATTTTCATTAGCATATGCATATGCATGTTTTTCATAATTGAAATTCTACTTTTAAGTTTTAACTTAAGGTTTATATTTAACCTTTCTTTTGACAAAAAAGATGAAAGGAAGAAAATGTCCTACTAAGCATGATAGAAATTTATACATAAAAATATTAAATTTTAACTCCTTAATTTGTATGAATTATCTCTTTTTCATTTTTTTTGATTAACTTATCAGTTTTTGAGTTGAAGGTAAGGGTCTTAGGCTTTATCTTTTTCTTTAATTGGGATTTGGAGACTTGAAAATGTTCTCTTGAAGGCTCTGCTAGTCTTTTTGAAGATTTAAAGACACTTTCGATGGATGCGCTTGAGATTATATTTCATTGGCAATGAAAGATTTATATCTTTTATCTTTTCTTCCCTTTTGAAAGAGTTAAAAGTCTCTTTAGTAGAAGTACTTAAGAGCTTTACTCTTATTATTTACAAAAGTTTTAAGTCTTTACTTTTATGGGTTTAAAGGTTTGAAAACAATTATGGAAGGACACACATAGGCATTTTTCTCCCTTTGCTTGCAGAATTTTTATTTTTCCTACCTTTCTTCCTTCTACTTCATTTGTGATGAACCCTTGGGCTATTTATAAACTTTAGGGAGCTTCTTAGATTGAATAATTATCTAGTATATAAACAGATTGACTTATATTTATAAAATTTGACTCATATTTTTAAAAAGTTGAAATAATAAGATTTAAGTCACTTTAGTAAACCTAAAATTAACATGGAGTTAAGCTTAATCCTTTTTTATTATTATACATTTATTAATTTTTTATTGTCTACAATAACTTCAATTTATATATCAAAATTTAACTTTTAAAATTTGTTAAGAGTAATTAAAATATTTTATGAACATAATTTAATTATAATCTTAATTTATATGTTAATGACAATGCTATTTATTGAATTTTTAGTAATTATTTAATTATTTGATATTTTTATTAAAATTTCTAAAATTTATTTATAAATATACGCATATACACACATAATTTTTTTTACATACTTATGTATTGCATTGGGTTTACATCTAGTACTTAAAACTAAATATTTACAAGCATTACGTGTAGTAACACCTGATGTTATTTTACAAGTTTTACTTTGCATTAGATCTAAAATTTAAATCCAAGGCCTTTTATATGTATGATAAAAGAATTATCAACAGTACAGTAACTAAAAGCAAATATTTGCCTAGTTAAGATAGATGAGTTCTGGTTTTGATTTGATCCTATATGATGTTCTTTGCTCAGGTAGTTTGAGCATGTAAAATATGAGATTCATTTTAATTGATTATAAGGTAGTTTGAGCAAGTAAAATATAAGATTTTTTTTACGCTAATAGGAAGAGGATTGAAAGATGATGAACTTTATTTTTCAATTTTTTAAATAACTCATATTTACATGTTTCAAAATTGAAAGAAATAAAGAATAATTTTGTAATTTTAATTCAATTATTAAAATTAAAATTTTTAATATTTAATTTTTAAAAGCCATCCACTAATTCATTTCTCCCATACTTTTTTAAATATAATTTTCCCGTCCACCATTTATAATTATCTCTCTTTCACTATCTCATCTTAATTTTCACTTTTTTTTCCAAAACTTTATTTATATATTACAATTTTAAAAAATACTATTCACATGAAATTTTAATCACTTTAATTTATAGTTATAAAAAATTCAATATTTTTTGAGTTTATACTCTATTTATATTTAAAATTATTCAAGTAAGCATAAGTTTTGTATTAGCTAATATTTAAAAATATTAATCAACAAAAGTTAAAATTTAAAATTATCTAAGCACTATTAAATATATTATATCTTTTTTCACTAAAAACAAACTGAACACTACCGAGTGCATGTTTATTTTTAATTTTTTTAATAAAAAGACAAGTCTTTAAACATGTATGAGAGCACCTGCAAGGAGGCTAGTAAGAAAGGAAAGGAATAGAAGAAAAGAAGAATAAGAATTAAAAAGTAGGATCCAATAAAATATTTTATTAGCACATGTAAGTAGAGAATAAGTGATTTGATTGAATTGAGATATTTTTTCCCCTTAGAAAAAGGATAAGATGAATTTTAGAAAGAGAAAAATACAAATTTTTTATTTGAAATTATAGATCCCTGTAAAAATAAGCAGTGGGTTCCAAATAAAAAATTATATCTTTATCCAAATCTTGATTTAATTTGTTACAATTTTATCCTTAATTTTACTTAATCTTATATAATACTTATAATTGATTTAAAAATATATAATTTTATATAAATAATATTGTATCTTTTACAATAAAATTAGAACACATTACAGAAAATTATACAAGATATAAAATAAATATATACTTTTGGGTACAAAAATATATAGGGAAGTTAGCATACTCTACCTTTTTAAATGGACTAAAATGCCATTTTTAAAATTTTAAAACTGTACGTGGGAAAGAATATTAAGGTAATTTTACATAGATAATATTAATTACTTGAAAAAAACACCAAATAAAAATTCAACAACAATTAGCACAATTAAACCTATCAATTTTTTTAAAATGATATTTACGATAGTTAGAATTTACTATAAATATTTGTTATGAATACTTAATGATATGTTTATGTTTTTATTTATTATATATATTAACAAAGAACTTTATGGTGAAATATGATTGTAGTTATAATTGGCCAAAAACAAGATTTTAGATAAATATATTAATTCCAAGGATCAACATGTCATTCAACTTAATTTATTTTTTTTCTCATTTTTTTTATTTAAACAGGTAAAGAAAAGTAATTTTGATGAATGAATTATGACACACTCGTGGAAATTTACAACACTTTCCCTCAGTCTATCCATATGCAATGCACTGATGAACAAAGTCCACGGGATTAAGCATGGAAACAATTCCATCCGTGGGGGTCTTCAAATGAGTCCCCATTTCCCTCTTTTTACTAACTGCAAATCCAACTTCATTATCATAAAATTGATTAAATTGCACTCATTCTGACGCTGAAAGGCCCTGCGTACTATGAGACTCGCTCTCTTCTCACAGTGTGAAAGGTGATTGTGTGCATCTTTCATTTTTTATATCCGATACAAACTCTAGGCAACCTCTAAAGTTCACTACCACACTACAGCTGGGTGAAATTAACACCTGATAGAATCCGACATATCAAAGTTGACAAAAGTGGCCATTTCACCTCATTACCTATAAAAATTCAAGCAGTGATAATTGAAAAGTTCATTCACCTCAATTAAAGTTGGCCATCACAGCATCAAAATTGCATTAGTGCATGAGGTTTCTCTAAAAATTGACAAAATCGCATCGTTCAACCCAGAAGCCCTAGTTTTTCAAAAACTTGAAATACATTATAATGCTCAAATGCTACTCAAAATTTAAATCTATCAGATCCATAATGTGGGTCGCTAGTTCATATCTTCCTAGCTTTGATCAATTAGTTTAGAAGCCTTTTGGATTGAATAAGCACCAAAGACCACAGCAGGCAATAACAACGAAAATCCTAATAAACTAGATGCCTGACTTCGGTAGTTAAGCGAATGGCACTACCCACATACGCATTCCCTATTATCTATCACCAGCTGACAGCAATATTATAATTTGGAAGAAATCCAAATATATATCACTTAAAATGCACATGTTAATATGGCACCTCCGTTTTTATAAGGTTGTCTTCTCGGTCTCATAATGTACAGTATATCTTTATCTCCTCATTTAAAAAAATTGGAGCGTGCATTGGATACTTTATTTTCAGAAAGTTTGCAGACATGAATTCAATTACATGTTAACTCTTTCAGAAAGCTGAGTTCTTTTTGGGCACAATAAAAAACTACTAATGTAGAAATTTTGTGGAAGATAAGTTCAGGCTGCACATAAACATCTAGAGGCAGCATCGGCATGTCAACACCTTGATCACTTTTTATTTCCAAGCTGAAGGCTGAGATAAAACAAATAAGGGGGGCTTTTCCCAGTACTCTATCTCCTAAAGGGATCATTATTTTGAATAACTTCCTCTTTTATCCATAACTAACAAAGTTATTGTACAGGAAAGAAAAATAAAAAATAAACTGAGTCATGCTGGCCTAGTTGTTGCAAACGCAGGTTTCATCTATAGGATGGAATCTCCGACATGTTTCACATGTGAGATTCTTATGTCTTTGATAACTTGAAATAATTACCAGCCCAGAGAGAAGAGCTACAACCAAAACAACTATTCTGCCACAGAGCCTGGCATTCTCATGCAAACCTAAAACCATCCAAGACAATGTTATAAGATGGAATCAAATACTGAAGTCAATTCATGGCTCTGAACACGTTCATATAAACAACCAAGCAATATCACACAATATCCTTTTCATTCGACAATGGGTGTGAGGTACTAATTGAGTATACTTGAGTTATATAGCGATAGATAACCGAACCTCTACAATCCCTTACAAAATAGAATAATTTTTCCCACATACTTTTGCTGGAGCTTAACGAAATGCACTAACTAAAGACCACCTTCAGACAACTAAGTTTTAATCAATAAAATCGATCAATATAGAACTTGCTCTAAATTGCAGAATCAATGTCTATTGATGCAAGCTCCATATGATCAGTATCCAGCAATTCAAACTGCAATTGCTGCGATCGATGACTATAAGATCAGAGTTAATTACACCGTCAACGGAGAATGATAATGCTATTATCAACTCGACTACTGGTTAAATTCCTAGAAGATCAGGGGTTCAAAAACCTTCACCTCTATTGAATAAATCAAGCTATTCCTCAGTGAGTCTTCCTCCTCGGCGGCGGTTTCTGGGTTGCTAGTCTGTAAATCCAATATACCTGCACTCATAAGAGTTAACAGAACATCGGAGTCGGAATTCTTCATATACAAAAACGAAATGAAGATTGGTAAAAGCAGAAATGGAGAGATACCAAAGCAAGGACGTGAACTGCTATTAAGAGAACCGCTAAGAAAGGGCCTCCATCGAGGGTCCATGGCCGCGACGACGAGTGCTGCTCGAGGGCCATCGAAGAGAGAAACTCGTTTGGAGTCGCAAAGAGAGAGCACAGGGAAGGGCGATTGTGCTCGAAGGACTGACTGAAACCAAGATTTGGTTTTATACTTTTCCTTTTTATTTTTTAACCCAAAATCTCCGATTAGGGCGTGTTATTGATTTGGATTTACGGAATGGAATAATGTAGTTATTATATGGGCGTATGGCTGTCAGATATCAGATAAAAAAGGAAAAATAATCAGGCCGGTGTTATTTATTGTAATTTATTATAGTGAAATATTTTAAATGTATTTTCTTTCATTTAAGTGTACTTATGTATGAAAATTTACTACGATATTCAGAAAACAAACGACACATTTATAGTACATTTCAAGAAGACCAAAAGTATCAAAACAAAAATATCTTTGTCAGATATTAAAATTAGAGAATAAATTTTTAGTTAAGATAAAAATAAAAATAAATAAGAATCTAAAAGCACAGAACTTTATATAAAATTATAGAATAATCTCTTCCTTTTAGAAAAATAATAATCCTGAATGAATTATTGTTTGGAGAGCAAATAGCAACATCATCTTCTTTAACACTTTGGTTGTTAATTAAATTTAATTTATTCATTTATTTAGAATTTTTAGTTAATGTTACTATTTTGAAACAAAATAATAATATATTATTCTTTGATAGGAAATAGTAACATCATATTCTTTGACAATTTAGTTATTTAGACTTAATTTATCAATTTATTTTAAGTTTTTAGTTAGTGTTAATATTTTGGAATGAAATAATAATATGTTACTGTCTTGAGAATAAATAGTAACATGTTATTATTTGACAATTTAATTATTAATTAGACTTGATTTATCTATTTATTTGAGATTTTTAGTTAATGTTAATATTTTAAAATGAAATAATAGCATCCTCTTTTTTGATAATTTGATTGTTAATTAGATCTAATTTATCCATTTATTTAGGATTTTTAGTCAGTGTTACTGTTTTGATACAAAATAGTAATATCCTCTTTTTTGATAGTTTGATTGTTAATTAAACTTAATTTATCAATTTATTTATTGATATTACTGTTTTGAAATAAAATAGTAACATCTTCTTCTTTGATAGTTTAATTGTTAATTAGACTTGATTTATTTATTTATTTAATGGTATTACTATTTTAGAATGAAATACTAATATCATCTTCTTTAATAATTTAATTATTAATTAAACTTAATTTATCCATTTATTTAAGATTTTTAGTTAGTGTTATTATTTTGAAAGGAAATAGTAATATGTTATTATTTTGACATAAAATAGTAACATCTTTTTTTTTGTAGTTTGATTGTTAATTAAACTTGATTTATCCATTTATTTATTGGTGTTACTGTTTTGAAACAAAATAGTAACATCTTCTTCTTTGATAATTTACTTGTTAATTAGACTTGATTTATCTATTTATTTGAGATTTTTTATTAGTATTACTATTTTGGAATGAAATAATAACATTCTTTTCTTTGATAGTTTGATTATTAATTAGACTTAATTTATTTATTTATTTGTAATTTTAGGTTTGTGTTACTATTTTGGAATGAAATAGTAACATCCTCTTTTTTAATAATTTAGTTATTAATTAGACTTGATTTATCCATTTATTTGTGATTTTTGGTTGGTATTACTGTTTTGAAACAAAATAGTAACATATTACTATTTTGATACAAAAAAGTAACATTCTCTTCTTTGACAATTTGATTATTAATTAGATTTAATTTATCCATTTATTTGGGGTATTTGGTTGGTGTTACTGTTTTGAAATGAAATAGTAACATGTTTAGACACAAAACAGTAACATCATCTTCTTTTACAGTTTGATTGTTAATTAGACTTAATTTATCTGTTTATTTGAGATTTTTTATTAGTATTATTGTTTTGAAATGAAATAGTAACATGTTACTATCTTGAGAATAAACAATAACATGCTGTTATTTAGTAATTTAGTTATTAATTAGACTTAATTTATTAATTTATTTGAAGTTTTTAGTTAGTGTTACTATTTTAAAATGAAATAATAACATTATCTTCTTTAACAGTTTGATTATTAACTAGACTTAATTTATCCATTTATTTGAGATTTTTGGTTGGTGTTATTGTTTTGGAATGAAATAGTAATATTTTTTCTTTAGCAGTTTGGTTGTTAATTAGATTTGATTTATCCATTTATTTTAAATTTTTTATTAGTATTACTATTTTGAAACAAAATAGTAATATCTTCTTCTTTAACAGTTTAGTTGTTAATTAGACTTGATTTATTCATTTATTTAAGATTTTTTTATTGGTATTACTATTTTGTTTCAAAATAGTAACATCTTTTTTTTTAACAGTTTGATTATTAATTAGACTTGATTTATCCATTTATTTAAGATTTTTTGTTGATGTTACTGTTTTAAAAGAAAATAGTAACATATTTTTGACACAAAATAATAACATCCTCTTTTTTAGCAGTTTGGTTATTAATTAGACTTAATTTATCCATTTATTTGAGATTTTTAATTAGTGTTACTATTTTGAAACAAAACAGTAATATGTTATTATTTTAAGAACAAATAATAACATGCTATTATTTAGTAATTTGATTATTAATTAGACTTTATCCATTTATTTAGAATTTTTGGTTGATGTTATAGTTTGTAGAGCAAATGGTAACATACTATCATTTGACAAATTTGGTTGTTAACTAAATTTGATTTAACCATTTATTTAAAATTTTTAATTGATATTACTATTTTGAAATAAAATAGTAACATCCTTTTCTTTTGCTATTTGATTGTTAATTAGACTTGATTTATTCATTTATTTGAAATTTTTTATTAGTATTACTATTTTGGAATGAGATAGTAACATGTTATTGTCTAGAGAATAAATAGTAATATATTATTATTTGACAATTTAGTTGTTAATTATACTTGATTTATTCATTTATTTAAAATTTTTGGTTAGTGTTACTATTTTAAAATTAAACAATAACATATTACTATTTAGTCTATAAATAGTAATATATTATTCTTTAATAGTTTTATTTGTTAAGAAAATTGTTATGACATTACTAGACATAAAAAAAGTTAAAGAGCAAAAGTTTAATATGAGATTCAAATGAATTTCAATTGACAAAAATGAGATTAAAGTTAAAAAAATAATAATAAAATGAAGAAAAATTAAGAAAAGTCATTGAAAAAAGCTTTTTTTCGTTGATCAGAGCAGGTAAAATGCTTTTGAAATTTTGCAAGTGCGTAAATATCAAAAAGTTACATGTAATAAAAAATATTCACTCAAAACAAACAATTGAATATAAAGTTATGATTGTTTAAAGTTTTAAGTTTAATTTATACATTTTTAGTCGGGTAGAATCCATCGAATCCAAATTTTCTTATTTTTTATGAAAAGATCATGGGAAAATGAGCGAAAACGAGTGGTTATATGTTAAAATTAGTTAATTAATCACGGAGTTATATCCTTTCGAAATTTTTAATTTACGATCGCATCCTTATGATTAAAAAAAGAATATTTTAAAAATATAATATTAATAATTTATAAAATCCACATTTTTTTGAAATAAATATCAGCATTAACACTTCTTTGAAAAGAAGTTCAAGGAGGAGCACCACGATATAATTTACCAATAATAAATTAAAGAAAAAAAAACCTCATGTTTTTTTGGTTTTTTTTCTTAGATAATTTACTCTATCATTTTACTGGACCGCTCTCTTTTTGGAGCAAATAAATAACGAAGAACAAATTGAATCCGTATGTTTATTCGTAGACACAGAACAAAAAGTTTTTTTTTTTGGGTATAATTTCCCCACGGTAATTGTTTTAAAATCCAACAAAAAAATTTCAACTAAAATCCAAACTTAATCATTTAATTTTTTTACCATTTAAAATTTAAAAATTCATTATCAACCACAGGTTAGAGTTCGATTAACTTCCTTATGCTCTCAGTCTAAGGTGGTTCGGACTGGGAAACGCCGCCGAGTGCCAACCACGGGAGACGTGGCAGTTTTCTCTGATCTCAACTTTGTGAGCATTGCAATTCCCATTCAGGAATTTTTACTTCTCGGACCACAGACGGCAGATGCACGCTGGTGATTGCGGTATCAATGGCTGGCCTGGGTTCCAAAGTGGGTTACTCTCTTCAGCTGCGCATTCTTTCAAACAATTTGTGTTCAGAATTTGTCCATGTCTTCGGTCCCAGAAATATTCTGCCCTGATCCTTCGTTTGTTTGGAGATTACGTTGTAAGTCAATGAGGAATGCCTTTGCGAGTCTCTACCGTCGCCGCGGTGTCATTAGTTGTACCTCTCTTAACTCTGTGACTCTTACTTTTATTTAACATTCTCTTGGACTTCAGTTCAGTTCATCGGCAATTTTAGGCTTTGCTTTCCTTGTTCCGTGGCTTTTGATTCAATACCGAGTTTGATTGATTATCACTTTGTTGTAATTTGCTGGGGATCACTACTAAGTAATCTATTTGTGTGAAATTTAGGACTATGATGTTATAATCATTGGCTATTAGCTACATTTGAGTCTAATCCATTTCTGCTTATGTTACTCCTGGGAATTTATTATGCTTGGGATTTTGTTTCTTCCTAAATTGTAAGGGTAATAATTTTTAGAATGATCAGATTCTGGGTGCAATCTGCTGAAATGTCTGTAAATGGATAGTGTAATGTAACAGAAGATTATTATGAGTGTGCTTGGTAGGAGTCAATAGGAAGGTGGAAAGGGACAATGTATTTGTACAAAATATAAGTCCAAGATACATCCCTCATTTTCACTCCTACCGAAGACATGGCGTAATATTTATTTTGATGTTAATTGTTAACCGAATCAACAACGCTGGTTTCCATTTCAGAAGCCCCCTTGTATGTTACCTGTTTTTGAGTGTTAATCTGGCCTTTGCTGCCGCATATATATATTGCTTTCCTTACTGCTGTCATGTTATGAGAGCGCTTTCTTGCAGCTTTACAACATGAGAGTGCCAATGAAATAATCTTGCACAAATGGATACCATTGGGATGTCTGAAACATAGGGAGATGGTCAAGAGACTGGACTGTTGGCCGCCCTCTTGCTTGTTGCACCAATATTCGTGAGTGAATTGCCACCTCAAATCTGATTGATATGAAATTATTTTGTCCATGATGCATTGTAGTTCTGTTATATTTGAATGTTCCTCTTGTTTTATGTTGGGGTTATTGTTGCAGATATTCAACTGCATACACCAGTGTGCATGGTGAAAGGCCGTCTGCTGAGTATGCAAAGCTGAGGAAGGAATCACTAGAAAGTGAATTTGGGCATGCTCTTGGGACTTATAGCTCCAAAAGTGTCTCTATTATCTACCGATTTGGCCCATTTTTGGCTTTGTACAGGGCAGCAATTATTTCATTTCATATGTTAAGGCTAGCAATTTGGCGTTTCTTTGTTCATGACATTGGAAAACGAGCAACTGAGGTAATAAAATTTTTGCTTTCTGAAACCTGGTGCTTGCAAATGATTTCCATGTATTTTTGCAGATGCAACTGCAGAAAACACTACTTTTGGGATAATGATTTTGATCTTTATGTTAAATATAGATGAATAAGCCATGAATTTGAAACTTTGAATCCTAAGCGACTGTTCAATCTGAATTAATCTGAGAATATAAGTATGCTGAAACATTATCTTAATACAAGTGTATAATATTATAGATGACCAAGGGAATCAAGCAATAACTTTCAATGGAGGTTTACTAATTGGGAATGTAGAGTATGATTTGAAATTTGCATAGGAAATGACATCAAAGGGGAACTCAGACTTCTTGGAGACATAATATGTGTTCACTTCTTTCATTTATAGAGTTCACTCTAGAGAATAAAGGTAACTTATTTTACCACTGTAGTAATACCACGCTCCTTTTTCAAATTCTTTGCTATCATGTTTGCTCACTTTAAGGCAGTGGGTAGGTGTGGGTGGGTCTATGCACTTGTTTTTCTGGTATGTCATCCTCGTTGATCTCTGCCCATGGGAGCTTGGTCTGTTTTAAAATAGGGGCATTTGTATAAACTGTTGAATTTTTTATTCTTTTGATAGAAGTTGAAGTTTCTGGGATCAAGGACTAACATATTGGTTGGTTTTGCACTGTGAGAGACACAAAAATGCATTCAAATCCTCTGGTTGGCAGTGTAAAGTTCTGAAGGCAATCAATCGCATAGCTTCCTTGATTTTGAGTTTAATCTGCTGTCTAATGGAAGCGTTATATGCACTCTACCAAACCTCTGATATATCCAATCATGTTTTGGATATCTATTTGTGATGGAAAAATATTCCTCTTTCCTTTAGTCTCTAGTTATTTGTTCCATTGACATTTATTCTTTCCATAGTGCATGGATTCGTTGTTTAATACATGTTAGGGGAAAAAAATTACAAAACAGTGGCTGACTGGAATATGCAGTGATTTTGATCCAATTTTTTGCAGTTTCGCAAAACGCTAATACGCTTGGGTCCCTTCTACATCAAGGCAAGTTTTTTAAAAGGGGTATTTTTAGTTTCTTACAGCCATTTTTTAATACCTGTCTCTTTATCTGACTGAAACTATAATGTGCGGAGTTGAGGTTACCATCTATGATTTAATGGCTATACTTTGATATGCTTTCTAAAGCAAAATCCTAGTTCCATTGTCAACTGCAAAATCCTAGTTCCATTGTCAACCGCAAAATCCTAGTTCCATTATCAACTTGTTGCATATTTTATACCTTTCCAATCAGAAATATAGCACTGGCCTGTTGCACTTTTACCATAACGATCTTACTATGAATTCACTATTAGTAATCACTGGTCTGATTCTACTATAGATACTGACTTTATAGTATTATTCTATCTGATTGTTTAAGGTTTCAGATTTTACTTGGTAGAGCTGGGATTAAGATGATCAGCTTTTTATTTTCTTTGTAATCATGATGACATCATTTTGAAAAAGAACTGACCATTATCATACTTTAGGATCAATTGGCTTATAATCTCAGTTCATTTTGATTATTTGACATAATCTACTTATGATATACAGCTTGGGCAGGCTTTGAGTACCAGGCCTGACATATTGCCGACAGTATATTGCCAAGAACTTGCGAAGTTACAGGTATATTATTCTCTTCCATTATCCTTTAGACAAAGTGATCAAATGCTATATGTTCATCTTTTGCCACAATTCTGCCAACTTGTATTTTTTAAGCCTGGCTGTTTTGTTTTACCTTTTTATGCTAGGATCAAATACCCCCATTTCCTACCAATACTGCAATCAGATCTATTGAAACACAGTTGGGTGTTCCTGTTAGCAAGATATTTAGTGACATTAGCCCAGAGCCTATTGCAGCAGCATCTTTAGGACAAGTTTATAAAGGTTAGCTCTACTCTGGTAGTGACAATAACTTAGAATTTCTTTCTAATGTTTATTATCTTTCTTTTCTAGTATAAGTGGATCCATAAAACATTTACATGTTTGAGGAAAATTGAAGTGTTTACTTTTGTTGCTTCAAGTGTTGCAGCTCACCTGCATTCAGGAGAGCTGGTAGCTGTAAAGGTACAGAGGCCTGGTATGTTACGTTTATTGACCCTTGATGCCTTGCTATTCAATATGATTGGTGGCCAATTAAAGCGATTTGCCAAGGCCCGCAAGGATCTTTTAGTGGCAGTAAATGAGATGGTGAGCATTTTAAATCATAGTCTGTAAATATCATGGTTGCTTTGTGTGACCTATTTTAAGCTTAACATTGACAAACTAACTTCTGAAATCCATGTTAGAATCATATTATTTTCAGGTTATTAACCAATTGGACATTTCATATAGTGCATCATAGTTTGCAATTTGCAGTGGAATCTTATGATAAAATAATAAAAATAGATTGATGCAACAGGTCAGGCACATGTTCAATGAAATTGATTATGTCCAAGAGGGGAACAATGCTGATCGTTTTGCTTCTCTCTTCTGTTGCTTTGCAAGTAAGTTGAACAATTTTTAATGTTTTCCATGATAGCCATGTACAATTCAACCAGATGCTAAATCTCAAAATCGAATTTTCATATTGTGCCAATATTATGTGCTATTACTCAACTTCTCAGTTATTTTACTAGAATTATACTATTTCATGAGCAATATGCATTGGATCCTTGCTTATGTGCTCAGATTAATAATTAATTTTTGGGGTATGTAGGACAAAGAAGATGGTTAATCCAACTACCTTTGAATTTTCATAATTATTATCTAATTTTCTTAGGTATAACTTTAGAGATTTTATTTAGTTATTTAAAGTAGTTTTAAGATAAATAATATAGAATTAGAGTCCAAATTGGACACTTTATAGGGTACTTGTTGAGAAAGTCTTATCATGTCTATAAATAAGGCATCAATGTGTAAAACAAAATAGATCTTTAGTTTCTTATTTTAATGATATTCAAGGAGTTTTCCTTATGTTTTAGTGGATTCCAGAGTCTTTTTTGCTATTGGATTCTAGGTCATCAACTAGAACATTATCTAGCACCTATGCTCATGGTTTTGTCCTGCATCAAATGGTACTTCTTGCTTAATGGCTTAGAGCAGTGGTTGTTTGGGTGGCAGCTGGCAAGATGGTGTATTTATGCTTGATTTTCAAGAACTTCCTTATTTTGATGAATATTTTTTCAAACAAGAACTTCCTAATTGATTGGTGGGTCTTGAATGTTACTTTGAAATTAAAGAAATTTTGAAACTTGATCATGTGTAGCATGGATCTTAAAAATTGATTAATGATGTTCAAGATTGATGGAGGCAAGTAAAGAAATGTAGAGCTTGAGAAGGTATAAGAAATGTTTCTTCTTGGTCAAAGATGAAAAAGCTATTAATTATGGAATTTTTCTCCTATGATCATGAGGAAATTTTATATAAAGTGGTTACAAGAGTTAATTTTCATCTTGAGAATTATGTTGAGCCTTTATTTGGTGATTTTTATCCATAGCTCAAAGTTTCCAATTCCCAAGGTTTGCAAGGACAAGTGTGATTATAGTTTTCTAATTACAACCATATGCAAGAAGAAATTGTTGCACAAGAATCAATAACTCAGAAGGAAAAGCCACAACACAAATATGAACAAGACACACAAGGAGACATCAAGGAGATGAAATGTTACATGTTCAAGTTGCAGAATGTTCATCTATTGAAGAGCACAGATTTTTTTTCCCAATCTATCAGTCAAGAAAAAAATTCAAATAGAAGAAGATTGCTCCCAAATCATCAATCAAGAAGTTATACAACAATTAGAAGAGGTTGTATAAGATCAAGATTTAGAGATTATAGAAATCCCAATATATTTCTTCAATGAAGGTTTCCAAAGCAAACCAATAATTTTCAATATTCAAGTTGTTCTTGTATATTCAAGAATGAAGAATATTGATTTTATTGGATCTGAATTGCTTGGTTCAGATTTTATTTGGCACTTAATTGTTCAAGCAAACTGGATAAAGATGCAAGTAGATGGGTTTATGATCTCTCAAATCATGGAAGGATGAGAAAAGAAATCTAAAATCTTAAAATATTCAAAATATCTTGTTATGTAGAATGGCAAACTTCAAGATCAACCTCTAAACTCTTGAGGATGAGTTATGCTAAAGTGGAGGGGATTGACATAGGACAAAGAAGATGAGTCAATCACAACTACATTTGGATTTTCATAATTATCATGTAATTTTTTAGGTTTTATGTTAGGAAACCCCCAATAAAAAGGGTTTATATTAGAAGAAATAGGAAAAGACAAGAATAACAGAATAACCGAAAGACAAGAATAACAGAATAACAGAATTCTGTTAAGCAACAGAATAAGGGAACCAGGCAGCCTTATAAAAGGGGAGGGGGTAGCTAGAGAGGGGAGAACGGGAGAAAAAAAAGGAAAGTTAGAGAGGGAGGGAACCAGGGCTCTCCAATTCCCTGGACTGTACAACATTGTCTCTAATCCTTGAGCAGTAAAGCTGTTACTGTCAGGATTCCATTCTTGATAACAAGACTCATCTTTTCTTCATTCTTCTTTAGTTTCCTATTCTTTTCTGAACCAGTCTATCATTTTACTTTTAGGATTTTATCAAGTTATTTAAAGTTGTTTTATGATAGATAATAGAATTAGAATCCCAGTAGGATACTATATAGGTTAGGAGTGTTTTAGAAGGATATTTACTTGTTGAGGAAATCTTATTACCCATAAACACAGCATCAATGTGTAAAACAAAATAGATCTTATACTTCTTAATTTAATGATATTCAAGGAGTTTTCCTTCTTTTCTATTGGGTTTTAGAGTTATTTGCTGATGGGATTCTAGGTCATCAACTAGAATGTTTTTCTAGCATCTCTGTTCACACTTTTGTCCTGTGTCAAAATTATAAAGTGTCTTCATCAAACATGAAAGATATGTGTGTTTGAGATAATTATGGAAGTAATTATAATAAATTGCAATACAATGATGCTCAGTTCTTTAGTCTGAAATTCAGATTTGGTGAATCTTATCAATAGGTGGCACTGAAGCGGGTAATAAACCGTCAGGTGGAAGCACTATAAAACAGACAAAAACAGGACGCATCAAAGTTCCAAAAATATATTGGGACTATACACGTACTGCTGTACTGACTATGGAATGGATTGATGGAATTAAGCTTACTGATGAAGCACGCCTTAAGAAGGCTTCTTTGAACAGAAGGGAACTCATTGACCAGGTATTTAACACAATCATTCTTTCTCACCTGCTGTGGCTGTTTCCGTATATCTATTTTATGTCACTCCTCTTTGGTACGTGTTTTACATGGTTAATTGAGATTCTAAAACATTCCCTCCCCTCTTTGTTCTGGCATTTTAGGGATTATACTGCTCCTTGAGGCAGTTGCTTGAGGTTGGATATTTCCATGCTGATCCTCATCCAGGAAATCTTGTTGCAACAGATGATGGGTCACTGGCATATTTTGACTTTGGAATGATGGGGATATTCCTAGGCATTACCGGATCGGACTTATTCAAGTGGTGAGAAATATTTGAATATCTATCCCCTGATGGACAAACTATAGTGGAATTGTTCCCTTATGTCTTCTACCATATTATAAGGCACTTTGTTGATGCTAAAATGTTTTTGCAGAAGTTTCAACTGCACTAATATTATTATAGAAGGTCAATTGATGAAGTTATCTCCTCTTCCTCTTCACAAGACATGTTATATCTATATTCTTGCGATTTAGGTTCTAATGCTGATACTTTAAGTCAATGGAATTCCTATTTTTGGTTTTGGAGAATACTCAGAAGAATGTTCTGTATGTTGATTGCTTTGCAAGTTCTCATGCACTCTTAGTGAACCACTTACGTAGGATCTCAATCTCGCAAAAGATTTTGGTCTTTTGAAGCATTTGCCCAGTTTTTTAATAACTCAGAAGTAATTTTTTTATCCAGTGGAATTTTCTTACACTATTGGTAACATATGATTATATTCTGAGATGTGAGAAATTCTTTTGTTTATAGGATTTGGATGGCTGATATCTGGAACTCTTGGATGAAATCTTCCCTGAATGTTCATTCATCCTTCTATTTTTTGTTGATTTTCATTTGAAAATTGTCTGAATCAATTGATATTGATACTTTTATCAGATTGTGCACTTTGTTAATCGGGACTCTTTGGGTTTGGCAAATGACTTTCTATCTTTGGGATTTATTCCCGAAGGAGTTGACATATATTCAGTTTCTGATGCATTGCAAACATCTTTTGCTGATTGGACTAGTCTATCACAAGATTTTCAGGTTTGATTTTGTGTTATGCATTTTTTCTTCTGCAATTCAATTTTAAACTTTGAAAAAGATCTAATTGGTTTTGATTTGAAAATGCAAAATTATAGTAATCGCTAACATCCTTAATTTTCTAGTGATGCAGCCATCACAAACTGGACTGTCATATGTAATGTTTAATAGTTTGACAGTTAATCACAACTTTCTGGCCAATTAATGACATCCATGCCATGCATTGCAGTCAATTTTTCCTTGCTATGCTTCCTTCAAAGTTCAATTTATTTCTTGAAATACTATTCAGATTCATTTCTGGCAATATTATGGACAGCAGGACCTAGTTCTCTAAGTTAGAAATGACAATGGGGAGGGTATAGGTAGGGGATTAAAATCCTTACAGCCGTACTTGTTCCCATTTCAAGATATGGTGCCCTTTGCCATCTTCATACTCACATGAGTAGAGTTTTCAATACCCATCCCCATCCCCATTTTTCCCATTTTATTTAAATGATGCATATTTATCTATGTTCTATTATAATTTTTTTTATAAAAATTAAAGATATCCAATTATTTTTATCTTGTTTATCCAATTATAATTTGTCTATACTTATTATTTTTAATAAAATAATAATACTTGGAAATTCTATTAAGAGCAATGCTATATGTACCGAAAATAAGGTTTGAAATTGGGTTCCAAATATAAATTAAGGAATGTCAACTAATAAATAGGATAATAAGACAAATTTATAAAATTCAATTCAGTGGATATAAAAGATTCGGATTCCAATTTGAATCAGTGCATATTTCATTTTTGTTCTAATAATAATAATATAGTAAGGAATAACATGAATTCTTTAATTAAAGTTATCTTTAAAAATTTTTTATATTTAAATTAATTGATTATATAGATAGTTTTAATTTTTCTTTTTGTCATATGTCAAATTTATATATAAATATACTTTATTATGTATTGACATAGGTGTAGGGAGGGTGGGGTAGTATAGTCCACGTACTTGCACCTACACCCGCATCCGATAAAATCCGCACAAGTTTTTTGCCCATACCCATATCCATTTTCAAGGTCCCATATCCGTCTCCGAATTGGTAAAAATTGAGAGTACCTATTAGATATGGGTCAAATTGCCATTCTTACTTTGTGTTCTTGTGAAGCTTTAATATGGGAACTTATATAGCTTCATTTTTTAACATTTACTTTTGAGTTTTTTCTTATATCTCAGGGAATTATGAAACAACTTTATGATGTGATGTATGAATTTAATTTCTCTCTCCCTCCGGATTATGCTCTTGTGATAAGAGCATTGGGATCACTAGAAGGCACAGCAAAGTACTGGATCCTGATTTTAAAGTTGTTGAAAGTGCATATCCTTTTGTCATTGGAAGACTCATAGCAGACCCAAGTCCGGATATGAGAAAAATTTTAAGGGAACTTCTCATTCGTAACAATGGATCTATAAGATGGAACCGGCTGGAGCGCCTGGTATCTGCCTATTTTTAGCCTCTATTTTACAATGTTAATTCATTTCTTTGTCATATATATATGCTCATTTTGGAGTTTGGGTCCTCTCCCTTAACTAGAGAATCCAATTTCCAAGATATATAACAATCAGTGGTGTTGACCTTCATGTCTTGTTTTGGGGCCCACTTGAATGTCTATACGTATATTAGTCATAAAGGTATGGAGGAGCATCTCAATCCCCTCATCTTAGACTTGTGTTGTGTTTGGTACAATGGAATGAAAATAGGAATGACCACCTCGAGGATTATGATTGGTTGGGTTAGTTTCCGTTCCACCTGTTTGTTACATCAAATAATGTAGGAAAAGAATGGAGGAGGGGTTGTTGATGTTAATAACCTTATCATAAAAATACATGATATAACCAATAATATAAAATTTTCATATTTTAAAATTTATTTTCAAAATTATAATTAACAAAAAAAAAAAAAGCATAAAAATTCTATGGGTGTGTTTGAATATATTTTTATTTTTTGTATTTTTCAAAGCTGTTTTTAAAAGTTGTTTTCTTGCTCTAAAAAATTGTTCTTGGATTGAAGAAAAATTAAAATTAGAAAGTGATTGATATTGTAAATAAAGAAATATTTCATTTAATTAAAATTGATATTTAGAGCAAAAAAAAAGTTTAGAAAATAACTAAAAGTTATTTTTATTTTTTTGTTTTTAATTTACACATTTAGAGAACAATTTTTGAAAATAAATTCTAAAAATAGGTTGGCAAATAAGTTCCCTTGTTTTTAAAAATAAAAAAAAATAGAAAACTGTTTTTAAAAATAGAAAACAAAGGGACCCTAAATTATTAAATTTTTATAAAAAGTAAAAATATCTTATTTTAAATTTTATTATTAAAAATATAGTTATTAAAATATTTTAATAAAAATATTAAAAGTGATATTTTATTATTTATTAAAAATGGTTAAAGTTGGAATATATGGAAAATGTGAGGGATATGATGTAAAAAGGTTATTCGATGAGTAATGGAACCCATTCTATTATTTTTTTTTCCTGGAGATTCCATCATTTGATTCTTTAGTGCTTACTAAACAAATTTTTTACCCATTCTTATTCCCTTTTCTGTTCTATTCTATTCCATTTCATTGTACCAAAGGCACACTTGGTATTGTCTGAGTTTTGAAACCCTATATAGGAATGTTTTTACTATTGCTGCATGATTACATCATTGTGTTCCTACTCTGAGCCACCTGTTTGAATATGTATGCATTTGGCATTTAAATTTGTTTGTGTGACCTTGCATTATATTTAGTAGGGTTCTCTTTCTTGTTTCAGATAGCAGCAATATCTGAACAGGCTTCTGATTCAACTGGAGATGCCAGTTCTGAGAAGCTATCAAATCCTTCTAGTTGGAAATTGTTTGACATGCATGCAGTAGTCGATGCTAGTGAAGATCTTCTATTATTCATTTTATCGGATAAGGGTCTGAGAGTGCGTCTTCTCCTTGTTCGGGACATTGTAGAAGCAGCTGATGTGTTTCTGGAAGATGAAGCAATTGACTATGTGTTGAATGAGAATCCTCGAGGCCAAAGGATATTGTTATTTGAGGTATTTTTTTAGCTTATTTACAGAACAACGACCAATTGTGGTCCCCCCCCCCCCCCCCCCCCCCCCCTCTTTTTTTTTTCCAAATTTTTATTAATTATCCATAATTCTCCTCTCAAATTGACCTGGGTAGAACACTTCTGAATGAAACTCAGGTATGGGTATAGCAGTTCACCAGCTTTAATGGCATTCGAGTTAGGCTGAAATGTATCACATCTCTAGTGAAAAACTGATGCAAGTATTGAATGACATATATTATCAAATATATCTGACTAAGGAGGATCTGGATTTGAGGGGTATAGGAAAAAGTTGAATGTAGTTCATTGGATTACTTGCTAATGTTGCTGTCTGTTAGACATAAAGGTGGTGCCAACATGTAGAAATACAATATTCTTGTACATTGCAGGAGCATGCCATGCTTACTAGGATTCGGAAGGGGTTTCAATACCTTCGTGAGGTGGTGAAGCTTGCTCCAGGGGAGTGGACATCGATGCTTTTACGGTTGGCAGTGAAGCCTGAGGTTCACAAATTTGCTATAGACATTATTTCAGCATTAGTTTTGCATGCTAACCACAAATTGGGAGAAGCTTCTTGGCTCTATTTGTCAAAACAGCTTCACAAGAAGTGCAGGTGTTAACGTTTGTGAACGAAAAATCAAGTGGGATTTTCAATTCTCCGCCTGAGGCTACTGCATTCTAACTATCTATCAGCATTTCCAAAATTTTGGTTCTGCAGCTTCTTTTCCTTTTAAGTTTATTGAGATTAGTGCGGGTAAAGGAAGGGGTCATTCTTTGGTTTCTATTAAAAAATAGTTGGTAGATAAATTTTTGTTTAGAAGAATATTTATTGTCTTGAAAATGTATAGATGGACGAGTTTGATTTGCGAACTTTCTCTAGATGATGAAATCTTCCGTGGAATACACCTCGGGTAAACCCCGTTGAACATATTATTTTTTGGACACAAATGGCAGTATATATTTTATAAGATTTGCGGTTTTGTTGACGACTTGCCTACTTGCTTTTCTCATTTGGCATCTGGCCCGTGGCAGGCTTGCCACGGGATCTTGTTCCCTTGGCGGAGGGGCATTTCACCAACCATAGAAAATTTAAATATCGACAATGACATGTCCTGTCCTTTTCCTCCATGCAGCAACTATACATTTGTTGGACACCGAGTTATATTTGCCCTTTCTTCTGTTTGATCAATTCCGCTGATCATCTCAATCAATACGACTTACTTGGCAGTCTCAATCAATCAATAAGCGCATCATTGTCACATACTATGATTGATCTGGTTAGCTTTGTTGTTAATAAAAAATTATATGCATAGATACATACGTTCAATTGCCAGTTCTTACAACCCAAAGGGTCTGCTTGTTACTTTGTGCATTCTCATGGATAAAGGGTGAGCGTCATGTGCATTTAGTAGGATGCTTGTAGTATAATTTGTTAGCAGATTGTTCTGTTCAGAAATTCCATTCAAGAATGAAATGCGCATCTGGATTAGGATCAGAATTTGCACAAAGTTGTGTTCTTTTTTTAAAGATTTCTCGGCCTGTTTTTCCTTGTTAATAAATGGGGTAAGGTTAGTTTGCACTGACAGGGGAAAGAATTTTCCTACTCACCCCTAAATTAATTAGCTTGTACTGTTCAATACGGACTGTGAGGAATTGCGTGCACTATATTTTTCATGTAGCTTTATTTTCCTGCTAATTGACTGACTTCTTTCTTAATCTTAGTTTTCTGTAAAGCATTGTGTGGTTGAAATTTGAAGCAAATAAACAGCTTGTATTTTAGGTGGGCACCTAATTTTTTAGTTGTTTCCTTGGTGTTCTGACACTAAATCTCTACTCCAAGATAAAATGGCTTTCGGTGCAAATAACTATGCTGTGTCTGGACTGCAAAGAAAACAAAAAGCGATTAAAATGTTGAATTTAAATTAATTTTCTTATCAACTGTTTTCAATAAATATAAAAAATTGATAATTTCCTTTTGCCAATGGAAAGATTGGGTTTTTTGTTCGCTTCACAAATGATAAGTATCAAAACATATTTTAAATCCAATGGCCAAATGGCTTTTTGTAAGTGGTAATCATCACAAAACTTTTTCATATTAACTACGCAGACGGATGGAGATTACTGCATGGTGGCCAACTTTAATCCTAGGGAAATTTTTTCGATGTTAAAGCATTAGGAAAATACGAGGAAACAAATAACAAGCAGAGAAATGCCAATTAAATGCCAACAATGTAATTACCAAAAGAAATACCAACAATCTAGGTCCCTTAAAAATTCTAGCATCTGTTCAATTCATAGATGAAAGCCATGAAAATCCAACAGGAAGCTTGTGCACAACCCCCGGCGTACTCCATGGCCCATGCCCGGAATGACACTCAGATAACTCCCTGATAAACTTGATCACAACACCTGACAAGTCCCGTCATCGGCCGGATTAATCCCTAGAAGCTCGCCGGCGAGCCAAATTCATTTTAGAGACTTTAATTACTTTTCCTTTTAGCTGAAGTCTACAGAATGCCCAGACTAAGCCCGTAGACCGTATTTCTTTTGAAGCCAAAGGGCATGATAGAATATAAAGCCTAATAAGTAATAATAATAATAATAATCAGTCAACCTTCAATGATGCAATATCATAGTAAATGTCAACATAATGTCATTGTATCTTCCTTTTGATATTTTCTAGAGGATAAAAACAGATAACTAAAGCATAATTTGAGGTTTTATTCTAATCCAAGGGGAAATAAAGTCAAAATGTTATTTTATTCATCAAAGAAACGAACATTTTATATGTAATCTTCGTTTTTTGTGGGTAATCTACATAGATATTAGCAACACCAGAAAAGATGACTTAATCATCCTACAGTGTTATTTTGGCATTGACCGAGTCGCCCCGTAGTTTCCCCGCCTCCTCTGGCAACGCTCATGGAAGAAAGAATCTACTTTTATCAACGAAGAAGTTACCCGTGCCCAAATGAATTACCAATAAATAATTTTCACAAATAAAACAAATTAATATTGAACAAAATTATTATTTTTTTGTTTTCTTAATAAGGAGAGAAATTAATCGTTGATCAAGCAATGATCTGACCAGAACCAGAGTAAAACAGAATCCTATCTCCTTTTTCATCTCCCCCGCTTCTCGTCGTTTTCTCTTTTTAACGTCCTGAAGTCCCTTTCTCTCCCTCTCTGTAATGGCATTTCTTTTCCCATCTCTCCTTCTTCAGGTACCGCTTCTCTCTCAAAATCAATGATTACCGGCTTTTATTTAGTTGGTAATTCTTTCAAAAAACTAATCATTTACGATTTTTGATTATGTATTTTCAACTAAACAGCTGTAATAACAAGATCTCTGTACTGGGTTTCTCTTTGCGCAATTTATGAAATTATTGACTATTTCTGCTTTTATAGTTTGTGATTTCAGAATGACCCCACTCATGTTATGATAACTAGGAATCGTTGGGACGCAAGAATAAGTTATTCATACGCAATACTGCTTTTATTTCTTCATTTCTCGTATTGGTCGGAGAAATAGTGTCTGGGTATCCTGAATACTCAAGCTATAGCATGGGCTATCTCAATTCAGTTTTGTCTTCTTCGAGTCAGGTTCATGCCGCTGAAGATTCACCTGTGAGCGGCGGAGGCCTCAGGGTTAAGTTCTTTCGGCAAACCGATCAGATTTTTAGATCTAGAATTGGCTTAATTGGTTGCTTTATCCTTGTGTTTTAATAGTTTTTTTGGTGCTTTGTTGTCGAAGTTTGATCTTTTCCGCGCATAGAGTTGTCATATGTATATATTTTGCTGTACATCCGTGGCCTTGCATTAAGCCATTCTTGATAACACATTAAAAATTTGTTTTTTGTAATTATTATTCATATGGGCAATGTTTTGTGCGTGATGGATTTGATTTGTGAATTTGTTAGAATTTGTTGCTAGGTGCAGTATTGGGACTTAGAATTGTCTCCTTTTATTACAATAATCAAGAGTGAGACCGCATGAGATGAGTTTGACACTAGATTTCTTGGAATTTGCCTCAACAGCCAGAATGGCAAGTTCAGCTATGGATATGCTAGCTCCCCTGGCAAGAGATCTTCAATGGAAGATTTTTATGAGACAAGGATTGATGGTGTTGATGGCGAAATTGTTGGCCTTTTTGGAGTTTTCGATGGTATGTCTGCTTGTCTCTTCCATATCTATCCTCCATCTGCCAAATGTTATCTTCATCTCTCCGATGCATGAGAGTATTAGTTATCTGCTAGTGTGAGGGAGCTGCAAGTTTATTGTATCTTATTTCAGGTCATGGTGGTGCTCGAGCTGCCGAGTATGTCAAGCAAAACCTATTTAGTAATTTGATCAGACACCCAAAGTTTATTTCTGACACCAAATCAGCAATAGGTTAGTCATATGCTACCTTCAGGAGGATAATGCTCATGCCTATTTTACTAAAATGTTCAAAATCTGGAGAATTATTTTTTCTTGCTGAGTGTGTTTTCTTTACCCCAGCCGATGCATATAGCCACACCGACTCTGAATTTCTGAAGTCAGAAAATAGTCAAAATAGGGATGCTGGATCAACAGCTTCCACTGCTATCCTAGTTGGTGACGTTTGCTTGTTGCAAATGTTGGAGATTCCAGGGCTGTTATATGCAGGGGAGGCAATGGTAAGGGCTGTAGTTTGTTTACGCACAAATTGTTGGCTGCATATATGTTATTACTGATATTGTTTCACATGACATCTTGTTTTCGGATACATCAGAAGCTCATAATAATTCTGGATGTCAAAGGGCTTCAAATATTTTGTATAAGATGTGAAGCATATGATTTGCTGCATGATCCCTGTTGCAGTTATCTCTACTTTCTAAGTTGCAAACTCTAGTCATCTGCCTGAGCCACATTTATGGATCAGCATTTAGTATTTTTCAAATTTATGTTGAAGGTTTACTTTACATGTCAGAAGCCTATCTTGATATCATTAATTGACAAGATATGAAGAACAAGATTCATTTGGTTATAAAATGTGTAATGTTAATGCACATTTTGATGATGTGGGTGTCTTTATGTGTCTTTGAGCATCAAGTTTGTATTCGTATGTTATGAGCATTTACTTAATTTTCTCTATGTTGATTTTGACTGATTGCTTAATATGGCACCCCCTTTCTGGTTTTGTAGCCATTGCTGTTTCACGAGATCACAAGCCAGACCAAACTGACGAGAGGCAAAGGATTGAAGATGCTGGGGGCTTTGTTATGTGGGCTGGTATGGTGATCTTCTAGTCAGCTTTTGTGGTTTAATTTTAATATTATTTTGTATGTCAGTTTCTTGAATTTAACATTACGTTCACAGGAACCTGGAGAGTTGGTGGTGTTCTTGCTGTTTCTCGTGCATTTGGGGATAGACTCCTGAAACAATATGTTGTTGCTGATCCTGAAATCCAGGTGTGCTTCTAATGTTGTCATTCATTATGCATGCATCTCAATCTGTGTCTGTAATCTGTGTAGGCGCCCTTTTTTAGTAAGGCATATATTATGTGACAGTGCAATATGCTAGTTCACATTTGGATGTGGCTCAGATGTGAGTGGAAGAGAGATGTTGGCTGAGAGAAGGAATAATAAAAGACATAGAAAGGAACTATGTATGGGTTTGTCATTTTTTCTGAGACACATGAATTTGATCTGTTTGCAAGTGTTGTATTTATCTGACTAGCATGATGCATTTAATTATGCATAATATAGTTTATAGCAGTGTTCATTTTGGAATTCTCAAAATCTGTATTGGTTAAATAGCAAATGAAATGCAAATATCATATTGCTTATTTTATTCTGCACTTACTATTTATGATAGAAACTTAAAGCTTCTTTTAGAGGAATGCCACAAAATAATCATAACCTAGTTTTCTTGGCTTCTTTTCCTTCTTTGCATATCTTAGTTGGATCATGTTTGTGGACTTGCAGGAAGAAAAAATTGATAGCTCTCTGGAGTTTCTTATACTAGCTAGTGATGGGCTATGGGATGTAGTCTCAAATGAGGTTTGCCATGATTTTCATCCTTTTTTACTATTGTGCACCTCCATTGTAACCGATTAAATTGAATCAGGCTCTACTGAGAAGAGTTGAATTATGAAATGTGTATAAAATACATTGTCACAAAACAAATTCATAACTATGTTGACTTGACTTAATTCTTGGAACTCATTATAGGTTTTTCACTTTTCCTCAGGAAGCCGTTGCCATGACTAAGCCAATTGAGGATGCAGAGGAGGCAGCAAAGAGGTTGATGCAAGAAGCATATCAGAGAGGTAGTTCAGACAATATCACTTGTGTTGTTGTCCGTTTCTTGACGCAACAGAGTGCTTCCTCTCATAGTAGCTCTGTGAAGAACGAAAATACAAGGGCAGAGCATCGATGAGTTGCAGTTTGTGGCCTAAAAATATGGAATTCAATTAAAAGAATATAGTGCATAGTTGATGATCGGCATTCATTATAGCTGTGTACTAAGCAAGAATAGAAAACAGAAAATTGAACCCATTATGGTCTTCTAGCATAGAGCTGTGTGTGTCTGACAGTCTTGGCTTCCATAATTGAGTGCCAGTTGTAGCCAGGAGAAATACATGTGTGTGTAAAGAGTCTGTGCCTAGGTTTTAATTGTTGCACATGCTGTAAATGTGATGTTCATCCCAGTGATTTGCAAATGCATTGTTGCTGTCAGGTACTGTTTACAAGCCATCAGGCTTCCGTGGTTGGTCATTTTAGTGACACTACTGTTCTGCATGACCCTTTGTTGTATCTGTGTAACAACGTATGGTTACTTGTCCTATATGATCTGCAGATAGATGCATCTCTACAGAGGCTTCGAATGAACTCGTACCACTAACAACTTGAAAAACGTTTATACGAAATTAATTAAAAAAAGCAGGAATTATATGAAACTGTAAATTATTCAGAATTTTACAGTCAACATGAATCGAAGAGTACTGCTATTTATCATGTTTGTAGTGAAAAGCATGATGTGCTTTAAAACTTTCCTGATTGTGGGATGCAACATTAATGAAAGGACTCAGACAGAAGGGGATTGTCGGCAAAGCAGATTTCTGCTCTTACGCACGACGAGCGAACCCAAGTATTATCTTCACCGTCCTCTCATAAATATTGTGCAAAAACGTGAGTAAATGAATGTTAAAACTTAAAAGAAAGAATATGATAGTTGACCCTTGTGTACAAAATGAAGGTTTATATAATGCAAAATCCTTCATGGTCCATAACTTTATTATTTGAAAAATGGCACTGAGTGACGGCCAAGGCAACATCCGCCTTGCTTCCCAAGTAAACCACGTGCATGTTGCTGTGATGTCTATTAGTTTAAGGAAGAATAGTGCACAACAGCTTTCAGCTTGTTTTCCTTGTCTTTCTTCTACTTCTAATAAAGAAAGAATAAAAAAATTAGTAAGATACTATTGTTCAACGACGGACTCTGCCTTTGTCATTTGCCTAACTCACTCTGCAGCTCAAATCTGGCTGCTAGCAGAGGGTGAGATAAATTTTGGAGGGGGCCAACAATTTTTAGTTATAAGTAGCAATTAAAGATTGAAAATATTGATAAAAGTATGTAAAAGTACAGTAGTAAATACTTAAAATAGACGTTTATAATTATTATCATTTTTATTGAAAAATCGCTGGTAAGTTTTTTTTTTTTTTGTAGGTAATAAAAATTTGAATTTCTACCTATCATATTTAACTTACTTTTCTATATTTAATTACATCATATTAATTTTTAATTGGGTCAAATATACAGAAGAAAGTTGTAGCTTACATATTAGAAATTGATTTTTATTTTTTATTTTTGTTTCAAAAGTGATTTTGGCCGATAAAGGCCTTCTAATCGTTAGATTTCCACTTCTATATAACTAAAAAGATACTTAAAAGTCATAATCATAGAAGTTATGGAATAATCAATAGATTAAAAAATTAAAATTATCTTTTAAGTGATATTTTTTTTTATTAAAAACCATTTTATTATATATTTGTTTTGAAAATATGAACTAATATCTGAATATATTTTTTCTATACCAATTTCTAAATATCTACTTATGAATACAACTCACACAATTATTACTGGAATTATTATCTACACGATTGTAAAAGTATGTTGTGAAATTAGTATTATACTATTTTTAAAAGGGCTTTTTTAAAAAATGTTCATATATAAGATTAAGAAATTTTCAATTTTTATGGGGGTCATCAGCTATGGCCCCCAAGTATGAGGAGGCTCCGCCTCTGTTTGTACGCTTCACGGATTTTATCATATTAGGATGATAAACCGTCACCATAAGATATAATGTTACCAAAAGATTTGAATTTTCTTCCAGTAATATTTCTATTAGATAGAAGCGGGCGTAAAAATTTATAGGTCTCGATGGACATTAAAATAAAATTAAAAAAAAAAGAAGAAAGATTCTGTACATAATAAGAATATAACACAAAAAGAATATAAGAGGATGCGAATTCTTGCATAACTAGCTTTCAAAGCCTGTGCCTGATGGGTTATTATATAATAAAAAATAATTTTTTAAAAAATATAATGATCTATTTGTGTATTTAAACATATTATTTAATATATAAAAATAAAATTTAAAAAATATAAAATAGGTGTGTTTTATTATTTTAAATTTTATTGTACATAACTTAATTATATAAATCTATAATAATAAAAAAAATGATAAAAGAAAAGAATGAGGCATTTGGTTCATACGGAAAGTAAGGGTATGTTTGGATATATTTTTATTTTTATATTTTTAAAAACTATTCTTAAAAGCTGCTTTTAAAAACTGTTTTCTTCTCAAAAGCTATTTTGAATTAAAGGAAAACTAAAATTAAAGGGTGTTTAATATTGTAATTGAGAAAATATTTCATTTAATTATAAAACTGATATCTAGAATAAGAAAATAAATTCAGAAAATAACTACAAGTTATTTTTTGTGTTCTTATTTTTAAGTTATATATTTACATAATAGTTTTTAAAAATAAATTTTGAAAATAGATTGCTAAACATGTTCTTCTATTTTTAAAAATAAAAAATAAAAAAATAAAAAACTATTTTTAAAAATAAAAAACAAACAAAGCCTAACTTTTTGTAGTAAATTAAAATTTTCAATAAGTAATTTCTTATATGAATTTCTCAAGAAATACTCATAATTATTTAATTAAAATTAAGGAAGCAACACTTTTCAAGAAGTAATTTTCTATATTTTGTTTAGTTCAACTTTGAATTTTATTGAAATTTTTAATAAAATGATTATTATATCCTTAATATTATTATAATTCAAATTAATAAATTTCAATTGTTATTAACTAAATTTAATGAGAATAGTTATATTTTCTATCTAAAAATAATATAAAAAATAGAACTTATTTAGGGAGAGATGAGTAAATAACCTCCTATACCCTATGGTAAGTGAAACTTCTTAAAAAATTCTATTTCTTTCAATTTGTTAAATAATAGTCAACCAAACAACTCAATCTATTTCTATTTTTTAGGAAATAAGACTTCCCATATTATTGCTATGAACCAAACAACCTAAAATAAGAATGAGAAAAAGAATAAAAATATATTGTATTTGGTATGATAACAAAAATAAGAATGAGAAAGAGAATAAGAATAAAATAAAAAAAAACTTTCCATTACTTTACAAAGAATTAAGTATTCAATAATAATATTTTTGATAAAAATATAATTTTATTTTAAAATATAATTTTAGTACTTAGTAAATAACACTATTTTTTTACTTAATATTAATTAAGTTTTTTGAATATAGGTCTAATAATTCAACTGCAAAATAAATAATAAATTGTTAATATCACTCTATTTTCACATAACTTAATTAGAATATTTTATAATAAAAATAAAATATATCATACTATATCTATATTATTTAACAAATTTAATGTTTAAGTTGCAAATATTATGAGTGAATATTAAAAAAAATACGTAACAAAACAAATTAAAAGAAAAGAAATAATATGTGTGATATAAAGTAATAAGAGTTGAAAATGAAACATATAATAATTCAATTATATGAAATGGATGACTTATTAAAATAATTTTATAATAAAAAAAATAAATTGTATTATATCTATATTATTCAATATAATGTATTTGAATTTTAAATAATAGGAGTACATATAAAAAAACATATAATGAAGTAAATGAAATGAGAAAAAACAATATATGGATTGTAAACTCTTAATAGAATCTCAATTGATATATTTTTAATTTAAAATATAATACTTGATAATTACTATAAGAAATAACAAATTTTAAAAAAATAAAATATGCAATTAATTAATTGATTGTTAATTTTATATCAAAGTGTGAATTTATTTGGAACATTCAAATAATCTATAAATAAAATATTTATATTATTTCATAATAATGATGGTTAAATTATAAACAATTGGAGTGTATATGGAAAAAAAAAGAGAAAAACATGCAACAGAGTGAAAAAAATAAGAAACAATATGTGAAGTGTAAAATAATAGGAAAAATAAGATATATGATAAATTAATTTAAATCCTTAACTCATTTAAAATATAATGTGATATATCTATACTAAAAAATAGTAGTTTAGAACTTTAAATATTGCGAGTGAATAAAAAAGAATAATAAAACGAGTAGATAAAATATAAGGCTTTCCCAAAAGGATATGTATTTATTTTCACATATAGCACTTCAAAATTGATATAAATTTTTTTGACAAAATTTAATTAAATAAATTTAATTTTAATATTCAAACATTATTATTAAAACATAAAATATGTAATTAATAAATTTAATTAATAATTTTTATACTAAAATTTTAATTTATTTAAAATATTTATAAATTTTAAAAATAAAATATATAATATTATATTTATAGTACTTAATGATATTGACGTCTTAGTTATAAGGAATATAAGTGGACATAAAAAATGAAAGAAATGAACATAATAAAATAAAAGAAGAGAATAATATCTTAGCTAATAAGCAATAAGAATAAAAATAAAATATATAATAAAATAAATTAATTTAATTAAATGATAATTTTAACTTATTTAAAATATTTTATTATAAAAAGTTATATTGTGATAAATATATTGTGATAAATTTATATTATTCAATAATATTTGAATTGTAAATAATGCAAATGAAAAAAAAGTATGAAAATAGCACATGAAGCATAAAACCTTGTCAAAATTTTAAATGATATATATTTAATTTGATATATAGTACATAAACTTAATATTAGGAAAATATTAACAAAATTTAAATAAATAAATTTGATTTTAATATTCAAGTATTGTATTTAAAAAAATAGAATATGGAATTAATTAATTCATTTAATAAGTTGCCTACTAAAATTTTAATTTATTTAAAAATTAAATATAAATATATAATATATATATATATACTACTTAGTGATATTAATATTTAAATTAAAAATAAAAAAGTGGATATGAAAAGTAAAAAAAATATGAAATGGAACAAATAAAAAGAAGAGAAACAATACTTAAGTTATAAAATAATAAGAATTAAAAAGAAAATATATAGTAAAATAAATTAAATAAAATAAAAATGTTAAACTATTTAAAATATTTTACTCTAATAATTAAATTATATTAAATTTATAATATTTAATTATATTTAAATTATATTATATTATAATAATATAAATGAAAAAGAAAAAAAGGATAAAAATAAATTAAAAAATGGGAAATCTGGGACGGTGTTGGGCGACAAAAATTTTTCCCATAGCCCAACAAATGTCCCAACAAAAAATGGCCAAAAAATCTTTTAAGGGAACACTCACCTCATAAATATCAACAGTGAAATATTAATTATTGAAAATAAAATATTAACCATTTGTAATTAAAAACCATAAATTCATTGTCAGAAATGGGAAAAAATTTAAATGAATACAGGAACAAAAAATTACATTCAACTGAGTTAAAATTACAATAATGAAAATATACTATTAGAAAAGTAAAGCAAGACGAATTTTGCACAATAGAAACAAGTCAAGAAAAATTAAGTACGGTAGATGAATAAAACAGTGTGAAATATATCTCAGTCAAAGCAAGTAAGGATTACACGCCGTTACAACTCCGAATCAATCTCAGCAACGAAAAAGCGTTGCGCCGTCCCCTAATTCCACGTCGTAGCAATCAACCGCCGCAGCCACAACACTTGCCATGGTGAACGCAAGAAGTTCGCAAATGAAATTGAGGAAGCACGGCAACACTTGGATGGCAACTCCATCTCCCATATGCAAAGTAGTGAGCACGGACAAGAGCAGAACTTTGCAAAATGAGAAACAGAAACTTGACCCACTCGTTTCAGATAAGATAAATGGAGAAAAATCAAAGTTTTAAGACAAATTAAAGGTGAGTTCTTCTATGCCTTGGCTGAAAACCAAGGAGGAATGAGGCGAAGATACATGGTCAAGGTTTTACCTTAAGAATTAGAATTTTTTATCTGATGTTGTATGGGTTTGTCTTGTTTGTAAAAAATGGTATTTACAAATTGAACCCACACGATTCCTTCTAAAAATTGGATTCTAGATAGTTCAAATAGAAAAAAACGAGATGATATCGAACCGAATTGTGTTATATATATATATATATATATATATATATATATATATATATATATGATAATTATATATATATATATATATATATTATAATGATTTTATATATTATATATATTATATATATATATTATGTGATCTATATCATTTTTTTCAAGTTTTTAAAATTATAAATTTTACAATAATTTTGTCACAAAAGTTACAAAATTTTCATCTAATAAATTTAACTAATAAAGTTGTATTTTTTTCACATTTGTAATATACAAAATTCAAATAAAATATAATATTTTGTTAAAGAAATTGCAATGAGCAAATTTTTTTATAGAAATTATATATTTATTAAAACATGTAAAATGATGAAGAGTGAACATGAAATATAATTCTACAAAAATTATAATTTAAATGATAAAACCATCAAGATGAAGGGGAAAAAAAAATAAAGAGCACTCTTCTTCCTTATATGGAGCACTCTTTTGTTCACCTTTATACAATAACATAATTTAATTTTTTTATCTTGTGTTTAGATGAAACATTCGGTAAATAGTAGGTATTTTAAAATTTTATATTGCAAATGGATAAGTTTACTTAATTTTATAGATAAAAAATGATAGTCAATATGTTATTTTTAAGAATAAATGTGAAATTTATAAAATAATATTTATTTAGATTAAATTTAAAATATCAAATTTGATAGCTTAAAATTTTATTTATAATGCTTAAATAATTTATAAGTTTTATCTATTTATTATTAAAAAATATTATAACATATAAAATTTAAATTTTTTTATAATTGAACCACCAATTTTAAGTCCAAACATGAAATTAATTTTCATCAAGCCATTTTTATTTTTAAATAACAAAAATATAACTAATTATTAAATATATTTATTAATAAAAAAGCTTAAAATCTAATAATGGAAATAAGTAATTATGTTCTATTTGATATAAATTATAAAATAAATATTAATATTATAAAGCTTATAGTGAGATATGCATCCAAGTTTGTGGTTACATGGTTATTCACTCGCGTCAGTGTTATGAACTTTCTTGTATATATATATTACATCGTAATTTTTTTGCTTTAACTATAATTTAATGCATTGCTATTGTCCTTGTTAAAACCATCAAGATGGGAGAAAAATAAGTATAAATGTACGCATAATAAATTAGTAAAAATAAAATTACAGTAAATTAATTTCACTATATAAAATTCAATACATTTCTTATATAAAATCTGAAACATATTTAAAAAATAACATACACTATCCACAAATATTATAAACATTATTTGATATTATCAAATAAAAATTTAAAAATATTAAATCAAAATATAAGTATCAACATAAAATATTTTTATTTTTATCATTTTAAAAAAAGATATATTAGAGAAACGTAAGATAGAGAAAACTTAAAATAGATTTTTAATTTTAGCAATTTATGATTTATCTCAATGCTATACTTTTATTCTTTCACTTATAAAGTAGATAATCTTATTTAGAATTTGATGTATAAGATGAAATTTTTGGATAAATTATATAATATGTTTAAAATTTTTAAAAATAGCATAAATTATGATTGTATAATTTATCCTATATTATCAAATTTTATATGGTATACCAAACAAAATGTTAACAATATATTTTTACATTTTAACTATTCTTTAGTTTATTTAGTATTTTTTTCATTATGTATCTTAATGATATATGTTCTTATTGGAGGTAAAAAATTCTTATTAGTAGTTTTTAAATTGTAATAAAAATAATAATTTTTATGTTAATAACTTAATAGATAGGAAAATTCTTATTTTTATTGAACTAATAATTTTATGTACACTTGAGATAGATGCTAACTAGTGCTGGATGATAAGAGAATTGATAACTATTTTCTTATTTTTATAACTTTTTAGTATAAATTTTTATTCTCACTTTTTATTTTTTACCTCATAAATTATATATTTATTAGTGGCAAAAGTGATAATTAATTAACTTAATTCAGCTTGATCCTAAGTTCAAAGTCTATACATAATCTAAAATAAAATACAATTACACTACTAAAATATTAACAAGATACACATAACATTATAAAAGAGCTCATGTATTAGAAATAAAGATTATATTATATAACTTATGTCAAGATTTAATTTTATATATTATCATATGCTTTAAAAATCTCAAATAATATATCAAACAAAGCCTTAACATGTGTAAGGTTTAAATGCGGTTAATATTTTGTAATTAAATAAATAAAAATATTTTTAATTTTATTTCTAAATATTTAAGTGTGTGAACAACTAAATTAATAGAGATTAAAATAAATTAATGAAAATTAAAATTTAAACTTATATAGTTAAATGCTAAATATAACCCAGTCCAATAACATTTGGATCAAAATTCTATTTAATGGGTAGAAAATAAAAAATTGAAACAATTATTTTTAACAAGCTGCCACTTTTGTGGGACCAAAATTCAGCAAATCAAAAAGTGACAATTGATCAGGGCATGAATATCTGTCCTTAAGGCAGCATAGACATGACCTTAAATAAAACATTCACTTAAAAACTTTAAGACAATAAATAAATCATTAACTTAATTAATTAATAGGAATTATGAATTATTAGTAATCACTAATAAGTAAATTAAAATCAATTTCACGGGTGGGCCAGCAAAAGAGGAAGCCTAGCACAATTTCTTTAAATAGCGGGGTTGAGTGAGACGATGCATTAATTCCGTAATCTCAAACCCACAAAAGAAACTCAAATTACCTGGTGCTTTGTTATGTTGTCAGAACAAAAATTGGCCAAATAAGAAGCTAAAATGGGCCACAACAGGTTGACGCGTGGCAGCAAAAAGGCAGCGGTATATCTTCACAAAAAACGTTGAAGTCGTAATTGGATAGAGATTATGTTTGAACGAAAGCCTGTTAACTACAATTGTTTTAAGATTTTTATAATATGACATAACACAATTCTGAAGCAAAGTAAAATCATATGAGAGACTACTGTTTAATTTTGAAAATCATTATTTCTACTCTCCGCAACTTTCTTCGCTTTCCTTCCCGACTTTCACAGCGGATGCTGACCTTCTTCCTCTTCATCCTTTTTTTTTTTTTTTTCCTTGTTACAGATACAACAGTTACATCTAAGAGGAGGAGAAACAAACCTGAAAACAAGATACCAAAGATAAGCTAAGAAGAACCTGAATAATGTCAAATCTGAGACAACAAAGCAAAAGTTCCAAAACATAACATACTTAAAAACGACAATTTATGAGAGAAACTCCTAAAATTAAAAAAACCAAACTTTAATCATATTTTCTCTGATTTATATTAGGTGGCTGATTAAGATCTTTTACAACAAATTTAAGAGAAATAGATATGAAAGTTCGTTTGTTGCTTCTTGAAAGTTAGAAGGACATCGGAGCGAACTTTCTTGAATTGGGAAGGCAAGAATTATCTCTCATGTGAGAGAGTCTGCCATATTTTTTACTATGAAATTTAGAAGAAAAAGTATGCTTTGAACATTGTTTTTTCTTCTTGAAAGAGGGATGGAGATGGCATTCACTTCTATTCTTATCCTCCACCAAACTCTTGATACAAAGCACACTAGATCTGAAATCTATTGACTTCTATGACATATGATTTTGCCTGTGAGATATCTTATTTATCCACAAGGATCTTAATTAAAAAACTATCACAAGATTTGGAAATTAATTGAGCATGAAGATCATAAAATAATGACTCGTGGAGAATAGGAAATAAAATAAACATTTTATGAAATCTAATAAAATAAGAAAAAATAATCATTCTTTTCTGTTTGTGCACTAACATAATTTAAGCAAATTGGAATATTCTTCTAACTTAGACTATCATATACTAGTGGTTTTAAATTGTTAAATTTTATTCAACATATATAATATTGCACAAATCAATAAATTTGGGCCACTAAATCTAATTTTGTACCATAAAAATGGTGCATTGAAGTCTAGCCCTATTTTTCTTTTTTTTGAATAAAACTAATACCAAAATTACCTTGGCTATTAAGAACAAATGTGCCAAATCTTGTGCTAAAAGCAATGCTTTAAAAATCGAAACAAATAGTGAACCGAAAAAATCATGATTATAGTTTGATTAATTCAGTCGGTTAAATTAATAATTAAGTGAGATGACATCATAAAGAAATAATATATATGAAAAAAATGAACTATAAATTTTGAAAATTGAACTAGTTTCTAATTTTTTTTGTTCTTATTGATTTGAACTAATTCGACCATTAAAATAATTCTTTAGATTGACTCAAATTAAATAACATAATGATTAACGATAAGACAGGTTTAGCTTTTTTTTTATATAAAATATTGGCTAAAAGTAACTCATTGTTTTGTTGATTAAGTTGACCAAATTGAGAAGATTTGGTTGCATCTTTTAAAATGGTATACGTTTATGTCACTCTAGCTGCTTAATTTCCTTTTCCAAGGTTGCCAAAGTTGTATCAAATGTCCTATACTTTTGTATTTGACTTAACTCTGTTCCAAAGTCATTAACTTGCTCCAATAAATGTCTGTTAGTATTTTCCAAATCATGAATCTTTTGTTGTAAATTATTGACATCTCCAATAAGAATCTTCGTAGTTTTGAATTCTAATGCATCAGCAACCTTGGCCTTGAAATTTTTATCCATCATTGTCCAAAGAATGACCAAAAAAAGGAGACTCATTCAGCACAAATGCAAATGCA